>CM028354.1:4284315-4884315 GCA_016618105.1 Dendrobium huoshanense
GATATATTTATGTAATGTATATTCATTATATAATTGTATACAAGAGGAATGAATTATGAATAATAGTCTAAACAAGTTCATAATTATTAATTATAGCTAAAATTTATAATTAAATATTATCAGTATGCTCCATCAATATTAAGAATTGAATAATCATATACGTATTATTCGATATAGAATTTAATGAAGGAGTTTATTGATATAATATGATTATTTAAACTTTGACCTGATAAATTTTGAATTCTTTAATAAATTTTATTTTAATTAAAAAGATTTTAAAATTAATCATCTAGATGATCATAGATAAAGTAATCTTAATCCTCTATTATTAATAAAATCTTATTTATTTCATGATAATTATCATTATAATATAAAAAAATGCTTCATAAATTACAAAAATATGCTTATAAAAAGAGATGTCCAAATTGAATAATTGTCCAAATTGAAAGATATGAAGTTTTATTAGAAAAGAAAGAATCAAGTTCTGCATAAATGGATATAACATAATAAATAAATAAAAATTACTCTCTTAGTCTTTTCTTTTTTTAGGATGAAATTGTGTTGAGAACACAAATTGCGTTCAAAATAAAAGAGTGTCCATCAATAATTGATTTAAGGTGTCTAATCACTAAAATATATTTAGTTGGATGAATAGAGGAAGAAGAAGACTTATAGTTTAAATTAACGTTTCAAAGAAGAAGATTTACGATCTCAATCAACATTTTGATAGATTTTATTCATTTCATATTTTAAGAATAATTATTTATTAAGAAAATTAAAATTCTAAAAGCATCAATTTATTTTTTAATGGATATAAAGATCCAAAAATTGATATCAAAGATAAAGTTTAATTTTATATACTGATTTGAATTTTATGATTTATTAAAATTCTTATTTTATATGATTAATTAAGTCAACATAGTAATCATTTTATTGATATAATGAAAAATGATTAAATGTTATACATATAATAGTCATATAATTGTTGGAGTAAATCATAAATTAAAAATTTTGAATTAGAGTATTTCTCAAAAGATAGTTCAAATAAAACACAAGAAATGTTTATATAAAAGATATTTGAAAAGAGTTCATGAATAAGATTTTCTATAAGCCAAGAAAATATGAAGTAGATTTTGAATTTACTTTAGTAAAAAATATATAATTTACTCTTTTCAATCATAATTATTTTATCTTATAAATTAAATAATAATTAGATATTTATTATTTAATTAAAAATTTCATGAAATCATTATTAGGAATGAAAAATTATTTTATATTTTCTGAGATAAGATAAATAATTGAGTGGGAGTGGGTATTATGATCATAAAACCTTTGATCTTCATTCGTAATTCAACACCGTAAGTTTTAAGTTGTACCTAGTAACGCATAGATTTTATTCCACTACGAAAGGTGTCCATTTAGTTCAATAACAAGATTGATTTCTTATATATAGATAAATTTTTGAATGTATATTTTAAAATTGATCTGCCCTATGAAGACAATTTTAATTTTAATTTTCAAAAATTAAAATAATGGGTCACACTCATAAAATATATATTAAATGTTTTAATTATATCTTAACCAAATAAATAAGTATTAATAAGTAATATAATATTAGATATTTATGATTTTATTTATTACTTGATAAAGTGTCAATTTATATTTTATAATGTGACTTACCCTATATGATAGCATATTTTTGATAATTTAGTATAATCATGGCATTAACAAATTATTTCATAATTTGTTTGTGGCATTAATCATCTACTTATGAATCATGTTGATACACGCCAAATATAAATGATATGTCAGACTAAAATCTCTTTTTAAAAAATACATTTATTTATTTATTTTAGTTATTATTGACCTAAACATTATAAGAAAATTATAAAATTACTTGTAGAAGCAGTTGCCCTTCCCGTATCTGACGAAATCCTATCGCAGTTATGCAAAATGGTACCGTTGGGTTTTTTTCTCATGTTCAGTCCACTCAAACCCCATTCTTAATTGCCTTATTAAAAGGGGGATGGGGATGAAGCCTCTCAACTTCTCTTTTCATATAGATATGTCATCGCCACCTCCTACCACAGAATTTTTTATTGGGTCTGGTGTCCTATGTAGCTCTACATCCAGACACCAGTTAGCTGGCGCCACATAGCAATCCCATTAACCTGACGCAATCCCATCTAATTTTGGAGATTATGCATATGTTTTAAATTATTTCAGGTCGGACTGATGGAGATGTAGATGAATTGGGCGCAAAAAGTTTAAATCACATGCCTTTTTTACAATTTTAATAACAATTTGGCATATTTTTCTGAAGACATTATAAAATTTTTAGGGTTTATATATCATAGAGAAAGGTTTCGTGAAGGGTTTGAGGAGATGGAAGATACGAAAATGGATTTCTCTTTGGAAAACTTCAAAGATTTTGAGGAAACTATAGGGACGTATAATGTTGATGAAGATTTTTATAATTTATTACAAGCAATTTCTTATCTAGGAGGAGGTTTTAGAATTTAAGATGCACTTATTTTTTGTTGTTTCATTACGGATATATCTTGGTATCGATGTATATGACGTCTAATAATATCCTAACCGAGCATACCTTGATTATGTTCTACCCTATACCGAGCTTATTTATGAGTAATAATTTATGTACCAAGATTAAAATTTTCACACAACTTGGTACAGATCGGTGCTTATAGGTATTGCTCAGTATGAACTCATTGCACAAAAGTACCGAGTAAATCAAACATCTTTATATGTCTTACCGACCTTAGTAGAAAGAATATAAGACATATCAACTTATTTGTACTACTCGGTACTGATAGGTATCGCTTGGTATAAACTCGGTATTGATTTATAGATGTAATGGTAAACTGACATGATGAATTTATAAGAACGTGAATTTTTTTTCATAGGATGTTTACAACTTTGAGAAGGAAGCATATGATAAATATTGTCATTACACGCATTCTCATAAATTTAGTGTTCGAAAAGAACATCACTTGTTCTGGCCAAATTCAAGGAAAATAAAATCAAAGGATTTTATGTGTTTCAAAGCAGGAATAAAGAAGGAGATTGATAAGAATACAAAGGTTAAATATCAAAAATCAATGCACAAGAATCGGATGTTCAGCTATGGTTAGATTTTGGTTAGTGAAGAAGGGATTTGAATGGTGAATAAATCCATAAAGAGTCACAATCACAAATTGGTTAGGACAGATGATCAACATTTGCTCAGGTTATCTAGGAACATTAGTGATGAGAATGTATCTATTCTGAAATCTATGTCAGAAGATGGGATAAGAACAGTTAATGCATTTACATACCTATCCGATGAAGTGGGAGGTGTAGGTAATATGGGGTTCACTACATTCAAAAGGAACGAAAAGCCAAGATTAAGAATGGGGACATTAATTCACTAATACAATTATTTAAAAATGGGCAGCTGCTCACAACATGTTTGCATGGGATATGCAAACTGATGAAGATGATAGGTTGTTGAATTTTTTTTTAGTTGATGGGATGGGGAGAATTGATTATGTGCTGCTTTGGGGATGTGATTATTTTTGATACAAGCTATCATCTAAATAAATATAATTTAGCCTATGCATCTATTATTGGAGTGAATAATCACTAGCAAAATATTTTATTAGGTGTGGCTTTTTTATTTGAGGAGACAATTGAGTCTTTTACTTGGCTATTTAAAATATTTTTAAGAATTATGGATAATAAATTACCCATAATTATATTTACCGATCAGGACCAAGCAATGGCTAAAGCAATAGAGATTGCATTACCTAATACACGACATAGGTTTTTCTAATGACATATGTACAAGAAGGCTCCATCCAAAGTCTGATGCTTTAACAATAACAACAAAGTGAATATCTATTTTATTATTATTTCAGCAAGTGTGATTATGTGGAGGAGTTTGAGAGAAAGTGGAATGAAATAATCACAGAAGGCAACCTCCAAATTATCAATGGTTGAAGGATCTATACAAAATCATGGAGAAGTGGTCTACAACATTCAACAAAAATTATTTTAACCTTGGCATTTTATCTACACAACGTAGTGAGTCCACTAATCATTTATGCCATGGATTTTCTAAGCCAACAAGTACAGTCACTGAGTGTTTCTTAGGGTTAGAAAAGATGATGAAGACATGATGTAGGAATGAACAAGATGAAGATTTTGGATGTTGCCAAACAGATATACAATCTTATATGAAAAGTAGCTCAATATTAAAGCAAGCTGCCCAATTTTATTCGAGAAAGTTGTACTCATTTTTTTAAGAGGAGTTCTTACATGGACTAGATTGACTATGCATTGAACATTCTTTGATGGATTTATTTGCATTTTCTGTGAAGAAATTAGACAACTCATTTGAGTCACACAAGTGGATTGTTACTTTTAATTCTTCAGAAGGAACTATACAATGAAGCTGTGCAAAGTTTGAGATGATGGGTATATTATGTTCTCATTGCATGAGAGTTATGAGGCAGTTAGATATTGTTAATATCCATGTAAAATATTTACTCCAATATGGTCAGTAGAGTTCAAAAAGATTTATATTCTGAAGGGAAGATCCCATGTATAGGAAACAATGCATGCCAACTGATTAAGTGGTTCAGTAACATGATGTTCAGAAATTAGATTTGCTGATTTGCATATCAAATTAGCATAGAAGCACAGGGTAATAATGAGGCTAAAAAGTGTATGATCGATGAGATGAGTACAATGGATGGTAAAGTTCAATTCATCATAGATGGCAAAATAAATAAATGTATATCTGGGGCCGCCAATAAAACTATTAAAGATCCTACAAAGTGCCGACCAAAGGGCATCTCTAATGCAAGAATAAAGGATCACTAGGAGAAAAGGAAGACCAAAAAATTGAAACGCACAGAGAGAAATCATCCTACAAGCATATAGTTTACACCTAACAAAATAGGGAGTCAATCGTCTTTTATGTAACTACTAAGTATAACTCGGTATAATTTGGTATTAATTCTTTTTTTTTAATTGAGAAATATCTTATGCTATAAAATAAAATAAAATGTTACAATGTGGATAGTTTATACACATTTAATAATGATTGAAGATAATCGGTACTAGACAGTTTTACTATATATTAATTATTTTTTTTCTTGAATGACAAAAGATTGTTGAACTGTACATGGTGTATGCAACTTTTGCAATTATTTAAACAAATCTGAGAAATTTTAAATTACTTGGTATAATTCGGTATTCTAAAATATTGCTCGATATAATTATTTTTTTTATTTTCTTGAATGATAAATATTATGCTATAAAGTTAAATTATTGTTCATTGTATAAATCGATATTATTCCAAGCATTGTATTTTTTTTCAAGTAAAGAAGGAAAAAAAAGGATAGAAAAGGGCATATGCAGATTAATATTTTTATTTCATATTAGTACATAAAATGGCATATGCAAAATTAGCCCTGAATATAGGCATATTAGCTTACCAGTTTTTATGGACATCCCATTGATAATTCTTCTTGGATCACTGTTTCCATATATTTACAAACAAACACTCCACAGTCGATGATGTTCTCTTGTGTTGGCAAGTTTGGAATCGTCAGGATCGACCACTTCCATATATCATCGTCAAAAGCATTTTGTGTTTCAACATATAAATGAGATATCTGAAAAGGTAATGAAATTTAATATTTAATATTCAATATCTTAACTCCTTATATAAAAAGCAAATCTGAGTAGCACTTACAACTTCAGGAGCTACAGCCTTGTGGGTGGCCTTGAGTAATGAATCCAAAAACCCATGTTTTATTCGTTAGATTGCAGACCAGGAGTGTCCTATGTTTTTTATTTATGATGAGAATAAGGATCAGATTAACATCCATAATAGAAGATCTGGTGATATGCGCAACAAAACTAGTTGTGTCCATCTTATTTCTATGATGGTAATAACCCTATAATAAATAGGAGTTAAGTTGAGAATTCGTTAAAAGAATAAAAAGAAATTACAAATGGTAACTCACCCAATAGAAACTAGAAATAAAGATAAAAGGTTGGTTGACTTCTAGGCTAAGTTCATTCTTTTCGGCTAATAACATACCAAAAGCATCAACATGATTGTTATTAAGCTCATCTGATAGTAACAACTCATCCAATTGACTTTGTAGATAATTACATTTCCTGAGGAGAAAATAACATCAACCCCTACATAATTCAAGTAATGTTCATTACAAAAAAATAATACACATATCATTATCGAGCAATACTGTGTATTTTTTTACTCGGTACATGGTGGTATTGATAATATCTACTCGGAACAATAAGTTTATGATCGATTGGTATTGCTCGGTATTTGGTGTTCATACTAGGTACTTATAAATAAAAAGTTGTAATACTCAGTACATTATAAAGTACCATATAATAATTATTTTGAACTTAATAATACCGAGCAATATCGAGTTTATTTTTTACTCAGTACTGCTCGTATTCATATGTTCTACTCAGTACAGTAAGTTTATTATCATTGTACTCATCAGTACTATTTGGTATAATAACTTAATAAATAAATTACATGGCTCGGTACTCATCGATACTTACTTATCCTTGAAGTTCTTCAAAAAATTATCGATGCAAATCCATTTTTCTTCATTTATTAATAATTTGGCTGGGTACTCTAACATTTATGGTGCTGGCCATTCAATTATTTTTGATTCATCAATGTCATGAACTATATTAGTAGCAGGAGCAGGAATAGCAGTAGGAGCAGCAGCAGTAGCCTTTATCTTAATTTTTTAGAAGCAGGAAGGGCCGTCTTTGTTGATCTACGTGCAGTTTTCTTTATTATTAGTTTTTTGAACAATAGGAGCAATAATAGGAACAAAAGTACTCTCAATTCTCTTCTTCTATGGTGACAATTTTTCTTTCTTATTCTTTCGATCACCTGCTATGAATGGAGTTTGAACCACTTTCCTTTTCATGTCATTCCTCCATTGTACATGTCTAGCAATGCCTCCCCAAACAAATGAAGAAAATTCATCATCTTCAGATTTTTTAATATCCTTCTCTTCTAAGGCTTCATCTACCTGGGCATCCAATTTTTTTGTGTGTGTACATTCCACTTCATGTGATGGTGTAGTGAACACAATGTGCTTGCCATTATACAAATGATTCCAATAATCATACAGTGAATGCTACAACATCCTCACCAGTGGATCTGATCAATTAGCAAATAAAGGCTATGTTGACCTCATTTTTGTATGAGGTCACTAAGACCCTTCCAGATTCTAAATTTAATCCTAAACCCTAGGATCCACTCTAGACCTTAGGATCTTTCCTAGAAATAGACCTTAGAGCCTATTCTAGAGCCTAGGATCCCTTTAAATCCTAGATCTTAGAACTCTCCTAGATCTTAGGATCACTCCAACTTCAAATCAACCTCCACCTTTGATCAACCTCAATTTTAAATCAATTCCTATATTTAATCACTTCAATTTCAATTTGACTCCTACATGTGACCAATTTGAATCTCAAACTCCATCCAATTCAAGTCCAAATTAATTTAAACTTCAAATCAAATCCAAACCCAGAGTTTAAACTCAAATTCAAACCTTTAAGGCCCTGTCCTAAACCCCCTTTTCAGAGATTTTTCAAACATTTCAAAACCCAGTCAAATGGCCTCTGATTCAGGGTCTATCACTTGCAAAGTGATAAGACATGTCTCTAAAGGCTACCCTCCAATTTTGAGCTCATTCTGAGGTCTCTAACCCCAGAATCTGAATTAAAATTCAAAGGCTGTAAAACCTTCAAATATTTACAGCCTATGCCACTGAGCCTAACCCCTTTGAGATCTTGACCTTGGAACCCTTATCCAAGCCTCCAATCACTTCCAGATCCTTGATTTTAACCCATTGAGCAGTAAACTGCATTTTTCAAACCTTTTTGACCTTAGTTGACCAATAGGTCAAAATTGACCAAAACACCCCTATGGGGCTCAAATGGGGATTTCAAACCAAATGAGCTCCAAATGGGATGCAACCACCTTTAACAAATTTCAAATGCCATTTCAAAACTTTTGAACCTATTTCCAACCCTTGAGTCAACCTGGTTGACCAAGTCAACTGGTTTGACCCAAGGGCCCTTTAAGGGTCCAAACATGTGTTTTGACCCAAATGACCTCTTTAAGTCACCCAACCACTTCCATTGACCTCAAAATATCATTTCAAACCTGTTGAGCCCAACCCAGACCCTGGGTCAACCTGGTTGACCAAGTCAACCCAGGTTGACCAAACAGGCCCTTAGGGGCTCAAATAGGGATTTTGGTCAATTTGACCTCCCCAGACCTAAGAACCACCCTCAATGGTCTTAAAATATCTTTTCAAATTTGTCCAGCCAGATTCACCCATTGGGTCAGCCTGGTTGACCCAGTCAACTTAGGTTGACCCATTAGCTCTTAGAGGGTCTAAATGGGTTAAATCAACTCATCTGACCTCTTCAACCCCTGTTACCCATTCAAATCAATTCTTGGATAAGACTCAAGTGTCACTTGACATTTGGTCAACTTGACTCAACTTGAGTTGACCAAGTCAACCCTCAATCCTTAGTGACATTGGCTCCCATTTTCCCTACCCTTGACTTTTGACTTTTGACTCTTAATCAAACCATCCTAAATGACCTTTTACCTCTCCAAATGCCACATCACTAATTTTGACCTGGTTGACTGGTCAAACCAAGTCAACAAAGCCCTAAATCCCTCTTTGAATTGGTCAAACCTCCCATTTTGACCTCAAGGAGTGTGAGATTAGCCTTGGAAGCCCTCCCATTGGCTGCTCCTACTTCCCCTCATGCCATGTCAGCACCCATTGACCAGTTGACTGGTCAACTTGGTCAAACTCAAGCCTAAATCCCTTCTAGAAGGCTTTATCACATGTTAAACTCCTTTCCCTTGATTTAAGCTGTCCAAAGCCGACCCACTAGTGCCCTAAAGCTCTCTAATAGGCCCCTTAACCGAGCTCTGCCCCTGGTTTAGCCATAAATGGCAATCCCTCTCCTCCACTCATCCCAAGCCACCCAATAGGATTGAGGCGTGCCCAGCCTTTGGGTCAGCCTCCTGGCTGTCCCAGGGACACTTGGCAACATCCAAGAACCTGGTGAGTCGATCCTAGCCGTCCAATCTAGCCCAGCCGTTTGAATAGGGAGAAAGGCACCTTTTGAGGTTAATTGATCAAGGCAGCTTCTCTCACCAACCCTAGCCTCCCAGACCGAGCTCTCAGTTCGTTTCGAACCTCCAGAGCTTCCTCTACCTTCCCACTACAAAGTCCAAGTGGTTGCACGTCACCGGCGGCGAGTTCTCCGGCGAAACCACCACCTAGACCGTCCCAAGCTTCTAGCAGTCGATCCAGACGCGTTCGAGCTCGGATTTCTGCTGGGGATCTTCACTTGGACAATCTACAAGCTCATCAATCCAGAACTTCCGAAGATCTAACGGTATAACTCCCTAAAACCCTAGATCTAGGTCACACTAGTTAGATTTAAATAGCTTCATGATTTTAGGGTTTAGCTAAAACTAATTATTCCCCACGATTTCTGTTCATCTCCTTAATCTACATTTAAAATTTCAAGTGAAATGGTCGATCGATCGATCGGAGAACGAAGCGAAAATAGGTTTTCTAGGGCGTCACTCACGATCTCCGGCGAGTGTACGTTTTCTGGACCGTTGATCGTTCGATCAACGGTCCAGATCGAGCCCTTCCGCGGTCTGATCCGACCGCGTTTCGATCTCTCGCTCGATCAGCCGTCGGCGAGATCTAGGCCGTCCATTCGGAACGGCGGGATCGAATCTCCGCCGTCTGATCTTCTCCTGGTGAGATCAGACCGCGGGATCTGATCTCAGCCGTTGGATCGAACCCGCGGTTAATCCAACGGCTATTACGCGCCGCTGACGTGGTTAAGTGAAAACCGCGTGAAGCGGCCCGCGGCCGACGCGTGTCCCCGCCGCCGCGCGGTTTCGAGCCCGCCAATCCCAGTGCGCCGCGTGTCTGACCGCCGCCGTTTAATTAAGAATAATGGTTTTTAATTAGTTTTAATTGCTGAAACTTAAATAAATCATAGTAAATCAAATATATAACCAAAAATTAAGTATAATATATCAAACTTTTCAGATTTTCATCTAGTTTATTTTAAAAATAAAATCAGTTTATTTTGACTATTATTTTACTGGTAATTTAAGAAATACAGAAATATATATTTCATTTTTAATTAAATATAAAAATTATTTTTATCTGAAATTTGGCATGCATGTTGTTGAGTGCATGGCTGGTCTCCAGAAAAATTTTCAGTATTATTTGAATAGTTTTAAAGGTATTTTGAATTATTGGAGTATTTTCATCCTTTTTATATTTAATTAAATATTAAGTATTTAAAAAATTATAAGAAATATATTTTAGTACTTCCAAACTTCTATGGAGATCAGTGGTTCATTCAACCATTAACATGTATTTTGATAATATATTGATTATTTTATAATATATATTTCTATTTATATATATAAATTCATTTATATTTATGTATTTTAATATATATTTTGAAACTATATACATCTAAATCCTTAAGTGTTCAAGATTTCATTTGAGATCTTAAATGTTGATTGAGCATGTTTGAATGGAATAATGGGGATGTTTAGTGGATAATCATTCCTTGATTATTCACTAATTTGTCTTAATTAGTTAATTAGCTAATTGCATGTTTAAGGTGCACACACCACTTAGTCTAAGGCTCTCCTAGATTTAGGTGTTGAATTGTTTATGTGATTCATGCATGTCTTATGTATTGAGTATAAGGGTTAGTTCAAACATTGATTCAAGCCCATCAAAATAGTGACATGATTAAGGACAATAATTAAGGACCATGTATAGAAAACTTAGAAAAATTTCAATAATTAGGATTCACTTCCCCTTGAGTTGAAACTTTGAACATTTGAACTTAGTGACATCCTCAGCCCCTAGAAAATTTTCACTGATTTTTGAGGTCATTAGGTCCCCTAATTAATTTTCTAAGTCTTAAACCCTTAATTAAGCCTTTAAAACTTCTAAAAATTGTAATAAATCCAATTTAAATCCAAAAATTACATATAAACCCTCAAACTGACCAGAATTCAGTCCTTAATCTGTGATAATTAAAAGCCCTTTGATTTGACAGCAATTTAAACCCTAATTTAATTTTAAGTGAAAACCAATATTTAATTAAGATAATTAATTAATAATAATATAAAAATCCAAAATCTCCCAAACACTTGGGGATCCCTCCTTAGGTTGTTCCTGACCTTTGGAGGTGTTTTCAAGAGATTTGGAATTTGTTTGAAGCAAAATCACAAAAGAGGCCCTCTAATTAAGAAATTCCTAAAATTCATTAAAATGTCCAAACTTCGATAATTCATAACTAATTCAAATAAAATCCAAATCACCCAAACTCACTTGCATTCAACTCATAGTGATATCTAGTATTTATTAAAAATATAAAATTCCAGAAATTTGCAATATTTAAAAAGTCAACAAATTGGTCAAACTGTAGTTAAAACTAGTTCAAAACTTCAAACCTTCGTAATAAAATGTAGAAAAATCCGATTTCAACGTACTTACCTTCTAACTGATCGTAGTAAGGTCTAGTATTTTAATAAAATACAAACATTCCAGAATTTGAGCTTAATCAAAAAGTCAATTTTCAACCCTTTAATCAATTCATTAAAATATTCTAAAAAATTCTTAAAACTCCCATAATCTTTCTAAAACTCAGAAAATATTGGTTTAATGCTTAAAACACTTAACAAACCCTTCAAAACACAACAACCACCCTAAAGTTGAAGTTTATTGGCTGGACTACTCCGGGCTGCGGGCTAAGTGTCCTAAGGAGGCTGGTTCCTCGAGCCTGGTGGCACAACGCCACGAATGGATTCTAAGGGTGTTAACCTTAAAATTGATTAATTTTAATTATTTAACATTTTTTTAAAATCTCTAATTCAATTACATTAATTTGGTTTATCGGCTGGACTACTCCGGGCTGCGGGGCTAAGTGTCCTAAGGAGGCTGGTTCCTCGAGCCTGGTGGCACAACGCCACGAATCAATTAATGGCAAACTTAAATTAATCAAGCTTTTAAAATCAGTAACCAACTCCTTTAATATTAATCCACTCTTTTAATTCCAACCAACTTAAATAACTTAATCAACCCCGATTGCTACTGGGTAACCCAGGCCTACGAGGCTATTAGCTTAGCCCCAAGGAAGGTGAAATAAACTTCACGGCCTCGGTGTGAAACAAAGGTAGCAATCAATTAACTTTAAAATATGTTTAATTAAAATTCTTAATTCATTAATACTTAAATTTTAATCTAAATCCCCTTTTAAGCCTTAACAAATCCAAACTTTTAGACAACTTCAATTAATAACCCACTTTAGGATCTACCCAGCCACACGACCTTTCTCACACACTTTAGATGATGTGCTAGGACAACCAACTCTAGATCTAGGATAGGCCGGTGTTTACTTTACTGCTGTGTGCCGGATTTTTCGTAGTTTTCACTGCATGTTGTGGATGAAATTGCTTTGCTGTGTCTGCTTACTTTTTCTGTACTCTGTGGATGGATTGATGTGTTTGGCGACTAGATTACCCTTAGGTTAGGTACGATCTGGATGTTGACACAGTTTTCTGCAGGTGGCCACGCTCATGCAGGGCAATATAAAAAGGGGGCAAATTAAAAATGCATAAATATTATAAACTCTTTGCACAGGTGCTTCAGCTGCTAAAGCCCCCAAATAAAAAGAGCGTGGCCAGTGTGTTTACTTTCTTTTCTGCTCATATACAACTGCTTGGGAATAACTGCTTTTTTATATATTAATTGCTTAGGATAACCCTGCAGGTGAGTCTAGATTTTTATTTTGATATCAATGTAATTTGTGTAAGTGTCAAGTGTTGTGAAAGTTATTTTGAGTTGGGATACATAGATCCAAAGCTTGGATTCCAAAGAGGAAAGGATACCCCTTTGGGGAACACTCCTTTTCCATTTGGAAATCCAAATTTGGATCATACCTCTTCCTTACCCAAAGAGGAAAGAGTGGCCTTCCCCTTAGAGGGAAGTGCCCTCTTATCCATTTGGGTAATCCACTACGAAGATTCCAAGAAGATTGAAGAAAAGGAGTCCAAAGAAGAATGAAATTGAAGATTTGAAGATTTGAAGATTGAGAGTATCCCACTCAAAATAACTTGCGTCATTACTAGGTTTAGAATCCGGGTTGTTGTCAGTGGTGCCCGGCCACTTTACTTTCTGTAATATTCTGGTTTGTAATAAGCAAGGCAACTTTGCCTATGGACATTTATTAATTAATTCATTTATATTGATGTGTTGAAATGATTGCCTTTAGGATTACTTGCTTTTACTAGTTTTTTGGCGATTGCATGCCGCTCTTTGTTTTCGCCTGGATACGTGAGGCTCGTGAGGGTGTGAAATTTTTATACTCATAATCTAAAAGTCTAAAATTTTAGTGAGTCTAAATAACATAGAAAGATAACGAATCTAGGGAATTAGCCGGGGATCGACCCCGGGGTCGCATGCATATTTTTGCATTACTCTTTCCTTGCTTTAGACCCTTCCCCGCCTGCGGGTAGAGTCCGGATAGTCTGACCTATGAGGACGAGGTGCCGGACCTGGGGAAGTCCAGTCTTCTAAAAAATTATTTTATAAGCCTGTTTTTAAAAATTTCAAGCATATTTGATTTGAGGTTGTTAACCAGCATGCATTGCATTAGATACAAATTAAAGAGTCAAAATTTTAATTTCATAGTCCTTAGCATTTTAGCACCCACATAAGTTAAAGGGGCCAATTAGGAGAATCTCTAGATGTCGGCCCCAACTTTCAAAACTTTAATTACAACGTCCCTACCACTCTTTCATAAAAGACCGGATTCATGTATTTTAAATCGATTAGGTGGTTAGCTGGCTCCCCAATCCAGGCCGGGGTAAGTCCAGACCTTGCACTGCATTAGTTAGGATCGGACGACTGTGGTCCAGTGTCCAAAATAGATTTAGGATCCGGGGCAGATCTTTGATTATAAGACCCCAAACTTCGGGAATCTAATCCCAAATTTCTAATAAAATGCTCAACTCTAATTAAATATCATTTCAAGTCCAAAACATAAAGCCCAACACTTAGATTAAGTTGGGACACTTCCGGATGGTTCTGGAATCTCAAAGTGTCCCCTACCTCTCATCCTTTAACTCCGTTAATAACTGTTCAATTTTGATCCATTCCCTTTTGATTTTCCAATAATTCTATTCATACTTTGATATCACTCCTAGAAATTCTAAACAAAATTTTGCCATTATTTAATCGAGAGTTTTCGTAGGAGATTTTATCTCCCTACGATGTAATTAACTACGAGGGCTTGCGCTCGTAGGAGATTTAGAACCACACACACCTGATTTTAAAAATTGATTTTTCAAAATTCAATTGGATTTCTTTGGGAAAATTAAAATATTAGTGATCATTATTATCATATTCAAAGAATTATCATCGAATGATATTTTCTCCCTTCGGGGAGAGATACATCTTTCTTCGATAAGGCTTTGGATGTGAACCTAACGATCACACTTCTTGAATATTGTAGTTGGATACTCAGTTGAACCTCATTTTGACCCTTCGGGGTCATATGAATTTCTCTTTAGCATCCGCTCACAATATTCAAGATGGATTTCATAATTCTAAGTCTGAACACCGTTATGAAAGTTTATTTTCGTCCTTCGGGGTGATATACTCTTTCTAACGAGTCGATTCGACCTTAGAATTAGAACTTAACCTTAATCTTAAAATCCCCAAAGAAAACTAATATTTTTCAAAACTGTTTTCCAAATTCCACCAACAAAAAAATGGCACGCCCGGTGGGACAAATCTCCCTCTCCATCTTTAATAATGGCAAAATTTTGTTTCATCGGTAGTCTTAACTACCTTTCTTCCGTTGGTCCCTTGCTCATTTCGTCCTTGGGTTAGTGTGGCCAACATCTAAAATAAATAACAGAATATTAAAAGAGAGGTTTTACCTCTAAATTTGATTTTATTTAGACTTCTGTTCTGATTTTGACCTTCTGCCCCAGCATAGCCTGTGAGGCGACAGTGTCAAATCAGATCTCTAGGATATCCTTTTTAATTTTATGGATTTATGTCGATAAATTTTTCATTCAACATATAAATCCTTAAAATTGAAAAGCATTCAAAATTTTTGATTTCATTCCAAACTTGCTAGTTTTAACCCCCTCATTCCCTTTTGACTTCTAAGGGTGGGGAGGGTTAAACTATCCTTTTACTTGGGCTTTCTCACAATTCCATAAGCCTTCGGGCAAGGGGAAACTCTGTCCGTTGTGTTTTGGAATTTGTAAGAGAACCCATTTCAAATTTTCAAAATTTCTTCAAAAATTCTCAAACCCCAAGTTGACATATGTTACCCCATACGATTTCCTTGTGGGCTAATATATGTCATACTTTCAAAAAATAATAATAAAATACTTTTACTACTCTTTTCAAAAAATCTAATTTCAATCATTTTCTTTAACTTTCAGAAAATTTCAAATGGCTGGCCAACTGATTTTCTCCTTTGACCGAGAGTTGGATTCGACTGTTAATGACCAAGGGAGTACTGTTATCTTTGGAATGGGATTTAGTACTCTAGAGCTCTCTATGGATGGACACCAAATTGTGAGCTTGGATGCCAGTAAGGAAACTCCCCCAGTAGTTGAGTTAATTGTGGGATCTGCACCCACCTTGCCAGTAGTCAGTGATGATCAGAAACAGCCTGAACCAGTTGTTGAGCCTTCCACTGAAATTAAGTCTGTTTTTGAAGAAGGGTCTAGTTCTGGACTTAGATTCACCACTAAGAATCAGAAGAAGAATTATTTGAGGAGACTTAGGAAGAAAATCTCTAAGGCTAAGAGAGTCCTACCTTTTAAGACCTTGGCCCAAGTAGAACCTGAGGCTGTTGAGGAACTACCTATTCCTGCTTCCTCTCCCCTCCTAAAGGGAAGTCGCTTTTACCCCTTGGCTTCAGCTCAAGGGGAGGAGAGGATAGCTAGGATAGCCCGTTCTCCACCATGCCCGGTCGACTACTCGACCAAGAAGACTCAGAAAGAAAAACATCTTCAAAAGGCAAGAACTTTGAGAAATATAATTCACACCTGTGCTGCACAGACCGGACAGACTAAAGAGGAGTATGTGAAACAGTTAAAGGGAGTGATCTCACATCGCTTCCAAAAAGAAGTATTGAAGGAAGAAGCATCTGAAGCAAAGAATTTAACCCCTCAATTCGTTAGGAAGAATAAGAAGTATGCTAGACAGCCTGCTACTTCGGTGTTGGTTGATGGATATCACTGGGCGCCACGCCCTCTGTCTTCTCAAACAGAGGGTATTGTGTTGACTGGGTCCGAGAGAGGCCGCCATTCTACTGGTAGACCCCCGGTACCCCCACATAAACCTGTGAGATTGGCCTCAGTGATTGTCAAACCAAACGGGGTTGAAGTTCAAAAGTCTGTGGATCTTAAAGGAAAAAGACCTAAATCTCCTGAAAGGAGATATGTGCCAAAGAGAACTAAGTTGGAGAAATCTGCCACCACCTCCTAGAACTTCTAAGTTCATTCTGCAGCTCCAACGAGTTTCAATCAACCCTACTCCGAGTTCAGTTGAATTGATGGATGTTCAGGCTAGTACTCCAGTTGTTACAGTTGACAGTCCTACCACGGCCAGTTTAACCCCAGATCCAATAGTTACCGTTCCTGCTACCCCAGTTGATGATCCCCAAAGTCCGAGTGTCATTCCTAGGCCCCTTAGTCAGGTGTCTGAGGACCTTACCTTACCGGATGTGGGAACTATCACTTTACAAGCTCCTACTTCCCCTGAGGAATATGTCCCTCTCCCTGTAGAGGATGCCACTCTTCTGACTACCAGCTTTGGGATAGTCGAAGAGGAGAGAGTTGACCAGGATTTAGAGATGGAAGATGAGCCAGATACAAAGTCTCAACCAGATCCTAATCCAAAACTTACAGAAATCATTGCCCTTATGGATTCTGAAGAGTTGTTTGATATGGCTGAGTATAAAGGATACTTACCCCTCGACCCTAAATCAATTGGGGATAGACCGGTCGAGGAGGTAGTTCAAGAAATAAGAAACATCTTGTTGAACAAAGAAGGAATGGCTTCTTTTGACCCTGATATGGATGATCTCCTTGGAAATGAAGATGATTATGTTGGAGGCATTCATGTGGTTGAGACTAGAGGGTCTAATAAAGAAGCTGAGCCCAGCAGACGCCGATTTGTTAAAGATGATGATCCGCATGCTGTTGAGTCAGAATCAGATGAGTCTGTGAAAGATAAAGATGAAGAACATATAAAGAACTTGGAGACTCAGCTTGCTACCATGATGTCACAAGTTAGAGAAATGCAAGAAAAGTTGGACAAATCACAGCAAGAGTCTTTTGCAATTCACCAATCAGCTCGAGAGCTCACAGAAAAGGCCAAAAGGGCAGAGCTTAAATCCAGACCTCTCGAGTCACCACCTGCGACTCTCCCTTGTCCAGTAGAGACACCTCCAGTTCACCCTACAGTTTCCACCATTCCTCCGATTCCCCCCCAGAAGGATATCAAGCAGTTAATTGAGGACCAGGTAAGGGAGGCCTTAGCCCATGCTCAAGGAACTGTGTCTATTGCAAAGGGTAGACCCTACCCCGAGGAATATGACCTAGTTCCTTATCCAAAGGGCTTTGTGCCACCAACTTTTAAAGTTTTCACCGGAATTGAAAATCCGAGACAGCATCTGGCCCACTTCCGAGCAAGCTGTTGCAATGCAGGAGGGTCAGATGCTCTACTATTTCGCCAATTTGTAAGTAGTCTATCTGGCATTGCTTTTGAATGGTACGCCGATCTGCCCAACGGTTCAGTAAGAACCTTTAGCGACCTAGAAAACCTCTTTCTTAAGAGATTTTCTGGAGCGCAACAACGCACCACCGTGGGCGATCTCGTGGTTGAAAAGCAAAAGCCGGGAGAGTCTCTAGTTGAGTACATCTTGAGGTGGCGAAACCTCTCGATGAAGTGTGAACCCCAGTTGCAAGAACAACATGCTGTGGAGATTCTGTTGAAGAATATCCACGGTCCTGTTGCTTTTCTCCTGAAGGGTTTCACTATTAAAACTTTTGAGAAACTTCTTAATAAGGCTAGCAATTTGCAGGAAGAGGCTCCTAGGATGCCATTCTTACGAGAGCAGTCTGAAGAAAGGAAGGGTCCAAAACTGGTGAAGACATTTGAAAAGAAAGCTGTGGTCTCAGCAGTAGATAAAGGAAAGAGGCCAATGGTTAGTCAGCCTAGCACTCCACTTCCACCACAGCCGCCTCAGAAGCAGCCCTTTCAGATAGTTCCTCAACATACTAGAGATCCCTCTTTCATCCCTTTTAGAGAGAGATTGGCAAAACCTTATCCATTTAAAAGGGAGTCAGTTAAGAAGATCTTCAGGAGTCTGTTAAAGAAACCGGATTTCAGTTGCCAGAGGCTAGAAGGCCTGAGGATGAGAGCAAGAAAGATGATCCCAAGTACTGCCCCTACCACAGGATGCTTAGTCACCCTCTTGAGGACTGCGTTGTGTTCAAAGATTGGCTTGAGAGGAACTACACCCAAGGTAACATCATAATACCTAAGGAATACTTGGTCGATCCAGAAAAAGCTTCAATTAAGACCATTTCAGGTAATCCTCTTAACTCTTCTTGTTTTGTTGAAGATGGTTGGGACATTGCTTTGTCCCGGGCACTTAAAAAGTCGATTAACAAGTCTTTTCATCTTTCTCAACAGCTGACTACGATAGCCCAGGCCCCGGTGTGGAAGGTTGACCTGGACGCTTCGCAGAAGGATGTTGAGCCACTTCCCTCTCCAGTAGTCTTAGGAACTACTGAGAAAAATGTGAAAGAAGAGAAATCTGATTTTGTAGAGAGGAAGTGTGTAGATGAGAGATGTATTAGAATGGCGGATGGTGGTGTTAAAACCCTTTCCCCTCTTTTGTTATCTGACTTTTACTTTGCCCCATCAAAGGCGAAGGGTCAAAAGATGAATAAAAAACATCCTTCTACTTCTGTCTTGATGATTAACCATGAATCTCAAATGCAAATTGATGACTCTCCTGCTTTGAATCAAACTCCTAATGAACCAAATATTGAGGCTAATCAAACCAACCTCACTGAATCGACTATTCAAGAAGAGGTCGAATTTGAAGCTTTATCAGAAAGTGATTTCCCTCAAATTAATTTCCAAGGAAATCCTATCTTGATAGAACTTTCAGATTCTGACTCGCTTTCAGAAAATGATGATCCGACACCTATGGTGTGTGTAGACACTGCTCTAGTTTGCCCGCCCGAAGACATCGAGCAGGTGCAACTCCGTGGCGGTAAAGTCTTACCCCCTAGGATGCCCCCTCAGGATAAAGGCAAGCAACCTTCATTCGAAATTTTAAGTCCGGATTCCCCTCAACAACCAGAATCTCCTTTAATTCCTCCGGGTTTCGAGTCTGTCGTTCCTAAGGTTGATTATAATGTTCTAGCCCACCTTAGGAAGTTGCCAGCAAAATTAAGTATTTATGACGCCCTCCTTCTTTCCAAAGAAATGAGGGAGTCTTTAATTAAAGCACTTCTCGATCCCGAGATTTGCTTAACACAGTTGGCTGCAACTTCAGAAGGTGAGGCTCTCTACTTCAAAGAGGTTCCTGGGGTTACCTTTTCAGACGAAGATTTACTCTTGAGAACTGCTGACCACAATCGTCCCCTCTACATTACTGTAGAAGTGGGAAATTTTAAGTTATCAAGAGTCCTTGTTGATCCGGGTGCATCGGTCAACGTGATGAACATAAAGACCCTTGCTTATCTCAGAGTTGATACTAGCAAGCTTTCAACCGACAGGTTGGTGCTTCGTGGGTTCAACGAGAAGGGCGAGAGAGCTTTAGGTTCGATCACTCTACTCCTAGAAATAGGAGGTTTAAAAACTGAAGCTAAATTTCATATAATTGATTCGACTACGTCCTTTAACGCACTTCTAGGTAGACCTTGGATTCACGAATATAGAATGGTTCCATCTACCCTACACCAATGCATTAAGTATCAACGAGATGGCATTGAACATGTGATTAAGGGTGATTTGCAACCATTCTCAATTCAAGAAATTGGGATCTACGAAGATGCTGCATATTTCGTACCAAAAGGGTCCTCGTCCCGTTCTAAATTAGAGATCAAATTTGAGGAGAAAATGGTTGAACAAAAATTCAACCAAAAGAAAGAAAAAGATAAGAATATCAATCAAGAAATGATTCAATCGAGTAGTGAAGACGACTCTGATATTGTTGTCCTTAGACCTCCAAGCACATTACCTCAAAGAGGTGGGAGGATGGCTTTAAGGGCACGAGGTCGAGGCCGTGCTTCATTAGAAAGGAGAGCAGCACCCGTATACATTGATTTGGAATCAGATTCCGATAGTGAACTAGAAAGTCAAGGTGCTGCCCTCTCTCTCGATTATCAAAGCATAAATACTCCTCCAAAATTTGATCTCACCTTAGACCAGGACAGTGACCCTGAGGTAGATATTTCAAAAGTTAAAAGTGACGAGCCTGAATTAACAATGTATGAAAAGCTCACTAGAAGGATTGAGGCCCTTTCTCTGACCCCACTGTCGGCAGGCAGGGTTGTAGGGTTAGAAGTCAAAGTGGCCCCCAACTTGGATGGTGAAGTTAAGAAAGTCCAGAAATTCTTTCCTGGCTCCTCCTCCGCAAGGGACGAAGGTGATGTAACCCTTGAGGAGGCAGATTTTAATGAATTAATGGAATTACCTTTCGGCTACTTCCCTGTTTGTGTAAAAAATACTTTTTCTAAAGGTTCTGTACCATACCGATGGACTAAGGGTCAAGCTAGATACCACGAGAACATTTGGCGAACAAAAATAAATAAAAATCCAACAAGTGGTATTGGCTTTGGGACCGTTAGTTCATTTGATGATGATGAGTATTGCCTAATGATAACTTACCATCTTGATTCTCCAAATGTCCCTACAGATCCTCCTTGTCCTTTGGATGGACTCTGTTTGGAGACTTTAGACGATCCCGATGATCTTCAAGTTCGGGATGCACCCCCTGAATTTGAAGAGGAAATTAAGTCGACAGTCGATGAGTTAAGAGAAATTAACTTGGGAAACGATGATGACCCCCGTCCGATTTTTATAAGTACTCTGTTAAGCGAGGGTGAAACTCAAGACTTAATCCAGTTGTTATTCGAGTTTAGGGACTGCTTTGCCTGGACATATGACGAAATGCCAGGTTTGCCTGCTGAGGTAGCAGTTCACAAACTTGGGGTTCGGCATGATGCCATCCCTGTTAAACAAGCTCCTCGACGCATGCGCTTAGAGATTGAGCAACAAGTCGTTTCTGAAGTTAAGAAATTGGCAGAGGCCGGATTCATTCGAGAGGAACAATACCCCTCTTGGGTGGCCAGCGTCGTGCCAGTTCGGAAGAAAAATGGTCAGATTCGGATTTGTGTCGACTATAGGGATCTGAATAAGGCATGCCCTAAGGATGAGTTCCCTTTACCAATACCAGAACTCATGGTGGACATTGCCTCCTCACATGCTATTTTCTCCTTCATGGATGGCTCGTCGGGTTATAACCAAATCAAGATGGCCCCTGAAGATGAGAGAAATACGGCGTTCAGAACCCCTATTGGAATCTTTTGTTATAAGGTAATGCCATTCGGCCTAAAGAATGCCGGAGCAACCTACCAACGGGCCATGACCCGTATCTTTGACGACTTAATTCATAATCAAGTTGAATGTTATATTGATGATTTAGTTGTCAAGAGCAAGGTTAAAGAGGCTCACCTGCATGACTTAAGAGTTGTTTTCGAACGGTTGCGCCGCTACGATTTGAAAATGAACCCCTTGAAGTGCGCCTTCGGCGTCGCTTCGGGAAAATTCTTAGGATTCGTAGTGAGGCACCGCGGAATCGAGATAGATCCTGCTAAAATTGAAGCCATCTTAGATATGCCATCCCCTAAGAGCCTTACTCAATTAAGGTCTCTACAAGGTAGATTGGCATATATAAGGAGGTTTATTTCTAATCTTTCCGGGAGATGTCAACCCTTTTCTGTCCTTGCGAAAAAGGATACTAAATTCGTATGGGGCGAGAAGTGTCAAAATGCTTTTGATGATATCAAACAATACCTGTCTAACCCGCCAGTCTTGGCAGCTCCGATTCCCGGAAAGCCATTAATCCTCTACACCGCAGCTCTAGATGAGTCTTTAGGTGCTCTGTTAGCTCAAGTTAACGACGAGGGAAAAGAGAATGCTCTCTACTACCTTAGTCGAAGACTCCTTCCTACTGAAATTCGATACCCGTCAATTGAGAAGCATTGTCTTGCTCTGGTTTTTGCAGCTCAGAAACTAAGGCATTACATGCTTTCTCACTCAATTAGTTTGATTTCAAAAGTTAATCCTTTGCAATATCTTATGACCCGACCTACGTTGTCAGGGCGTTTAGCTCGTTGGTCTATGATATTGTTGCAATTTGAGATTACTTTCACTCCTCTTCGTGCTGTGAAAGGACAGGCTGTCGCCGATTTTCTGGCAGCACACCCGCTGCCAGCAGATTCTCCTCTGAACGATGACTTACCCGACGAACAAATCATGAGTTTGGGGGAATCTGGCGAGGCCATCTGGGAATTATATTTTGATGGGGCAGCATCCTCTCGTAGGATTGCGACCCAACAATCTGTAATTCCTGGAAAGGCTGGAGTCGGTTTAATTTTTATTACACCAGAAAAAGGAATGATGCATTTTTCCTACCACTTATCGGAGCCTTGCACAAACAACGAAGCTGAATACGAAGCTCTGATAACTGGTTTGGAACTTGCAATTCTAATGGAGATTAAAGAGATTAAGATCTTTGGAGATTCCCAACTAGTTATTAACCAAGTCGCCGGAACTTATAAAGTCTTGAATCCGAATCTCCTAAAATATCACCAGTACACGCTTCACTTGTTGGAACAAATTCCCATTGCTACTTTGTATAGGGTTCCCCGTGGAAGCAATTCTGCGGCGGATGCCTTAGCAAAACTTGCAAAGGAATTTGCATGTCCTGAGGAGGATTCCATCCCTATAGAGATACAGGGTCGTAATACCCTTTCTCTTATAGATTTGGAACACATTAGTAAGACTCCCCTTCAGATCCTTTCTGCCTCTTCGACGACTGACGAAGAAGGCGATTGGAGACGACCCTTAGTCGATTACCTTAAAGAAGGGAAGCTTCCCCAGGATAAATCACTCTCCAACCAGATTAAGAAACGTGCCCTATCATATGCACTAGTTAACGATCTGTTGTACCGTCGGTCCTTTGATCACATGTGGCTGCGCTGTTTGAACAAGCGAGAAGCCCAGAAAATTGTTAATGAAGTTCATTCAGGACTGTGCGGTGCTCATCAATCGGGTCCAAAAATGAAATTAAAGATTAAAAGACTTGGATATTATTGGCCTACAATGATTGACGATTGCATGAATACTGCAAAGCACTGTCATCAATGTCAGGTCCATGGTGTGGTTTTACATCAGCCGCCTAATGTGTTACACCCTACGATAGCCTCGTGGCCCTTTGAAAGTTGGGGCACGGATATCATTGGGCCGATTGACCCTCCCTCTGCGAGAGGTCATCGTTTCATATTAGCAGCGACTGATTACTTTTCAAAGTGGGCGGAAGCAATTCCCCTGCGAAACGTAACATCACACCATGTCTTAAAATTCTTTCGTGACCATATTGTATATCGATTCGGCGTACCCGCAGAATCATATCCGATAATGGGTCCGCATTCAAGTCTACAAAAATCAATAGTTTTGTAAGGCGCCATAATATTGATTGGAGATATTCGACGATCTATTACCCTCGGGCGAATGGATTGGCCGAGGCCTTCAACAAAACCTTGGTGCAAATTGTCAAAAAGACCCTTGATGATAACAAACGGCAGTGGGATGAGCGGTTGGTGGAAGCTCTGTGGGCTTATCGTACCACTTATAGAACCCCGACCCAATCCACCCCGTTTGCACTAGTGTATGGATCTGAGGCTGTTCTACCCTTGGAAATACAAATCCCTTCGCTTAGAATTGCAGTTCAGAATCAAATTACCAATGAACAAAATGCAAGACTACGATTGGAAGAACTCGAAGGCCTTGAAGAGCGACGTCTCCAAGCTCAACAAAGTTTAGAGTTGTATAAATCCCGTATGGTTCAAGCCCATGATAAGTTAGTGCGACCTAGGACCTTCCAAGCGGGAGACTTGGTATTGGTCCTTCGGAGGCCTATCTTGGCCCATCGGAAGTTGGGAGGCAAATTTGAACCTACATGGGAAGGACCCTTCGTTATAGAGACTGTCTACGAAGGAGGCTCGTATCAGTTAGTAGATTGTAAAGGGAACCACCCAATGCTACCTGTTAATGGGCGTTTCCTTAAGAAATACTATGCTTGATGTAGCTCATTTTATCAATCAATAAAACTTCCTTTTCTTGATTTACAGTTTGATTCTACCTTTTTTTTAAAAAAAAAAAAAAAAAAAAAAAAAAAAAAAAAAAAAAAAAAAAAATTCTTTTTTTTTTAACGCCCTTCGCCTTCTCCTTAAGGTTAGGTCCTTCCTTCCCTTAGGATTAGACCCGCTAGTGGTGGAGTACGCCCTCTGTGGCACCACCCTGGCATTTCACCCGGGGATTAGTGGTGGAGTACGCCCTTCGTGGCACCATCCTGATTCCCATTCGCTAGTGATGGAGTACGCCCTTCGTGGCACCATCCTAGTTTGCCAGTTAATTTGCCTATTTGGAGTAAGTCTTCTATCAGCATCCTATAGGCCTAAGGTTGGGTGATGCCCTTCCTTAGACCCAAGGTTAGGTATTCCCTACCTTGGTTTCCAGTTGATCCGTCTACTAGGAGTAAGTCTTCTATCAGCATCCTGTAGACCTAAGGTTGGGTGATGCCCTTCCTTAGACCCAAAGCTAGGTATTCCCTACTTTGGTTTCCAGTTAATTTGCCTATTTTGGAGTAAGTCTTCTATCAGCATCCTATAGGCCTAAGGTTGGGTGATGCCCTTCCTTAGACCCAAGGCTAGGTATTCCCTACCTTGGTTTCCAGTTGATCCGTCTACTAGGAGTAAGTCTTCTATCAGCATCCTGTAGACCTAAGGTTGGGTGATGCCCTTCCTTAGACCCAAAGCTAGGTATTCCCTACTTTGGTTTCCAGTTAATTTGCCTATTTTGGAGTAAGTCTTCTATCAGCATCCTATAGGCCTAAGGTTGGGTGATGCCCTTCCTTAGACCCAAGGCTAGGTATTCCCTACCTTGGTTTCCAGTTGATCCGTCTACTAGGAGTAAGTCTTCTATCAGCATCCTGTAGACCTAAGGTTGGGTGATGCCCTTCCTTAGACCCAAAGCTAGGTATTCCCTACTTTGGTTTCCAGTTAATTTGCCTATTTTGGAGTAAGTCTTCTATCAGCATCCTATAGGCCTAAGGTTGGGTGATGCCCTTCCTTAGACCCAAGGCTAGGTATTCCCTACCTTGGTTTCCAGTTGATCCGTCTACTAGGAGTAAGTCTTCTATCAGCATCCTGTAGACCTAAGGTTGGGTGATGCCCTTCCTTAGACCCAAAGCTAGGTATTCCCTACTTTGGTTTCCAGTTAATTTGCCTATTTGGAGTAAGTCTTCTATCAGCATCCTATAGGCCTAAGGTTGGGTGATGCCCTTCCTTAGACCCAAGGCTAGGTATTCCCTACCTTGGTTTTTCTAGTTTCCTTGTCTACTAGGAGTAAGTCTTCTATCAGCATCCTGTAGACCTAAGGTTGGGTGATGCCCTTCCTTAGACCCAAGGTTAGGTATTCCCTACCTTGGTTTTACCAGTTTTCCTTGTCTAGTAGGTGTAAGCCTTTCATTAGCATCCTATAGGCTTGAGGTTGGGAGATGATCTCCCTTCCATTCTCAAAATTCTACTTCCATTCGGTCAACGCCAATGTGTGCAGCAGAAGTTCCTTCTACCACACACATTGGGGGTCCATTTGTTGACCTCATTTTTGTATGAGGTCACTAAGACCCTTCCAGATTCTAAATTTAATCCTAAACCCTAGGATCCACTCTAGACCTTAGGATCTTTCCTAGAAATAGACCTTAGAGCCTATTCTAGAGCCTAGGATCTCTTTAAATCCTAGATCTTAGAATTCTCCTAGATCTTAGGATCACTCCAACTTCAAATCAACCTCCACCTTTGATCAACCTCAATTTTAAATCAATTCCTATATTTAATTCACTTCAATTTCAATTTGACTCCTACATGTGACCAATTTGAATCTCAAACCCCACTCAATTCAAGTCCAAATTAATTTAAACTTCAAATCAAATCCAAACCCAGAGTCTAAACTCAAATTCAAACCTTTAAGGCCCTGTCCTAAACCCCCTTTTCAGAGATTTTTCAAACATCTCAAAACCCAGTCAAATGGCCTCTGATTCAGGGTCTATCACTTGCAAAGTGATAAGACATGTCTCTAAAGGCTACCCTCCATTTTGAGCTCATTCTGAGGTCTCTAACCCCAGAATCTGAATTAAAATTCAAAGGCTGTAAAACCTTCAAATATTTACAGCCTATGCCACTGAGCCTAACCCCTTTGAGATCTTGACCTTGGAACCCTTACCCAAGCCTCCAATCACTTCCAGATCCTTGATTTTGACCCATTGAGCAGTAAACTGCATTTTTCAAACCCTTTTTGACCTTAGTTGACCAATAGGTCAAAATTGACCTAAACACCCCTATGGGGCTCAAATGGGGATTTCAAACCAAATGAGCTCCAAATGGGATGCAACCACCTTTAACAAATTTCAAATGCCATTTCAAAACTTTTGAACCTATTTCCAACCCTTGAGTCAACCTGGTTGACCAAGTCAACTGGTTTGACCCAAGGGGCCCTTTAAGGGTCCAAACATGTGTTTTGACCCAAATGACCTCTTTAAGTCACCCAACCACTTCCATTGACCTCAAAATATCATTTCAAACCTGTTGAGCCCAAACCCAGACCCTGGGTCAACCTGGTTGACCAAGTCAACCCAGGTTGACCAAACAGGCCCTTAGGGGCTCAAATGGGGATTTTGGTCAATTTGACCTCCTCAGACCTAAGAACCACCCTCAATGGTCTTAAAATATATTTTCAAATTTGTCCAGCCCAGATTCACCCATTGGGTCAGCCTGGTTGACCCAGTCAACTTAGGTTGACCCATTAGCTCTTAGAGGGTCTAAATGGGTTAAATCAACTCATCTGACCTCTTCAACCCCTGTTACCCATTCAAATCAATTCTTGGATAAGACTCAAGTGTCACTTGACATTTGGTCAACTTGACTCAACTTAAGTTGACCAAGTCAACCCTCAATCCTTAGTGACATTGGCTCCCATTTTCCCTACCCTTGACTTTTGACTTTTGACTCTTAATCAAACCATCCTAAATGACCTTTTACCTCTCCAAATGCCACATCACTAATTTTGACCTGGTTGACTGGTCAAACCAAGTCAACAAAGTCTTAAATCCCTCTTTGAAGTGGTCAAACCTCCCATTTTGACCTCAAGGAGTGTGAGATTAGCCTTGGAAGCCCTCCCATTGGCTGCTCCTACTTCCCCTCATGCCATGTCAGCACCCATTGACCAGTTGACTGGTCAACTTGGTCAAACTCAAGCCTAAATCCCTTCTAGAAGGCTTTATCACATGTTAAACTCCTTTCCCTTGATTTAAGCTGTCCAAAGCCGACCCACTAGTGCCCTAAAGCTCTCTAATAGGCCCCTTAACCGAGCTCTGCCCCTGGTTTAGCCATAAATGGCAATCCCTCTCCTCCACTCATCCCAAGCCACCCAATAGGATTGAGGCGTGCCCAGCCTTTGGGTCAGCCTCCTGGCTGTCCCAGGGACACTTGGCAACATCCAAGAACCTGGTGAGTCGATCCTAGCCGTCCAATCTAGCCCAGCCCGTTTGAATAGGGAGAAAGGCACCTTTTGAGGTTAATTGATCAAGGCAGCTTCTCTCACCAACCCTAGCCTCCCAGACCGAGCTCTCAGTTCGTTTCGAACCTCCAGAGCTTCCTCTACCTTCCCACTACAAAGTCCAAGTGGTTGCACGTCACCGGCGGCGAGTTCTCCGGCGAAACCACCACCTAGACCGTCCCAAGCTTCTAGCAGTCGATCCAGACGCGTTCGAGCTCGGATTTCTGCTGGGGATCTTCACTTGGACAATCTACAAGCTCATCAATCCAGAACTTCCGAAGATCTAACGGTATAACTCCCTAAAACCCTAGATCTAGGTCACACTAGTTAGATTTAAATAGCTTCATGATTTTAGGGTGTTAGCTAAAACTAATTATTCCCCACGATTTCTGTTCATCTCCTTAATCTACATTTAAAATTTCAAGTGAAATGGTCGATCCGATCGAGAGAACGAAGCGAAATAGGTTTTCTAGGGCGTCACTCACGATCTCCGGCGAGTGTACGTTTTCTGGACCGTTGATCGTTCGATCAACGGTCCAGATCGAGCCCTTCCGCGGTCTGATCCGACCGCGTTTTCGATCTCTCGCTCGATCAGCCGTCCGGCGAGATCTAGGCCGTCCATTCGGAACGGCGGGATCGAATCTCCGCCGTCTGATCTTCTCCTGGTGAGATCAGACCGCGGGATCTGATCTCAGCCGTTGGATCGAACCCGCGGTTAATCCAACGGCTATTACGCGCCGCTGACGTGGTTAAGTGAAAACCGCGTGAAGCGGCCCGCGGCCGACGCGTGTCCCCGCCGCCGCGCGGTTTCGAGCCCGCCAATCCCAGTGCGCCGCGTGTCTGACCGCCGCCGTTTAATTAAGAATAATGGTTTTTAATTAGTTTTAATTGCTGAAACTTAAATAAATCATAGTAAATCAAATATTTAACCAAAAATTAAGTATAATATATCAAACTTTTTGGATTTTCATCTAGTTTATTTTAAAAATAAAATCAGCTTATTTTGACTATTATTTTACTGGTAATTTAAGAAATACAGAAATATATATTTCATTTTTAATTGAATATATAAAAATTATTTTTATCTGAAATTTGGCATGCATGTTGTTGAGTGCATGGCTGGTCTCCAGAAAAATTTTCAGTATTATTTGAATAGTTTTTAAAGGTATTTTGAATTATTGGAGTATTTTAATCCTTTTTATATTTAATTAAATATTAAGTATTTAAAAAATTACAAGAAATATATTTTAGTACTTCCAAACTTCTATGGAGATCAGTGGTTCATTCAACCCACTAACATGTATTTTGATAATATATTTGATTATTTTATAATATATATTTCTATTTATATATATAAATTCCTTTATATTTATGTATTTTAATATATATTTTGAAACTATATACATCTAAATCCTTAAGTGTTCAAAATTTCATTTGAGATCTTATATGTTGATTGAGCATGTTTGAATGGAATTAATGGGGATGTTTAGTGGATAATCATTCCTTGATTATTCACTAATCTTGTCTTAATTAAGTTAATTAGCTAATTGCATGTTTAAGGTGCACACACCACTTAGTCTAAGGCTCTCCTAGATTTAGGTGTTGAATATGTTTATGTGATTCATGCATGTTTTATGTATTGAGTATAAGGGTTAGTTCAAACATTGATTCAAGCCCATCAAAATTAGTGACATGATTAAGGACAATAATTAAGGACCCATGTATAGAAAACTTAGAAAAATTTCAATAATTAGGATTCACTTCCCCTTGAGTTGAAACTTTGAACACTTGAACTTAGTGACATCCTCTGCCCCTAGAAAAATTTTCACTGATTTTTGAGGTCATTAGGTTCCCTAATTAATTTTCTAAGTCTTAAACCCTTAGTTAACCCTTTAAAACTTCTAAAAATTGTAATAAATCCAATTTAAATCCAAAAATTACATATAAACCCTCAAACTGACCAGAATTCAGTCCTTAATCTGTGATAATTAAAAGCCCTTTGATTTGACAGCAACTTAAACTCTAATTTAATTTTAAGTGAAAACCAATATTTAATTAAGATAATTAATTAATAATAATATAAAAATCCAAGAATCTCCCAAACACTTGGGGATCCCTCCTTAGGTTGTTCCTGACCTTTGGAGGTGTTTTCAAGAGATTTGGAATTTGTTTGAAGCAAAATCACAAAAGAGGCCCTCTAATTTAGAAATTCCTAAAATTCATTAAAATGTCCAAACTTCGATAATTCATAACTAATTCAAATAAAATCCAAATTGATTAAACTCACTTGCATTCAACTCATAGTGATATCTAGTATTTATTAAAAATATAAAACTCCAGAAATTTGCAATATTTTAAAAAGTCAACAAATTGGTCAAATCGTAGTTAAAACTAGTTCAAAACTTCAAACCTCCATAATAAAATGCAGAAAAATCCGATTTCAACGTACTTACCTTCTAACTGATTGTAGTAAGGTCTAGTATTTTAATAAAATACAAACATTCCAGAATTTGAGCTTAATCAAAAAGTCAATTTTCAACCCTTTAATCAATTCATTAAAATATTCTAAAAAATTCTTAAAACCCATAATCTTTCTAAAACTCAGAAAATATTGGTTTAATGCTTAAAACACTTAACAAACCCTTCAAAACACAACAACCACCCTAAAGTTGAAGTTTATTGGCTGGACTACTCCGGGCTGCGGGGCTAAGTGTCCTAAGGAGGCTGGTTCCTCGAGCCTGGTGGCACAACGCCACGAATGAATTCTAAAGGGTGTCAAACCTTAAAATTGATTAATTTTTAATTATTTAACATTTTTTTAAAAATCTCTATTTCAATTACATTAATTTGGTTTATCGGCTGGACTACTCCGGGCTGCGGGGCTAAGTGTCCTAAGGAGGCTGGTTCCTCGAGCCTGGTGGCACAACGCCACGAATCAATTAATGGCAAACTTAAATTAATCAAGCTTTTAAAATCAGCAACCAACTCCCTTTAATATCAATCCACTCTTTTAATTCTAACCAACTTAAATAACTTAATCAACCCCGATTGCTACTGGGTAACCCAGGCCTACGAGGCTATTAGCTTAGCCCCAAGGAAGGTGAAATAAACTTCACGGCCTCGGTGTGAAACAAAGGTAGCAATCAATTAACTTCTAAAATATGTTTAATTAAAATTCTTAATTTATTAATACTTAAATTTTAATCTAAATCCCCTTTTAAGCCTCAACAAACCCAGACTTTTAGACAACTTCAATTAATAACCCACTTTAGGATCTACCCCAGCCACACGACCTTTCTCACACACTTTAGATGATGTGCTAGGACAACCAACTCTAGATCTAGGATAGGCCGGTGTTTACTTTACTGCTGTGTGCCGGATTTTTCGTAGTTTTCACTGCATGTTGTGGATGAAATTGCTTTGCTGTGTCTGCTTACTTTTTCTGTACTCTGTGGATGGATTGATGTGTTTGGCGACTAGATTACCCTTAGGTTAGGTACGATCTGGATGTTGACACAGTTTTCTGCAGGTGGCCACGCTCATGCAGGGCAATATAAAAAGGGGGCAAATTAAAAATGCATAAATATTATAAACTCTTTGCACAGGTGCTTCAGCTGCTAAAGCCCCCAAATAAAAAGAGCGTGGCTAGTGTGTTTACTTTCTTTTCTGCTCATATACAACTGCTTGGGAATAACTGTTTTTTACATATTAATTGCTTAGGATAACCCTGCAGGTGAGTCTAGATTTTTATTTTGATATCAATGTAATTTGTGTAAGTGTCAAGTGTTGTGAAAGTTTATTTTGAGTTGGGATACATAGATCCAAAGCTTGGATTCCAAAGAGGAAAGGATACCCCTTTCGGCAACACTCCTTTTTCATTTGGAAATCCAAATTTGGATCACCTCTTCCTTACCCAAAGAGGAAAGAGTGGCCTTCCCCTTAGAGGGAAGTGCCCTCTTATCCATTTGGGTAATCCACTACGAAGATTCCAAGAAGATCAAAGAAAAGGAGTCCAAAGAAGAATGAAGTTGAAGATTTGAAGATTTGATGATTGAGAGTATCCCACTCAAAATAACTTGCGTCATTACTAGATTTAGAATCCGGGTTGTTGTCAGTGGTGCCCGGCCACTTTACTTTCTGTATATTCTGGTTTGTAATAAGCAAGGCAACTTTGCCTATGGACATTTATTAATTAATTCATTTATATCTGATGTGTTGAAATGATTGCCTTTAGGATTACTTGCTTTTACTAGTTTTTTGGCGATTGCATGCCGCTCTTTGTTTTCGCCTGGATACGTGAGGCTCGTGAGGGTGTGAAAGTTTTCTACTCATAATTCTAAAAGTCTAAAATTTTAGTGAGTCTAAATAACATAGAAAGATAACGAATCTAGGGAATTAGCCGGGGATCGACCCCGGGGTCGCATGCATATTTCTGCATTACTCTTTCCTTGCTTTAGACCCTTCCCCGCCTGCGGGTAGAGTCCGGATAGTCTGACCTATGAGGACGAGGTGCCGGACCTGGGGAAGTCCAGTCTTCTAAAAATTATTTTATAAGCCTGTTTTTAAAAATTTCAAGCATATTTGATTTGAGGTTGTTAACCAGCACGCATTGCATTAGATACAAATTAAAGAGTCAAAATTTTAATTTCATAGTCCTTAGCATTTTTGTACCCGACATAAGTTAAAGGGGCCAATTAGGAGAATCTCTAGATGTCGGCCCCAACTTTCCAAAACTTTAATTACAACGTCCCTACCACTCTTTCATAAAAGACCGGATTCATGTATTTTAAATCGATTAGGTGGTTAGCTGGCTCCCCAATCCAGGCCGGGGTAAGTCCAGATTTTGCACTGTATTAGTTAGGATCGGACGACTGTGGTCCAATGTCCAAAATAGATTTAGGATCCGGGGCAGATCTTTGATTATAAGACCCCAAACTTCGGGAATCTAATCCCAAATTTCTAATAAAATGCTCAACTCTAATTAAATATCATTTCAAGTCCAAAACATAAAGCCCAACATTTAGATTAAGTTGGGACACTTCCGGATGGTTCTGGAATCTCAAAGTGTCTCCTACCTCTCATTCTTTAACTCCGTTAATAACTGTTCAATTTTGATCCATTCCCTTTTGATTTTCCAATAATTCTATTCCTACTTTGATATCACTCCTAGAAATTCTAACAAAATTTTGCCATTATTTTAATCGAGAGTTTTCGTAGGAGATTTTATCTCCCTACGATGTAATTAACTACGAGGGCTTGCGCTCGTAGGAGATTTAGAACCACACACACCTGATTTTAAAAAATTGATTTTTCAAAATTCAATTGGATTTCTTTGGGAAAATCTAAAATATTAGTGATCATTATTATCATATTCAAAGAATTATCATCGAGTGATATTTTCTCCCTTCGGGGAGAGATATATCTTTCTTCGATAAGGCTTTGGATGTGAACCTAACGATCACACTTCTTGAATATTGTAGTTGGATACTCAGTTGAACCTCATTTTGACCCTTCGGGGTCATATGAATTTCTCTTTAGCATCCGCTCACAATATTCAAGATGGATTTCATAATTTTAAGTCTGAACACCGTTATGAAAGTTTATTTTCGTCCTTTGGGGTGATATACTCTTTCTAACGAGTTGATTCGACCTTAGAATTAGAACTTAATCTTAATCTTAAAATCCCCAAAGAAAACTAATATTTTTCAAAACCTGTTTTCCAAAATTCCACCAACAGGCTACTACCGCCTCATATAGATATTGAAAATTAATGTGCATTGAACATGAGAGGCTGTTGGTGGAATTTTGAAAATATGTTTTGAAAAATATTAGTTTTCTTTGGGGATTTTAAGATTAAGGTTAAGTTCCAATTCTAAGGTCGAATCGACTCGTTAGAAAGAGTATATCACCCCGGAGGACGAAAATAAGCTTTCATAATGGTGTTCAGACTTAGAATTGTGAAATCCATCTTGAATATTGTGAGCGGATGCTAAAGAGAAATTCATATGACCCCGAAGGGTCAAAATGAGGTTCAATTGAATATCCAGCTACAATATTCAAGAAGTGTGATCGTTAGGTTCACATCCAAAGCCTTATCAAAGAAAGATATATCTCTCCGAAGGGAGAAAATATCGTTCAATGATAATTCTTTAAATATGATAATAATGATCACTAGTATTTTAAGTTCTCCCAAAGAAATCCAATTGAGTTTTGAAAAGTCAATTTTTAAAATCAGGTGTGTGTGGTTCTAAATCTCCTACGAGCGCAAGCCCTCGTAGTTAATTACATCGTAGGGAGATAAAATCCCCTACGAAAACTCTCGATTAAAATAGTGGCAAAATTTTGTTTAGAATTTCTAGGAGTGATATCAAAGTATGAATAGAATTATTGGAAAATCAAAAGGGAATGGATCAAAATTGAACAGTTATTAACGGAGTTAAAGGATGAGAGGTAGGGGATACTTTGAGATTCCAGAACCATCCGGAAGTGTCCCAACTTAATCTAAGTGTTGGGCTTTATGTTTTGGACTTGAAATGATATTTAGTTAGAGTTGATCATTTTATTAGAAATTTGGGATTAGATTCCCGAAGTTTGGGGTCTTATAATCAAAGATCTGCCCCGGATCCTAAATCTATTTTGGTCCGATCCTAACTAATGCAGTGCAAGGTCTGGACTTACCCCGGCCTGGATTGGGGAGCCAGCTAACCACCTAGTCGATTTAAAAGAGATGAGTTTGGTCTTTTATGAAAGAGTGGTAGGGACATTATAATTAAAGTTTTGGGGAGGCGGGGCCGACATCTAGAGATTCTCCTAATTGGCCCCTTTGACTTATGTTGGGTGCTAAAATGCTAAGGACTATGAAATTAAAATTTTGACTCTTTAATTTGTATCTAATGCGATGCATGCTGGTTAACAACCTCAAATCAAATATGCTTGAAATTTTAAAAACAGGCTTATAAAATAATTTTTTAGAAGACTGGACTTCCCCAGGTCCGGCACCTCGTCCTCATAGGTCAGACTATCCGGACTCTACCCGCAGGCGGGGAAGGGTCTAAAACAAGGAAAGAGTAATGCAGAAATATGCATGCGACCCCGGGGTCGATCCCCAGCTAATTCCCTAGATTCGTTATCTTTCTATGTTATTTAGACTCACTAAAATTTTAGACTTTTAAGATTATGAGTATAAAAATTTCACACCCTCACGAGTCTCACGTATCCAGGCGAAAACAAAGAGCGGCATGCAATCGCCAAAAAACTAGTAAAAACAAGTAATCCTAAAGGCAATCAAATCATTACATCAAATACAAATTAATTAATAAATGTCCATAGGCAGAATTGCCTTGCTTATTACAAACCAGAATATTACAGAAAGTAAAGTGGCCGGGCACCACTGACAACAACCCGGATTCTAAACCTAGTAATGACGCAAGTTCTTTTGAGTGGGATACTCTCAATCTTCAAATCTTCAAATCTTCAATCTCATTCTTCTTTGGACTCCTCCTCTTCAATCTTCTTGGAATCTTCGTAGCAGATTACCCAAATGGACAAGAGGGCACTTCCCTCTAAGGGGAAGGCCACTCTTTCCTCTTTGGGTAAGAAAGAGGTATGATCCAAATTTGGATTTCCAAATGGAAAAGGAATGTTCCCCAAAGGGGTATCCTTTCCTCTTTGGAATCCAAGCTTTGGATCTATGTATCCCAACTCAAAATAAACTTTCACAACACTTGACACTTGCACAAATTACATTGATATCAAAATAAAAATCTAGACTCACCTGCAGGGTTATCCTAAGCAATTAATATGTAAAAAGCAGTTATTCCCAAGCAGTTGTATATGAGCAGAAAAGAAAGTAAACACACTGGCCACGCTCTTTTTATTTGGGGGCTTTAGCAGCTGAAGCACCTGTGCAAAGAGTTTATAATATTTATGCATTTTTAATTTGCCCCCTTTTTTTTATATTGCCCTGCATGAGCGTGGCCACCTGCAGAAAACTATGTCAACATCCAGATCGTACCTAACCTAAAGGTAATCTAGTCGCCAAACACATCAATGCATCCACAGAGTACAGAAAAAGTAAGCAGACACTGCAAAGCAATTTCATCCACATCATGCAATGAAAACTACAAAAAATCCGGCACACAGCAGTAAAGTAAACACCGGCCTAACCTAGATCTAGAGTTGGTTGTCCTAGCACATCATCTAAAGTGTGTGAGGAAGGTCGTGTGGCTGGGATAGATCCTGAAATAGGTGATTAGTTAATGTTGTCTAAAAGTTTGGATTTGTTAAGGCTTAGAAGGGGGTTTAGATTAAAATTTAAATATTAATGAATTAAGAATTTTAATTAAACATATTTTAAATGTTAATTGATTACTACCTTTATTTCACACCGAGGCCGTGAAGTTTATTTCACCTTCCTTGGGGCTAAGCTAATAGCCTCGTAGGCCTGGGTTACCCAGTAGCAATCGGGGTTGATTAAGTTGATTTAAATTGGTTAGAATTAAAAGAGTGGATTAATATTAAAATGAGTTAATTAATGATTTTAAAAGCTTGATTAATTTAAGTTTGCCATTAATTGATTCGTGGCGTTGTGCCACCAAGCTCGAGGAACCAGCCTCCTTAGGACACTTAGCCCCGCAGCCCGGAGTAGTCCAGCCGATAAACCAAATTAATGTAATTGAATTAGGGATTTTTAAAATGTTAAATAATTAAAAATTAATCTATTTTAAGATTTAACACCCCTAAGAATCCATTCGTGGCGTTGTGCCACCAGGCTCGAGGAACCAGCCTCCTTAGAGCACTTAGCCCCGCAGCCCGGAGTAGTCCAGCCAATAAACTTCATCTTTAGGGTGGTTGTTGTGTTTTAAAGGATTTGTTAAGTGTTTTAAACATTAAATCAATATTCTCTGAGTTTTAGAATGATTTTGAGCTTTTATGATTTTTTTTGAATATTTTAATCATTTAATTAAAGGGTCAAAAGTTGAATTTTTTATTAAGATCAAGTTCTAGAATGTTTGTATTTTATTAAAATACTAGACCTTACTACGATCAGTTAGAAGGTAAGTACGTTGAAATCGGATTTTTCTGCATTTTATTACGAAGGTTTGAAGTTTTGAACTAGTTTTGACTTAAAGTTGAACGATTTGTTGACTTTTTAAAATATTGCAAATTTCTGGAATTTAATATTTTTAATAAATACTAGACATCACTATGAGTTGAATGCAAGTGAGTTTGGGTAATTTGGATCTTTCTAGAATTAGTTATGGATTATCGAAGTTTGGGCATTTTAATGAATTTTGGGACTTTCTTAATTAGAAGGCCTCTTTTGTGATTTTGCTTCAAACAAGTTCCCAATCTCTTGAAAACACCTCCAAAGGTCAGAAATAACCTAAGGAGAGATCCCCAAGTTTTTGGGAGATTTTGGGATTTTTTAATTATTATTAATTAATTATCTTAATTAAATATTGATTTTCACTTAAAATTAAATTAGGGTTTAAATTGCTGCCAAATCAAGGGGCTTTCAATTATCATGGATTAAGGACCAGATCCAGGTCAGTTTGAGGGTTTATATGTGATTTTTGGATTTAAATTGGATTTATTACATTTTTTTAGAAGTTTTAAAGGCTTAAATAAGGGTTGAACCTTAAGAAAATTAATTAGGGGACCTAATGACCTCAAAAATTAGTGAAAATTTCTCTAGGGGTTGAGGGTGTCACTAAGTTCAAATGTTCAAAGTTTCAACTCAAGGGGAAGTGAATCCTAATTATTGAAATTTTTCTAAGTTTTCTATACATGAGTCCTTAATTATTGTCCTTAATTATGTCGCTAACTTGATGGACTTGAATCAATGTTTGAACTAACCCTCATACTCAATACACAAGGCATGCATGAACCACATAAACACATTCAATACCTAAATCTAGGAGAGCCTTAGACTAAGTGGTGTGTGATCCCTAAACATGCGAGAAACAAAGCTAATTAACATAGGAAGATATTGATTAATGAATAATTTAAATAAAAAAAAAACTATCCACTAATCTCCCCCATAATTCATGTTCAAGCATACTCAACCCAAGTTTGAAATTTCAAGAGATTTCTCAAGCTAATGAGATTTAAATATATATGTATATATATGCATTTTAAAATATATTTGAAAATACATTAATATATTTAATCCTATATATAAATAAAAGTTTTGAAAATACCACTAAAATAGGTTTTAAAGATCATGGAGATCCACTGATTTCAAATTTATTAAGATAATAGTTTTTTTTTTTTTAAAAAAAAAATGTAAAATGTTTTTTTAAATAAAATTCAATATTTAATAAAATATTAATAAACTATCAAAATGCTTACATAATTCCAAACAATGTCAAATCTACTTAAATAATCCTGAAAATTTCCTAGAGATCAACCATGCACTTAAAGACATGCATGCCAATTTTCAGATAAAAAAATTTATATATAATTAATTAAAAATAAAATATACTTTTCTGTATTTCTTAAATTACTAATAAAATAATAACCAAAAGAGTTTGATTTTATTTTTAAAATATACTAGATGAAATTCTGAAAAGTTTGATATATTATACTCATTTTTTGACTTTGTATTTAATTTACTATGATTTTTTAAAGTTTCTGTAATTAAAACAGATTAAAAACACATTTTCCTTAATTAAACGGCGGCGGTCAGACACGCGGCACGCTCGGATTCGCGGGATCGAAACCGCGTGACGGCGGGGACACGCGTCGGCCGCGGGCCGCTTCACGCGGTTTTCACTTAACCACGTCAGCGGCTCGTGGCAGCCGTTGGATCATAGCGGGTCTGATCCAACGGATGAGATCAAATCCCGTGGTTGATCTCTGCGGGACGAGATCAGACGGTGGGATTCGACTCCGCGGTTTCTGATCCGAGGGCCCAGATGTCGCCGGACGGCTGATCAAACGACAGATCGAACGCGCGGTTGGATCAGACCGCGGAAGGGCTCGATCTGGACCGTTGATCGAACGATCAACGGTCCAGAAAACGTACACTCACCGGAAACCGTGAATGACGCCCTAGAAAACGTTTTTTGCCTCGTTCTCTCGATCGGATCGATTATTTTCAATGAAATTTTAAATTTAGATTGAAGACGTGAACAGAAATAGTGGGGAAGGGTTCATTTGACCTAAAGCATCCTATACGAGGAGCTAAATAACCCTATCTAATGTGTACTAAATCTAGAGTTTTAAGGGATTATACCGTTGGATCTTCGATATTTCTGGATGGATGAGCTTGTAGATTGTCCAAGTGTAGATCCCCAGCAGAAAATGGAGCTCGAACACGTCTGGATTGGCCGCCACAAGCTTGGGACGGACTGGGTGGTGGTTTCGCCGGAGAACTCACCGCCGGTGACGGGCAACCACTTGGATTTTGTAGTGGGGAGGTAGATGAGGCTCTGGAGATCCAAACCGAACTAAGAACTCGCTCTGGGAGGCTAGGGTTAGTGAGAGAAGGTGCTTTGATCAATGCTTCAAAAAATCACCTTTTTCCCTATTCAAGCGGCCTGGGCTGGATTGGATGGCTGGGATCTACTCCTGGACTCTCCAGATGATGCCACCTGTCCCTGGGAAAGATGGAAGGCTGCGGAAAGGGCTGGACATGCCTCATTCCCATTGGGTGGACTTGGGATGCGTGGAGGGGAGCATTGCCACTTATGGCTAAACAGGGGGTGGAGCTCGGTTAGGGAGCCTATTAGAGGGCTTTAGGGCACTAATAGGTCGACCTTGGGGAGTTAAATCAGGGAAAAAGGTATAAAAGGCTGATTAAGACCTTTTAAAAGGGTCTAAACCCTTGATTTTACTAAATTGACCAGTCAACTGGTCAATGGGGCTGATGTGGCATCCAAGCAGGTCATGGAGCCTTTCTAAATGGCTGGATGGGTGTGGCTTGAGCTAGGTTCAATGGGTTGAAGGGTTTGACCATACAAATGGTCCTTTAAGCTTTGAGTTGACTGGTTGACCAGTCAACCCCATCAAGGGTTATGGAATTTGCACCTAGGTAATTCAAATGGGCTGATTAGGTGGATTGGAGGCTGATTCCAAGAGTCATGCTTGTCAATTGAATTAAGAAAGCTTAATGGGCCCTTAATGGGCTTTTAGGCTAAAACTAGTTGACTTGGTCAACCAGTTGGGTTCAGGGGCTAGAAATAGATTCAACAAATTCAGAATGTCATCCTGAGTCTACTGGGTGTGGTCCCAGGGTTTGGAGGGGTCAATTTGGTCAAAATCACTATTTGAACCCTTAAGGGCTTGTTTGGTCAACCTAGGTTGACTTGGTCAACCAAGTTGACCCAGGGTCTGGGTTTTGGCTCAACAGGTTTGAAATGATACTTTAAGGTTAATGGAAGTGGTTGGATGACTTAGAGAGGTCATTTGGGTCAAAACACATGTTTGGACCCTTAAAGGGCCTCTTGGGTCAAACCAGTTGACTTAGTCAACCAGGTTGACTCAAGGGTTGGAAATAGATTCAAAAGATTTAAAATGACATTTGAAATTTGTCAAAGGTGGTTGCATCCAATTTGGAGCTCATTTGGTTTGAAATCCCTATTTGAGCCCCATAGGGGTATTTTGGTCAATTTTGACCTATTGGTCAACTATGGTCAAAAATGGGTCTGAAAAATGCAGTTTACTGCTCAATGGGTCAAAATCAAGGGTCTGGAAGTGATTGGAGGCTTGGATAAGTGTTCCAAGGTCAAGATCTCAAAGGGGTTAGGTTCAGTGGCATAGGCTGTAAATATTTGAAGGTTTTACAGCCTTTGAATTTTAATTCAGATTCTGGGGTTAGAGACCTCAGAATGAGCTCAAAGTTGGAGGGTAACCTCTAGAGACATGTCTTATCACTTTGCAAGTGATAGACCTTGAATCAGAGGCCATTTGACTGGGTTTTGAAATGTTTGAAAAATCTTTGAAAAGGGTGATTAGGACAGGGCCTCTAGAGTTTGGATTTGAGTCTGAATTCTGGGTTTGGATTTGATTTGAAGTTTGAATTAATTTGGATTTGAATTGGATGGAGTTTGAGATTCAAATTGATCACAGGTAGGAATCAAATTGAAATTGGAGTGGATTAAATATAGGAATTGATTTAAAATTGAGGTTGATCAAGGGTGGAGATTGATTTGAAGTTGGAGTGATCCTAAGGTATAGAAGAATTCTAAGATCTAGGATTTAAGGGAATCCTAGGCTCTAGAATAGGCTTTAAGGTCTTGGATCTAGAAGGATCCTAAGGTCTAGAGTGGGTCCTAGGGTCTAGGATTAAATCTGGATTCTGGATGGGTCTTAGTGAACTCATACAAAAATGAGGTCAACAGAGGCATGCTATGAATATGATAATGCCTTACAGTCGTTATCAAAACATAAGCAGACACATTTGACCTTGCAATTAATAGGAGGGAATATATAATTTGTTTGAAAACCAGATATATAGAGTTAGTAAGTAATAACAATGTTGCAAATTGCATACAAATGATTACATATGAGGTATAATGCATACATCAATCATATACCCCATAACTAAATCCATTAAAACTCCCCCAAAAAAGAAATGGGGGAGGATGGGGTTGAATTTTTGGATCCCATAGTTATCATGACAAATCTCATTCACAATCTTATCAAATAAAAAGTTAACAGGGGAAAATTTTGTAAAATTAAGAAGCAATTTGAACATTATACTCATTTGTGAAAATTAAAATTTTGTTTTGATTGAGGAATGTCCTCCACCTCCTACTATCAGTACTTCTCGTACTGTAAGAAATGCCTATGATAAATGGTTTGAATTAAACAATAAAGCAATGTATTATCTCCTTGCTAGCATATCTGACGTGCTAAGATCGTAAGATGAAAACATGATGACTGCAAATGAGATTATGGAATCTCTCCAATCCATATTTGAACAACCCTCTGAACAAGCTCATCATGAGGCTATTAAAGAAATTATGAATTCCAAAATAAAGGCAAATATCTCAGTTTAAGAACATGTTCTCAAAATGATAAATTATATTTCTGAAGATGAGATTAATGAAGCAATCATTGATGAGTGAAATCATTGACGAGGGAACTCAAGTGTGAATGATTTTAGAAACTCTTTTCTCATAATTCATATAATTCAAGAATAATTATTTATGAACCATCTAAAATATAATCTTATTAAATTGCTAAATGAGCTTCAAACTTTTGAATTAATTTCAAAAGAAAAAGAACCAAAATAAAAATTATGCTAAAGTTTATCCTTCTTTGTGTTATAAGAATAATAAGAAAAAAATGAAAGATAAAAGTATAAAGTTCTTGAAAGGAGCAAAGGCTTGCTAATGTGGAACATGTAATGGGAGCCATTAGGCTTGAATTTAATATTTATTTTATTCCAGGGTTTTTAAAAAATATTATATTTATTTTTAAGTTGTTTAAACAATATCTTAGACTATTTTTTATAATAATGAGATAATTATTTCTAAGAATAGTTTGAATATTTATTTTATAATAATGAAAAAAAGATGTTTTTTTGTTAAAATCCACTAGAAACACACTATTTAACACTAAAATGTTCAAATTGAAAAACCTAAAAAAAATGACAAAAGATTTTATATGAAGATAATACATCTCTATGACGCCTTAGACTTAGTCATATTAAATTAAATAGAATTGAAAGACTAGAAAAAATAGTTCTTTAAGATATTTGATAGTCAGAACTCTACCTGTCTATAAATCTTGTACATTCGGATGTTGTGGTCTGTTTGATACACAAGCAAGACATGGATATGAATATTTTGTTATTTTCATTAATAATTATTCAAGATATGATTATGTTTATTTAATGAAAATAAAATGTGAAACTTTTAAAAGGTTTAAGAAATTTCATAATATAGTTAAAAGTCAATAAAGCAAGTCATTAAAAATACTACAATCAGATCGTGGGGTGTGTGTATTTAGAAACAAAATTCAAAGATTATTTAATTGAGAATAGAATTATATCACAATTAACTACACTTGTAACTCCACAATAAAATGTTGTTGCTAAAAGAAGAAATCAAATGTTGCTCGATATGATTAGGTCTATGTTACGTTACTGCCCTTGCCAAATTTATTTTTAGTATATGTGATACAAACTGCAATGTATATTTTGAACCTTGTACCTTCAAAATCAGTATGTAAGACACCTTTAGAGTTATGGAGTGGGCATAAACCTATTTTAGGACACATCCATATATGGGGATGTATAATATATGTATTGAAGGAAAAAACATATAAGTTGGAATCATGTTTAGAAATATGCATATTTATTAGATATTCTAAAGGTACAAGAGGAGGTTTGTTTTATAGTCCTCATGAAAAGAAAGTATTTGTATCAAAAAATGCTAGTTTTCTTAATCATGAATACATGAAAGATTTTGAACCTCGAAGTAAGATGTTACTTAAAGAATTATTAAATGAGCAAATCACAAAAGAAATAAAAACTATTGTTGAAAGTCAACAAAAAGAAAATATTACTCTAAATTAGGAACCTTTAATTCCTTGTCATAGTGGGAGAGTTATTAAATTACCCTCTCGATATAAAATTGATGCATAAGCATATATTATTGCATCTAATGATGATAATGATGATCCATTGATATAAAAATAAGCATTAGAGTATCCTGATAAGGAGAGATAGATGGTTAGAAACCATGAAACTTGAAATAGATTCAATATATTTCAATTCAGTTTGGGAACTTGTGGACCATCCAAGCAAGGTAAGACTTGTATATTGTAAACGGGTCTATAAGAGAAAAAGATGTGCTAATGAAAAAGTTAAGATTTACAAAGCCATGCTAGTGGCAAAGGGATACTATTAAAAGGAGGGATTTAATTATGATGGAACTTTCTCTCCAGTTGCCATGCTTAAATCCATACATATAATTTTATCCAATGCTATATTTTATGATCATGAGATTCCACAAATGGATGTAAAGATGGATTTTTTGAATAGCTACTTGAAGCAAGAATTATATGAAACAACAAGAGGGTTTCATAATAAAAGGATAAGAGCAAAAAGTTTACAAATTATAAAGATCAATATATGGACTTAAGCAAGCTTTAAGGTCATGGAATAAAAGATTTGATGAAGCAATTAAATCTTATGGATTTGATTAAAGCATAAATAAACATTCTATTTACAACTATTTCAAAAATAAGATAGAGATATTCTTTATTCTTTACGTACATGATATTCTATTTATTGAGAATAATACTAAATTATTATTTGATGTTAAGAAATGGCTTGCTAAATATTTTCAAATGAAAGATTTGAGAGAGGTAGGATTTATACTTAGGATAAAATTAATAAGATATCAAAAAAATAAAACATTAGTAATGTCTCAAATATCCTATATAGAGAAGATCATTATAAGATTTAGGATGCAAAACTCCAAGAAAGGAAATATTTATACCTTCACATCATGAAGTTTATCTTTTTAAAAAGTTGTGTCCTCATTCACAATAAGAGAAAGATTATATGTTATAGATACCTAATGCATAAATAGTTGGTTGTCTAATGTATGCAATGTTTTGTATAAGACCTAAAATTTGATATGTTAGAGGCATAGTCAACAGATATAAATCTAACCTAAGAAGGTTTCTTTGGGTGATGATTAAACATATACTTACAAATCTCAAAAGAATCCAATAATATATGCGTGTGTATTTTGGAAGTGATTTGATCCCTAAATGATACAATGAGGCTGACTTTCAATCTGATAGAGATGAAAGAAAATCTATAGCTAGCTCAATATTTATTTTAAGAGGAGCCATAATTTGGAGAAGTATAAAACAATCATGTATTTTTAAATCAACTAAGGAAGCTGAACATGTAGTTGTTGTAGAAGCAGCTAAAGAGACAGTTTGGCTCCATAATTTTCTAATAGAATTAGTGAAATTTTGTCAGGGATATTAAGCCCTTATGAATTAGTCCCGAGGCTAACCAAGAGGGTGCCAGGGGGGGGGGGGGTGAGGGGGGTGAATTGGTATTTAAAAATTTCTTTAGACAAACACACAATCTTAAATCAAACCAAAATTCACCATAAGGGAAATGAAATGCATAAATTAAAAGCAGAAGAATAATAAGAAAGAACATGCCATATTTTATAGTGGTTCGGTCAACTTGACCTATATTAACTCCCCGAAGTCTCTCCTTCAGGTATTGCACTAAACTTAATGTCTCTCATTTTGCCCACACAAATAGGTGGAGAAGCCCAAACAAAAACTCCTTTCCACCAACCTCGGTGAGACAAAGAACCCAACTCCTTTTGCTTCCTCTAAAAATAGGCAAAGAACCCAACTCCTTTTGCTTCCTCTAGAAGCAGGTAGAGAACTTTGATCAGTTGCTAAAGTAGACATCTCTCGAACCTTCAAGGAACCAGGGACGACTGGAGAAGATAACTTGGATCCTTTTTTGGAGCAACCTTTGTGAAACCCCTCACAAACTCCTCACATGATCCTCTCTCTCACACCCTTGCTCTCCCTCTCCTCTTGGCTCTCTCAGGTTAGGACTGTAGCAAAAGATCTTCTCTTGAGAAAATAAGAGATCTTTTGTAAAAGGGCTCTAAAATTTGCCTTAATTAGAAACTAATCATCAAATATCATCCATGACGATCGTCCTATACAATTAGTTCAATTTGATGAATATCATCAAAAATAATTATGGAGAGTTTGGACAATTAGAAGGTTCCTTAATTCAGATTGTCTAACATGATAGTATATCATCCTGTACGATTAGTTCAATTTGATGAATATCATCCAGACCATCACCCTGGATGGATGTCTGGATGATGAAAAAGAAACTTGATCATCTAGGATGATCTCAGGATCGTCTGGGCTAATTAGTACAAAATGTCACAAATCATTAAGAACACCGCCCTAAATGAATGTATGGACGATGTAAAATTAATTTGATCGTCTAGGCCAATCTCATGATTGTCCAGGAGGATTATTCAAAATATCAAAATCTGCTAAAACATTACCTTAAATAGAGCCAGGCTGATTATGAACCATCTAGGAGGAACTAAGGTTTGTTAACTGATCATCCCGGATGATCCTCTGATCGTCTAGGATGATATAATCGAGCAATTAAACCTTAATTGTTTTTTCTTAATTATCAGATTAATTTATGGCATAATTACACTACATCATCCAAGATAATGTCCAAAAATAAAACATGCCCAAATAGATCTGGCAGCTGATTCTTTCTGATTTGAGCCTATCATTTTGAACAATAATAATATCATCCAAGACGATTCGCTTAATTATGGTTGTCTTAATTAGGATGCTCTAATTAAGTTTTTTATTTTTAACTAATTGTTCAGGATGATTTTTGGATCATCCTAGACGATGTGATTAAAATAAGAAACACAAACAAATAGATAAAATTCCCCCCCCCCCCCCCCAAGTGTGTGTGTATAAGGATACTTAGCATCAGGACCCATAATGTTATAATAGATTCAAGAAAAGGTAAAAGACACTTGACATACATTACAAGCTGACTCAGTCCTAATCTACCCAATCTTGAGCTGGTTTGATTTACAATTTGATCATATGGACCTGAAATGCTAGGAGGCAAAGGTAGTCGTAGAAAAATAGAGATGTTTAATATCATCAAAATTATATTCCCTAAAATAAGATTTGTAATAATCTCCCCATTTTTTATGATAACAAACAAAAATAATTAAAATAGTTCAATAAAAACAATGTGAATCAAGAAGTTCAAATTTTACTAAAGGATGAACATAGTACAGATAATAAACATAAAAAAACAAAACATAGTACAACATAAAATAGTACAATAAAATAACACAACCACTACCCACTACTCCCCCTTTTGACATCACAAAAAGAAGAGGAAAACTAGAAAAGAAAAAGCAGAATAGAAGACAAAAAAGAAGAACAAAAGCAAGTTTTTTTTTATTAAAGCAAGAATATAATAAAGTCTCATTGTGATTGAATTAAAAAATTTATAAGAACACTGAGTTAACATATTCAAAATCCAAAAAATGATAGAATAGCTGATCCTGTTAGCTATTGCTCAGACTTCTCTCAGTGCAAAATCATCTTTTAAAAATAAAGACTTAACTCAGAAAAACTTATTGGATAAGAAAAGGAGATCCATTTAAAATTTGGTTTAAAAAAAATATCTTATAGAATAATATACCAAAGTAATTTCTCAAAATCATGAAATTCAAAATCAAGTCTTTGAAAATATCAAGCGACACATGAATTCTTCTAAGATTTAAATGTTTGTAAGAGAACGAAGCTTGCCTTTGTGGGCTGATTTTATGCCTCTTTTCAATTGATTGACGTACTTTACGCATCTTTTGATTTTTGATATACTTTGTGTATCTTTCATTTTTTTATGGTCATTGTGCTTCTTTTCAGTTTTTGTTCTTTTTGGGGCTCATTTTATGCCCTTGACATTTTTGCAAGCAAGATCCATTTAGAAACTCTTAAATACTCTCAGTTATGAGTATATCTTCTAGATATTAGAGAAGAAAAGTCACTTTTAAATATAAGGAAGAATAAACCATAAAACAGAATCAAATTCATATGATAAATGCAACAACAAGATTTCAAAGAATTTGAAAGTAATATAAAGACTTTGAGCATTATGTATATAAGATATATTACTGTAGCAAGATAGAAAAGATCTCAATCGTAAAGTCCAATTATTAATTTGAGATAAACTTTTGTTTAAAAAAAATATGTACCATTAAAAGAGGCTAGGAAGAGGGAATCAATCAATGGTGTTTCTTACTTTAACTTATTTAAGGATGTCAGACATTGACTACAAATTTTTAAAAATAAAAATAAGATATAAAATATCATTTCAGTTATGACCAAAAAGAGAAATAACATGAGAACATCAGAGATAAAAACACTATAAAATAATAGCAAATAAAAAATCAACACTCATAACTAAAAATTAAGAACATAAAATAACAACACACTATAGAGCAGAAAACATGCAAATCAGAATTTATTAAGTAACAAGTTTATGCAATTATGAATCGTGGTCCTCTGCTATCCAAGTACCACATGCTCTCATGAGGCCTTTTGTGAGAGCAAGCCTACAAAATTATCAAACATCAGATTTAGGAATCCAAACATGTTTGAGTCACTTCTTATAGAAAGAAGAATGCAATGCATATGTGTTATGTTGTGAATCATGGAATTTGGGTCTCCACACCTAATATGTACTATGGTGAATAGTCCAAGTGTGTGAAATGTGCCCTAGCATGCTACATGAAAAACATCTAACACACAAGGAGAAGGGTTTACTAATTTTTTTGGGTTACAGTACCTCTTCTGAGGTTTTGGCTTTGGATCAGGTATGGGTGTAGTCCTATTTTCCTCAAGTGCATTCAATTCAGCTTTAAACCTCAAGTTAGTACTTTCTAAAATAATATTATCAACTGTCAAATAATGCTCCATATACTCAGATTCATCAATATATATTTTAAAATATATTTCAAGTGTGGCGTAAGATGCTTTCAATGAATAATGCTCAATGACCAACTAATTTTTTATTCAATTCATCAAACTCATCAAGTAATGATATATGATTGCTATCAATTTGGGAGTGATCTTTAAATAAAACTTCATACTCATTTTGCAAATTTAAAAACTCTTATTTTAAACTAATATGCAATTTTTAAGTTTCTTATATGATGCATGTATTTTCTCACAAACTTCAAGTAACTATTTATTTAGTTCGCATATCTCTTCTTGGTTAGACTGACCAAGATGATCACCAGCCATCAAGCAAAAGTTTGTTGTCTCTTCCTCAGCTTTAGTCTTAGAGTCAGATGTAGAATCCGCCAAGATTACCTTTTGAAATTATTTCTTATTCTTCATGTACTTGGGTTTCTCCTCACCTTTCTCCTTGCTTGAGTGATCTTTAAGTGTAGGACAATAAGTTTTAACATATTAATGCTTCCTGCATTCAAAATAAATAACATCAGAAGAACTTTTAATTTTTTTGCTATTTTTACCTTTTTCTCAACTTCTAATGATGCTTATGATTCTTCCTTAGAAAGCTTTTGAATTGCTAAGTGATTAAGGCAACATCATCGCTTTCAGACCCAAAAGAATATGTATATGTATCATTAGCCTTGAACATCATAGTTTTCTCCTTATTCTTCTCACATACATCAAGTTGTCTTTAGTTCACTCCTTGCTTGTAAGAAATGAGTGATCCAAGTAAGTTGTCAACATAATAAGTATTCAAATCCTTAGATTCAGTAATTGCATATTAGCATCAAAAAAAGAAGGCAAGCGTCTCAAAATTTTATTCACTCTTTTATAATAAGTTAGCTCTCCTTGTAAGACATGTAATGAAGTGACAATTTGAGTAAACTTAATATACATATCAGAAATTGATTGAGTAGGTTTTATATAAAAAAGTTCATAATCATGGAATAAAATATTCAACCTAAATTGCTTAATTTTATTTATTCCTTCATAAGTGATACATAATTTATCCCAAATTTCTTTACCAATAACATAAGTTGAAACACATATATAATCTTCTGATTTAAAAGCATAGAAAAAATAGTTTAAATATTTGGCATTCAGTTGCGCTAAATCCCTATCATCAAAAGTTCATTCAGTAAAAGGAAGTTTAATTTTAATGCCATTTATCACGAGACGGAGGTAAATAACCATCCTTAACAAGAATTCACATGCGATAGTCAATCGATTATAAAATTGTAAATATGAAATTTTTCTAAAACTTAAAAGGAATATTGTCAAACAAAGATGGTCTGGTAATTGAATACCCTTCTGCAGTATTAAGATTACCAAAGTTAGCCATTGATCAAAATTTAAAAGTTTTCAATAACTCATTTTTATGAATCCCGCTCTATTACCACTTGAAAGTTTGTCAAGGATGTTAAGCCCTTATGAACTAGTCCCGAGGCTAACCAAGAGGAGGGGTGAATTGGTATTTAAAAATTTCTCCCAAAAAATATAATCTTAAATCAAACTAAGATTATCTACAGGAGAAATGGAGTGCAAAAATTAAATGTGGAAGAATAATAAAAAAGAACACAATAGGTTTTATAATAGTTTGGTCAACTTGACCTATGTCCACTCCCCTAAGCCTCTCCTCCAGGTATTACACTAAACTTAGTGTCTCTCCTTTTGCCCCCATAATAAGGTGAAGCAACCCATACAAAAATTCCTTTCCACTGACCCCGGTGAGGCAGAGAACCCAACTCCTTTTACTTTCTCTAGAAGTAGACAAAGAACCTAACTCCTTTTGCTTCCTCCAAAAGCAGCAAAGAACCATAATCAGTTGTTGAAGTATACCTCTCTCAAACCTTTAAGAAATCAGGGATAACAACTAGAGAAGACAACTCAAATCCTTGCATGAAGCAATATTTATTAAACCCCTCACAAATTCCCCTTCACAAGATCTTCTCTCTCTCCCTTACTCTCCCTCACCTCTTGACTCTCTCAAGTCAGGACATCAACAAAAGATCTTCTCTTGAGAAAATAAGAGATCTTTTAAACAAGGGCTCCAAAATCTGCCCTAATTAGCAACTAAATGTCAAATATTGTCCGGGACGATTGACCAATCATCATTTACGATTAGTTCAATTTTAGCTCAATCAACTAGGTCGATTAGGGAGAGTCTAGACAATTAGCAGGATCCTTTATTCAGATCATCCATAACGATAGTATATTATCTTGTACAATTAGTTCATATTGATGAATATCATCCAGACCATTACCCTGGATGGATGTCTGAATGATGAAAAAGAAACTTGACCGTCTAGGTTGATTTCAAGATTTTCTGGGCCGATTAGTAAAATGTCACAAATCATTAAGAATATCGCCCTGAATGGATGTCTGGACAATGTAAAATTAACTTGATCGTCTAGGCCGATCTCATGATTATCTGGGATGATTAGTTCAAAATATCATATATCGGCCAAAACATCACCCTGAATAGAGCCATGCTGATTATGAACCATCCAGAAGCAACAAATGTTTGTAAACTGATTATCTCGGACGATCCTGCGATCGTACATGATGATATGATTGAGCAATCAAATATTAATTATTTTTCTTAATTACCAAATTAATTTAGGCATAATTATACTATATCATCCATGACGATGCTTTGGAAAATGTCCAAAAATAAAAAATGTCTAATTAGATATGGTGGATGATTCTTTCTGATTTGAGTCTATCGTCTAGGATGATTTGCTTAATTGTGGATATCTTAACCAGGATGCCCTAATTAAGTTTTTTATTTTTAATTGATCATCCAGGATAATTTTTGAATCGTCTCGGATGATGTGATCAAAATAGAAAACATTAATAAATAGATAAAAAAATTTCCCATGTGTGTGTGCAAGGTTACTTAGCATCAAGACCCACAATATTATAATGGACTCAAGAAAAGATAAAAGACACTTACATACATTACAAGCTGACTCAGTCAAAATCTACCCAATCTTAAGCTAGTTCGATTTGCAAATTTATCTTGTAGACCTAAAATGTTAGTAAGTAAGAAAGTCGTAGAAAAATAGAGATGTTTGCTATAATAAAAAATATATTCCCCGAAATTAGATTCGTAAAAAATGAAAAGTTATCCAAATTTAAAAAAAAGTCTAATATTATTTTGTGACAATAATACAGCTATATCAAATACAAAAAAAGTAAAAATTATAAAAAAAAAAAAACAAAGCACATTGACAAAAATATTATTTAATAAGAGAGATTGAGAAAGAGGGTATGATATCAGTACATAAGATAACATCATCAGATAATATTTATGATCCATTTATCAAGACGCTGCCTGAAAGAACTTTTTCAATATATATACATGAAATGGGATTAAGACAGATGCCTCATTTTTTTTAGGGAAAGTGAGAGTTTGTTAGAGAGTGTGTATTAAAGAAATATTAATGTAATATATTTTCTATTAAAATAAATATTTAAAGATAAATTTAGCATGTACGAATATTATCATTTGATAAAATATTTTATTATTATATTTATTCCATGATTATTTATGTAATTATAATTCAGTATATAATTATATACAAGATGATTGAATTATAGATAATAATCTAAATAAGTTCATAATTTGAATTTTATTTAGAATCTATAATTAAATATTATTAGAACTATCCATCAATATTAAGAGTGGAATAGTTTTATCTCGATTATTCAATATAGAGATATTAAGATGGAGGTATTTTATATAATATGATTATATAGAACTTGACTAGATAAATTTTGAATTATCTAATAAATTATGTTTTAACAAGGAAAGTTTAAAATTAATCATCAAGATGAATATATATAAAACAATCTTAATCCTGAATAATTAATAAACACTTATTTGTGGCATTTGATTTTTTGACTTACTCAAAAATAATTTGGAAGATATAAACTCAATCCTTACATCTTAGAAATAAACTGAAATAACTGATTGGAAATATTAATATAGAGATATGGAATTTATACATTTTATTTTTAAAAGTTAGAAAAATAATTCTCTTGTATAATTAATTCAAAACTTGGACAATTGAGTACTCAAATTTTGTGATAAGGTCACAAAGTTTATTATTCAATAGTAAATTAATTGGAATTTAAGGATTAAGATGCAATTAATGAAGTGACAAAATTACCTTGTTCTAATTACAAACTTTTTATGGATGGTTATTTTATATTTAATGATTAAATCAATTGACAATTCAATCTTTTAAATTGAGAAATTTATACTTTAAATTTAAGAGTGCAATTTCATATAGCCGACCCCATGTAGTGGGACAAAGTCTAGATATTATAGTAGAATAATATTGAAATTAATAGTTTTAGTTTATTAATTTAAGAGTTAAATTATTGGTCAAATTTATTGAAGCTTGAATTATAAGTCTATAAACCCTTCTTCATCATCTTAGAACTATTATATATTAATTGAACATTGTTATTAAAAATATAATATAATATAAATGTTAAATTATGATTACATTAGTATCACATTTATGTTAAAGAATATTTTTTTTTAATTGTATAACCCACGTAGTGGGATAAAGGCTTGATATTGTAGTGGAATAATATTGAAATTAATAATTTTAATTTATTAATTTAAGAGCTAAATTAATGATCAAATTTATTGGATCTTGAATTATAAGTATATAGGGCCCTTCTTCATCACCTTAGAACTATTATATATTAATTTAACATTATTATTAAAAATATAATATAATATAAACATTAAATTATGATTATATTAGTATCACATTTATGTTAAAAGAATATTTTTTTATATTGTATAAAAAACTTAATCAAATAATGATGTGTCATAATAAATATCTTTTAATATTTAAAAACATAATGGCATGTTATTAAAAGATAGAGATAATGACGTGTCATGATAATTATCAATTTAATATAAAAAGATGTTTTATGAATTAAAAAAAGTTCTTCTAAAAAGATGTGTTCAAATTAAAAAGATGTGAACTTTTCTTATAAATAATGAATAAGTACTACATAAATGAATGGAAGATGATAAATGAGAAAAATTAATCTCTTAGTCTACTTTTTGAAGGATAAAATTGTATTGAGAATACAAATTGCAATAAAACAAAAGAGTATTCATCAATAATTGATTAAATGTGTTCACTCACTAAAATATATATAATGAAGTGATTTGAAGAATAAGGCTTACGGCTCAATCAACACTTCAAAGAAGAAGATTTACATGCACAATCAATATTTCGATAAGTTTTTCATTTCATATTTTAAGAATAATTATTTATTAAGAAAATTAAAATTAAGAACATTTCAATTTAATTTTCTAAATCATGATTTTTCATTTTCGCTTTTATAGGCAGGTATAAAGATCCAACAGAATTCTCTTTAGATTGCTCATACGACTTCCTCCTACGAGCTCTCTTGAAAGAAAAGTTCCCGAGACTTCCCAAATTTTTGCAATCCTTCAAATAAACCAATCCTCTACTCCCATCAACTATCTTGGGTTGCCTATTCACAAAAAAAATTGAAGGCTATCGACTTCTAACATTTACTTCAAAGAACTTCTTCATCTCTTGATGGTTGGAGAGCAAAAATCCTATCCTTTGATGGTAGGATTTAATACCCTCAAATTCACCATTAGCAACACTTTGGCCTATTGGATTCATGGCTCTATCCTTCCAAAAGGTTGTTACAAACTTATTAACGGGATGTGCTCTAGATTCCTTTATTTTGGCAATATAGTCCTGAGAAATCTGCACACTATATCTTGAAAAGATACTTGTATTCCCAAATTTAACGGTTGCCTGGGTATCCCTTCCATCGACTCTCTATACCATAGTTTTCCTGTTCGATAATATGGAGATTTTTAAACTCTAGCAATTCACTCTTTAATTGGTGGCGTTCAAAGTATCATTCTTTGTGGAATCCAATGATCATCAAAAGCTCACCCTACTGGAAGTATTTATGCAAGACGCCTAATACTATTAAGCACTGTATTTCTTTGTCTGTCCACTCGAGTAGCAATCTATCTTTATTATGGGACCCTTGGTGCAATGACACCTCTATTATGGATATGTTGAATGAGATGCAGGCTCTTAATGGGTATTCCTCATTTGACTGGATGATATCTAAGTTTATTATTGGGAATAGTTGGTCTATCCCTCACTGTTTTGATGCCTCGATTGTCTCTAATATTCAAGCCATCCACATAGACAGTAATTTGGAGAAGCATTACTGGCTGGGCACCCAAAATCCCAATTTTAAAACCTTTAGTTATCTCTTTTACTCTTCTATGGAGACTGTTTCTTGGCACAAGTTGGTTTGGCACAAGAAAGCAGCATTACATTTTTCATCTTATGCATGGATGGCTTTCAAAGGAGGTTTAAAAACTGCATATGTTTAGCCTTTCGTGGGATTCTTACCTTTAACAATTTTGTTTCTATCATAAAGAATAAGAAACCATCTCCCATATTTACTTTGAATGTAAATTCACATTTAGTATCATCAAGAACTTCCTCCCCTTGTTTGGTAACCTTCTTATGAGGCCGAACTTGAATTAGGCCTTTGATAGTGTTATAAATCAGGGTTTTTTTGGACAACATATCAGTTACTTCCTTCTTGCTTCCTATGCAATCATATACTATATCTGTAGGGCTAGAAACAATAGAATTTTGGGTGGCATTCTTGACTATCAAGCCACGGTGATTGCTAAAATTAAAAAAGATATTATTCAAAAGATCACTAATTGGAAGGATTTTAGGAATGCTTTGTGATTGGTGTTCCTACTTCTTCAATCTTTAGTTACTGCCTTGTGGCCTTGGAGTTATTTTTGGAAGGACAATAATGATTGCTGCTAATCCCAATTGCCCCTCAGACGATCTTTTTGACAACCAGGGGCTTCGCTCTGGTGTAGTCCCTCTCATGTTGGTCCCATTCATGTTTTTCACCATGAGCTACCCGAATCCTTCAAAGATTATATCCTTCCAGCTTTGTATTTTCTATGGGTTTTTGTCCTTATTTTGAGTCTTTGGCTTCTCTTTTGTTGTTGAGATTCAGGAATATAATTTTTCTTTTACATTTTACTCACTTATAATTTTTTTTTATCAATGATACAAGCTATGCCCTAAAAATTTCAAAAAAAAAAAAAATACATATACAAGTATATGATTTTGATCAGTAACACATAAAGAACAATGCCTCTGAAATCTTGTCCTGGAGCAATATGACATAATTATTGGTATTTAGTGGACGGCAGGGCTGATGCCAACAACTAGAAAAAGGCATCCAGTGACCGTTCATTTCTCTCTTATAAAATGATAATTTTAGTCAGAAGTTGCATCACAGTTTTTGTCTGATGCAAACTTTGAGCTGATGGGACGTTGCTCACGTTGGCCTGTTACCTGCAGTATAGCTGCTAATAATTCACTCCACGAAAAATAAATATTATATGATTACTGATTTAAAAAGTATTTTAGAAATTTTACATAAATCAAACAACTTGCATTATTTTCACTTGACTAAAATATGAAGTTGAAAAATTTGCTTTCGAGTTTAGACAAGCTATCTTAGGGCAGTCAAGATATGATCCATATCACAAAATCTCAAAAATCATCCATATAAAGAGCCAGAGTTTCTCCAACCTTCTTGCAAGTCATTTATGGATTTTGTATTCCTCTTAGCATGGCTCTGTACTATAGCACTCGTTTTCTTTTTACATTTTATTATTTTTAGGAGAATCAAGAGAAGAGAGTTGAGTCCTAAACTCCCTCCAAGACCAAGAAAGCTCCCCATAATCGGAAATCTACATCAAGTTGGTGGTTTAACTCATCGCCCCTTGTGGTTTCTGTCACAAAAATATGGCCCTTTGATGCATCTCAAGATTGGCAAAGTGCCAATCCTTGTGGTCTCCTCAGCAGACATGGCAAGAGAAATCCTTAAAACCAAAGATTTTGGCTTCTGCTCTCGGCTTGGGCTCACCTCTGTTGGAAATATAAACCAAAATTAATGATAAAGTTGTTGGAAATATAAACCAAAATTAATGTTTAAGTTTTTTGTGTATCTAGTAAATTGTATGGAAGCAAAATCTAGAAAATGCAATAACTCTTGGTGGTTGGTTGTTGAGTCTTTATTATAGAAATCTTTAGAATATGTTTCTAGAAATGTCTTTGTACTAGTATAAATATGCATTGAGTCTTGTCATATGGATGTAAGAGAGAAAATTTTATAATAGAAGTTCCTCTTGTTTTTATCCTCTTCCACTCTTACAAATAATTTCTCTCTAACAAAGTGGTATCAGAGCTAAGTTCGATGGCAAGTAGTATGAATCTACAAGCGCCTCGTCTCATAAAGGAGAACTATGAGAATTGGAGTCTTCAAATGAAGGCACTATTTGGCTCTCAAGATATTTGGGAGATAGTCGATAAAGGCTATGTCGAGCATCAAGAAGAAACAGTATTATCAACAGCCCAAAGGGAACTGTTGAAAGAAAGTAGAAAGAAGGATAAGAAGGCGCTCTTCTTCATTTATCAAGCACTTTATGAGGCAAACTTCGAGAAAGTGGCCAGTGCTTCTACCTCTAAGCAAGCATGGGAGATACTTCAAGTTGCATACAAAGGCATAGACAAGATAAAGAAGATTCGACTTCAAACTCTTCGAGCCAAATTTGAGGCACTTCAAATGAAGGAAGCAGAAAATGTGGAGGACTATTTCACAAGAGTTTTAACTATCGTCAATCAACTACGAATGTATGGAGAAGCATTAGAAGATATTCGAGTGATAAAAAAAATCTACGCTCAGTGAATGATAAATTTGAGCATATTGTCGTAGCTATTGAAGAAGCTAAAGATTTAGAGACAATGACCGTTGATAAACTAATGGGTTCTTTGATGGCTTATGAACAAAGAAAAAATAAGAAAAAATAGGATACTATCGAACAAATTCTCCAATCAAAGCTCTCATTGAAAGGTGACAAAGACGACACAAAAATGAAGATAATTCAAATGACCGAGACATTTATGGACACGGCCGTGGTCGAGGTCGCGGTCGTGGTCGTGGCTTTGGAAGAGGCCAAGGACGTGGACGAGGACGTGGTGGATATCAAAGAAATAATGAAGAAAATCAAAACTCAAGAAATGAAGAGTGGAAGAAAGAGCCAAAATATCAAATATACAAAAAAATCTCATGTTCGTTGTTATATTTGCAAGAAATTTGGTCATTATGCTTCCGAATGTTATCATAATCAAGAGAAAGCCAATCTTGTTAAAGAGAAGGAAGATGATCCAGTCTTATTATTAGCATTGAAAGGAGAAGAAGATGAAAAAGAAAACAATTGGTATTTAGATACTGGAGCAAGTAACCATATGTGCCGGGACAAAAATATGTTCGTAGAAATGGAGGCGATGGAGAGTCAAATTTATTTTGGCGACTCTTCAAAAATTCTGGTAAAAGGAAAAAGGTAAAATCCTTATTCTTTTTAAAGATGGAACCCATCAATTTATTTCTGAAGTTTATTATGTTCCGGATATGAAAAGCAATATTTTAAGCTTGGGGCAATTACTTGAGAAAGGATTTGATATTCATATGAAGGATAGAAAGCTCACAATTAAAAATAATTCAAATAAATTAATTGCCCAAGTGGAGATGACAAGAAATAGAATGTTTATTCTTAATATAAAAAATGGAGTGATGAAATGTTTAAGGACATGTGTGAAAGATCCATCATGACTTTGGCACATGAGGCTTGGGCATTTAAATTTTGGAGATCTAAATAATATGTCAAGAAAAGGAATGGTGCATGGCTTGCCAGATATCAATCATCCAACTAAAATTTGTGAAGGTTGTGTATTTGGAAAACAACCAAGAAAGAGTTTTCCAAATGAAGCAAGCTTTAGAGCAAAGAAGCCTCTTCAATTAATCCACACGGATGTATGTGGACCCATTGCTCCAGCATCTTTTAGTAAGCATCGATATTTCTTAACTTTTATTGATGATTATTCAAGAAAAACATGGGTTTATTTTTTGAAAGAGAAATCAGAAGCTTTCACTATGTTTAAGAGGTTCAAAGCAAGTACAGAAAAAGAAAGTGGATTTTCAATAAAATCCATCAGATCTGATCGAGGAGGTGAATTTACGTCCAAAGTATTCAAAGAATATTGTGAAGAGCATCGCATTCGACATCAATTAACAGCACCATTTTCATCCCAACAAAATGGAGTAGCGGAGAGGAAAAATCGTACTATTCTTAATATGGTACGAAGCATGATCAAAAGCAAGAGTATGCCTAAAGAATTTTGGGCCGAGGTGGTGACATGTGCTGTCTATACACTCAATCGGTGCTCAACTTCAAGCTTACAAGATATGACACCATAAGAAGCATGGACAGGAAGAAAGCCAAATATATCTCATTTGAAGGTGTTTGGGAGCATTGCATATGCACATGTCCCTGAACAAAGAAGGACTAAGCTGGATGACAGAAGCTCCAAACTCATCTTCATCGGGTATCAATCTAAATCTTATAAATTATTTGATCCCAAAACATCAAAAAATATTTTTAGCAGGGATGTTGAGTTTGATGAAGAAGGAGCATGGGATTGGCAAAATAAAGACACTCAAAAGGAAGAGCAAGTACCGGTGGAGCTACAAGATGAAGAGCAATTATCTACAAATTTGCAAGATTCTCCAAGTACTTCAGAAGATAATCAAAGGCAAAGGAAGACAAGAAATTTAAGAGAGCTTTACGAGGTAACTGACGAGCTTCATTTTATTTGCTTGCTTGCAAATAATGAACCATTACAATTCGAAGAAGCTATAAAAGATGAAAGATGGAGAAGTGCTATGGATGAAGAGATCAAATCTCTAGTAAAGAATGCAACATGGGAGCTCACAACATTACCAAAAGGACATGAAGCTGTTGGTGTAAAATGGATATACAAAGTGAAGAAAAATGCAAAAGGTGAAGTAAAAAAGTACATGGCACGGCTAGTAGCAAAAGGATACAAGTAGAAAGAAGGCATCGACTACAATAAGGTATTTGCTCCAGTTATTCGTATGGAAATTATTAGCTTGATTATTTCTCTTGCTTCACAAAATAATTGGTCTATTTATCAAATGGATGTTAAATCTGCATTTTTAAATGGAGTCATTGAAGAAGAAGTTTATGTTGAACAACCACTAGGATATATTAAAGAAGGGCATGAATCAAAAGTTTATAAATTAAAAAAGGCTTTATATGGGTTAAAGCAAGCTCCAAGAGCATGGAATGCAAGAATCGATTCATACTTCAAACAAAATGATTATATACAATGTCCTTATGAGAATGCTCTCTATTTGAAGAAATATAATAATAGAGATATATTACTTGTTTGCTTATATGTGGATGATCTTATCTTTACTGGCAATAATCCACTTTTATTCAAGGAGTTTAAGAAAACGATGGTAAAAGAATTTGAGATGACAGATTTTGGACTCATGTCATTTTTCCTTGGCATTGAAGTAAAACAAAACAAAGAAGGAATTTTTATCACACAAGAAACATATGCAAAGGAAGTTCTAAAGAAATTCAACATGGAGAATTGTAATCCAGTAAGCACTCCAATGGAATGTGGAAGCAAACTATCAAAACAAGAGGAAGGGAAGACAGTCGATCCAACAATGTTCAAAAGTTTGATCGGAAGCCTGAGATATCTAACAAGTACAAGACCAGACATTCTATATGCAGTCAGAATTGTTAGCCGCTTCATGGAAAATCCTACTGAGACACACTTGAAGGCAGCCAAGAGAATTCTTCGATATATTAAAGGTACACAAAATCATGGACTTTTATATTCTTTTTCTAATGAATTTAAACTTTCAGGATATTCAGATAGTGATTGGGCTGGAGATCAAGATGACAGAAAAAGTACAAGTAGATTTTTATTTTATATGGGCGACACTACTTTCTCATGGAGCTCACAAAAACAACAAGTTGTTGCTCTCTCTACTTGTGAAGCTGAATATGATGCTGCATCATCATGTGTATGTCATGCAATATGGCTAAGGAAGCTACTGAAAGAGATTGGATATTCTCAAGGCGAAGCTACAAAAATCTATATTGATAATAAGTCAGCAATTATATTATCAAAAAATCCAGTTTATCACAAGAGAAGCAAACATATTGATGTTCGTTTTCATTATATAAGAGATCAGATCAAAGATAAAGAAGTTCAAGTGGAGTATGTGAAATCTGAAGATCAAATTGCAGATATTTTCACAAAGCCATTAGATGCAGAACAGTTCATAAAATTAAAGATACTTCTTGGAGTGGTTGATAAAAATTTTAGTTTAAGGGGGAGTGTTGGAAATATAAACCAAAATTAATGATAAAGTTGTTGGAAATATAAACCAAAATTAATGTTTAAGTTTTTTGTGTATCTAGTAAATTGTATGGAAGCAAAATCTAGAAAATGCAATAACTCTTGGTGGTTGGTTGTTGAGTCTTTATTATAGAAATCTCTAGAATATGTTTCTAGAAATGTCTTTGTACTAGTATAAATATGCATTGAGTCTTGTCATATGGATGTAAGAGAGAAAATTTTATAATAGAAGTTCCTCTTGTTTTTATCCTCTTCCACTCTTACAAATAATTTCTCTCTAACAACCTCCAGCAATAAATTCTCTTATGATTGCAAGGACATCAGCTTTGCTGCCTATGGTGAGTACTGGAGAGAGATGAGAAAGATTTGTATTCTTCAACTCTTTAGCACAAAGAGGGTTAGTACATTCCATTCTGTAAGAGAAGAAGAGGTCGCTATCCTTATTGATTCGATCTCTAATTCCTTATCAAAACCGATTAATCTAACGAAGCTTGTGTCGACTCTCATAAGCAATTTAATTTGCCGTGTTGCACTGAGCAAGAAGTATGATCAAGATGATCTTGAGAAGGAACACTTCCACGCACTTGTTCAAGAAACCTAGACGTTGTTCGGCACCTTTTTTGTTTCAGATTGTTTCCCATCATTGGGTTGGATTGACAAGCTTACAAGGCTACAACAAAGATTGGAGAGGACCTTCAACAAGTTTGATTCTTTCTATAATGAAATAATTGAGGATGCATTGATAAGAGGAGGACAAACCATGAACAGGAAGACATAGTTGATGTCTTGCTTCATCAACAGAAGAATTCACCTTTTATCACCAACGCTAACATTAAAGCTATTCTAAAGGTAATTACTCTCTACGTGCAGTTTTGCATTCTTCATTAAATTACGGCTTGATTTTTTTTTTTTTATAATTGTCTTAGGATATTTTCATCGCTGGAATTGGAACATCTTCTGCCATTATAATTTGGGCAATGGCAGAGTTGGTGAAGAATTCAAGGATTATGCAAAAAGTACAAGAGGAAGTAAGAAGCTCCGCTCATCTCACAAAAAGCAGTCTCCATCCGCTTCAATACCTCAACTCAGTGGTAAAAGAAACTTTGAGGCTACACTTGCCTGTTCCATTATTGCTTCCGTCAGAGGCAATTAGGCATTGCAAGATCAGTGGCTATGATATAGAACCAAATACTCGGGTTTACATCAATGCTTGGGGCATTGCAAGAGATCCCAAAACTTGGGAGAATCCTGAGGAGTTTTTACCAGAGAGGTTCATTGATAGCTCAATAGATTACATTGGTCATGACTTTGAGTTCATACCATTTGGGTCGGGTCGTCGAAATTGTCCAGGTAAGAACTTTGGAATGACAACAGTGGAACTTGCTCTTGCGAATTTACTTTATTACTTTGATTGGAGATTGCCTGATGGAATGAAGAAAGAAGAGATGGACATGGATGAAGTTCCAGGTATCACTGTGCACAAGAGATCTGCCCTTTGCCTTGTAGCATCTAGAGCAATATGAAGTTCGGTTGTAAACCAGAAAGTTTCAGTTTGCTTGGTAATAGTACTAATTAAAATGTCTATTTTTAGAGCTTTTTTTCCTTTAGAAGGTTTTTGTTGTTGTTCAGAAAATTCACTAATAAAGCATGAAGAATTGAAATGTGCTATACAATCATCTGTCCTCTGATTGGGGATTAAAAATAGAAGTGAAAAAAAATAGAAAATGATTATGTGCTATTTCTTTTAGCTAGTATAAATATACGTGCACCTGGATAAAATTTTAAAAAATAAAAATATATAACAAAATTATTAGCTTAAAACAAAATGGCTTGCACACAAATTTATCAACTCAATCACAGCCAATAATACTTATAATCATCAAAATACTTATGACCTTATCAGGTTCAAGGGGTCCAACACCCTAGCATAGCCTATAACTTCATCTTCTCAATCACGTATTCACCCATCCTAAAAAAAGAACGACTAAATTGACTGTCCAAAATTATTCAACTTCTAACATTATTTATCTCATAAAAAAATCTTATCTCAATGATATTTGATTATGTAAAATATAAAGTAATCATCATCTCATATACATCTAAAAAGAATACACAAAATGATAATCAACAATCCAATCGAGCTCTTCAAATGACTCAATTGGAAATATATAAATTTTATCCATATATATATATATATATATATATATTCTTTATCTTTGTTTGCCATCTAGTTCAAAGTAGAATTCAATCAATTCTCACCAAATAAAGTTGAATATAATACATGTGATATATAATGCAACATTCAGGTAAGCATGTGAAATTCCTAGATGAGTCAAAGTGTAAAAATCATCAACGAACTCAAAACAGTTGGAAAATGTTTGTTCTTAATAGAAAGGTGGCAATAGCATGTACAATACAACAACAAGCCTTTGTCCCACTACGTGGGGTCGGCTACATGAATTCTTTTTCGCTATTGTGTTTGGTTAAAAATTAAATTTTTATTTAAATCTAATAAAGAAAGATCATTTCTAATATTTTCTAACCAAGTCTTTTTAGGTCTACCTCTACCTTTCTTAACATAAGTCAAATCTAATAGCACGTACAATGTTGTATAAAAAAACAAGCATGCAACAACATTCAAAATTCATCTTCAAGCTAGGTCACTCATTCACCATCCTAATAAAAGAACGATTAAATTGACTTCCCAAAATCATTTAACTTCTAAAATTCTTTATCTTATTAAAAATCTTATCTAAATGATATTTGATCATATAAAAATATGAACTAATGATCATCTCATATACATCTAAAGAGGATACACAAAATATAATCATTAGCCCAATCAAGCTCTTATAATGAATCACTTGAAAATATAAAAATTTCATCCATCTATTTTTTTACCTTCTCTATCTTTGTTTGTCATGTAGTTCGAAACAACATTCAATCAATTCTCAATCAATAAATTTGAATCTAATACATCACATATAAAATTCATATTTAAACTGATAACAAAGAATATCCATGATAACAAATATCAACACACTCCTGAAATAAAAGTGCCTCTATCTTTAACACAATAATATCAATGCATTTGAATGCAATGTCCTTTGATGTTAAAGTGATTTGTGGTGTCAAAGCATGTGTACCTGAAGCTCTCTTCTTTCTAGAACTTTTTTTTATCTCCTTCATCATGCTTATTCTACTTGGGTAAATACTGAAAACTGCTGAAAAGACAAACAAATTGACTTTATTATGTTAGGAAAAGTCTAAAACATATACATGTGCATGTAGATAGCATGTTCATCATATTTGTGAAAGATGCAATTAACGTACCACCGATATCAATTTCCAGATAATGCAACCTAGCTTTCCCGTTGGCCCTAAGCTTTGTATTCCTCATTGATCCATCAGAAGATCCTAAATACCAAATAGCGATATCCTAAATGATTATTTCCAAACATTATTTACATCTATACTATTTCTAAACAATTAGGTTGAAACAAAACAATCCAAAAAGCTCATGAAAAAGATGTACAGGAAATGTCTTACCTGTTGAAATGCCACACAACTATGAGCATAGAGAATCTTAATTCACCATTATTAATTATAACAAAAATTAAAATTTTGGTTTATCTATATATATATAATTTAATTACAAATACCAAATAACACAACACAAGGATTCTGCCTGGTTAATTGAATTACTTTGATGAAATGGAAAAAAAAATCATGAGGGAAATAAATTTATATTAATTTTAGCACAAAAGTTATGGGAAGAATCATAAGGAAACATACACAGTTTCTTCTTTCAGATTTTAATTGCAACATATCAAATTAGAAGATTCCATATTTAATGAATATTAGTGTAAAAATCCAGAAAAGAAGTATCGATATACTCACAAATTTCAAAATTTTTTAGGAGTTGAAGAACTTGCCACGGTGTCATCTGATATCTACCGTACATGCTTTTCTCTAGTGTGGCGGGAGACTCTGGCTCCTAAATTTTTTCTTAAATTGGGGAGACACCAGGAGGCTACTAGATTTTCCAATGGAAAGGGGACCTAACTTTTACAAATTTGGAGAACATAGAACTTTGACTTAAGCTCAAATTTGAGCAAATGCAAAGAACTTTAACTCAATTAATATTATAATCGAACTTATAGACATTGTATCCAAAGTTGAATGAACACTTTACAGGACAGTTGAATTTGCATTTGATTTGAACATCAAATAAGAGGAACAAGTGAAAGTTCGTTAGGGATGTTAAGCCCTATGAACTTAGTCCCAAGCTAACCAAGAGGGGGGTGAATTGATATTTTAAAAAATTCTTTTTACAAAGAATAAAAATCACATAAACTAAAATCAAACCACGAGAAAAATAAACAATGCGGAAATTAAAGTGCGGAAGCAAGAAAACAATAACATAGAGATTTATAGTTCTTAGGTCAACTTGACCTACGTCCACTCCTTGGAGGCACCCTCCAAGTATTGCACTACAAACGTGACTCTCCTTTAGCCCCCACGGCTAGGCGGAGAAGCCCTCATAAAGAACCTCTTTTTGCCACCCTAACAAGGCAGAGAATCTATCTCCTTTTGCTTCCTCCTAAAGCTGGCAGAGAACCACAACCAGATGCTGACTCCTTACCTCTACCGACCCTTCCTCGGATGAGAAACTCTAGACAAAGAAGAAGCAGAGCGATCCTTGAAGCAACCCTTGTGAATCCCCTCAAAGCGCCCCCTCACAAGACCCTCTCTCTCTCTCCCTCTCTATCTTTCTCTCCTCAAGGCCTTCTCAGGTCAAGGCTGCAGCCAAAAGGTTGTTCAAAATATTGAACAAGAGCTCTTAAATAGAAGAGCTTCAAAGGAGCTCATTAATTGCAAGTTGTCGACAATATCGTCCAGGCCAATATGGACATCGGCCTGGCCGATCATTATAAAAGTCAAAAGATCTGCCAGAGCATTGCCCTGAATACAAACTTGGATGATTTAAAATTGGATTGATCGTCCAGGCCGATCTCACAATCGTCCCGGCCGATCAGTTCAAATTAGAGAAAAATCGCTTAGAGCATAGCCCTAAATTTGAGCTGGCCGATATTTATCGTCCTGAAGCAACTAAGGTTTTTGAATAGATCGTCCTAGCCAATCCTGCGATCTTCCAGGACAATATGATTCTATCAATCATCCTTAATTACTCCCTTGATTTCCTGATCAATTAAGGTATAATTTGTGAATATCATCCAGGCCGATCAATGATCATCCTGGCTAATTATTTAAATATACAGTATACCTTAATTGTCTATAGCGGCAACTTCTTTCTTTTTTGAGCTTATTTCCCTGGCCGATACACGTATCGTCCAGGCCGACCTGTTATTGATGGCTTCCTTAATTAATAATCCATATTTAGACTTTCTGTTTTAATCTTGATCGTCCAGGATGATATAAATATCGTCCTGGCCGATATGAGTAAAAACAGAAATTCTAATACTCTCAAGTGTGTGTGTGTGTAGGGTTACTTAGCATCAGTCTCTTTGACCATTACAAATAGACTCAAGAAGAGAAAAAAAAGTACAGACTGACTCAACCCTAAACCTACGTGATCTTGAACTGGCGTTTGTTCGTCCGATCTTCGATTCATGAAAAGTTAGAAGCAACATGCAGTCCAAGAGAATCAATAGTGTTTGTCAATCATCAAAACATAAGTCATGAAAATAGATTTGAAACAATCTCCCCCTTTTTGATGATGGCAAAACACTATGAAGAAAATTAGCAGAAAAATTTCAGGATCGACAAGTGTAAAAACATCATAAACTTCTCCCCCTTTTGACATATCCAAAAGGAGGAGGGAACACAAAAGAACAATAGCAAATCACAACAAAATTTTTTTTTTAAACCAAGGAATGAAAATGATGTAGTATTCGATGTGATTAATTTTAAAACTTGTGAGTTAATGAGTTAACAATCTCAACCATCCATAGAATAGTAGAATATCCAGTCATGGTTACCCTTAGCTCAAACATTTTCTTAGGGTAGAATCGTCTTTTGAAATCAATGACCTAACTCAAAGAATTAATTGGATATGAGAAAAATAATCCATCCATCACTTGGTTTAAGAAAAAACAATCTTTATAAAATAATGAACCAAAGTAAATCTGTCACGATCGCAAAACAATCGAAATCAAGTCTTTGAGAGCCAAAACTTCTAAGTTCTAAAAGATTTAAAAAGAGTGAATAGCTTGCTTTTGAGTGGGCTCATTTTATGCCTCTTGTCAATTTAGTGGTGCTTTGCGCATCTTTTTATAGATTTTTCAATTTTGGCATCTTTGCGCTTCTTTTGTTGGCATCATTGGCCATTTATTTTTTTATTTTTTTTATTTTTGCAAGTTATATTCTCTTTTATACCCTCCTAAAACATTAGTTGTGAATATATCTTCTCAGATATTAGAGAATAGGAGCTATCTCTCTAACATAAGGAAGAATTACCACAAACAAAATTAATAATCAAAGACAGGAGTAACGAGGGATCTTGATGTGACAAAAAAACTTTAAACATTATAAATACAAGATATATTTGCTTAAGCAAGCTTAAAAAAAGATCTCAATTTCATAAACAATCTTTAAATTGAGATAGACTTTTGATTAGAAAAGAAAACTATGCCACTAAAATAGGTTAGAGAAAGAGACACAATCACAAAATATTTTTACCATCTAGGAGATTAAGGGATGAAAATCACATTGACTACAAATTTAAAAAAAAAACAAGCATGGAATATGTTATCATTTCAGCGATGATTTTGAAAACTAAGTAAGAGAAAGAAAAAAGTAAAAGAAAGTAAAACACACCAAAAACAAAAAAAATTAAAAAATAAAAACTAAAGAAAGTAACTAAAAGATCAAGTTTCATGAAGTTATGTCAATCACACCCAATCTGGTCCTTAAAGAACTAAAAGTGTCGAAGGCCAGTGGTTTAGTAAAGATGTCAGCCAATTGATTTTCAGCTGTCACATGGTGTAACTCAATGTCTCCCTTAGTCACATGATCTCTAATGAAGTGATGCCTAATGTCAATGTGCTTAGTCCTTGAATGTTGGATAGGATTCTTAGATATGCATATGACACTAGTATTGTCACAAAATATTGAGATGGTGCCTACAGGTAATCCTAAATCCAATACCTGTTGTTTCAACTAAAGGACTTGGGCCACACAACTTTCAAGAGCGATGTACTCAGCTTTAACAGTGGAAAGTGCAATAGAGTTTAGCTTCATACTAGACCAAGAGACCAAAGATTGTCCAATTAATTGACAAGTTCCTGAAGTGCTTTTTCTATCCACCTTGCATCCTGCAAAATCAGAGTCAGAAAATCTAATAATCTCAAAGTAAGTGTTGTGTCTAGGGTGCAAAATCCCTAAGCCTTGTGTCCCCAAAAGGTGTCTAAAAATTCTCTTAACAGCAGTCAGGTGAGACTCCTTAGGGTCAGCTTGAAATCTAGCACAAAGGTAAACACTAAACATGATATCAGGTCAGCTCGCAGTCAAGTAAAGTAAAGATCCAATCATGCCTCTATACTTTTTCTGATCAACAGACTTACCACTTGGGTCCTTATCCAATGGAGCACTAGAAGTCATGGTAGTGTTAATTGGCTTGGCTTTATCTATCACATACTTCTTCAAAATATCCTTTATGTATTTTGTTTGATTTTAAAAGGTTCTATCCTCCAATTATTTTATGCTAAACCCCAAAAAGTAGGACAACTCTCCCATCAAACTCATCTCAAACTCTCTACTCATTATTTTAGAAAAATCATCACACAATTTTTTATTAGAGGATCCAAAGAGTATATCATCCACATAAATCTAAACAATGAGTAAATCATCTCCAACTCTCCTAAGAAAAAGGTTGGTGTCTACGCTCCCCTTGACAAACTCCCTCTCTAGTAAGAATGTGCTAAGCCTCTCATACCAAGCTCTTGGTGCCTGCTTTAAACCATACAAAGACTTTTTTTAATTTAAAAACATGATTTGGAAATTGGGAACTCTCAAAACCTGGGGGTTGTTCTACAAACACATCTTCTTTTATTTCCCCTTTTAAAAAGGCACTCTTGACATCCATTTGAAAAAGCTTAAATCCTTTATAACAGGCAAAGGCTAATAGCATTCTAATGGCTTTCAATCTAGCTACAGGGGAAAAAGTCTCCTCAGAGTCTATCCCTTCTATTTGGTCATACCCTTTAGCCACCAATCTTATTTTATTCCTCACCACCACTCCTGAATCATTCACCTTACTCTTAAATACCCACTTTGTCCCAACTACATTTTGTCCCTTAGGTCTTTCAACAAGCTCCCAGACATCATTTCTAACAAATTGATTCAATTCTTATTGCATTGCTAAAATCCAAAACTCATCAGTAAGGGCTTGGTTAATGGTGGTGGGTTCAGTCATTGAGATAAAGGCAGAGTTGTTCACCTCCTTCCTAAGTCCATGTCTAGTCTTAACTCCAATAGAAGGGTCTCCTAAGATCAAATCCTTGAGGTGACTTTTAGAGTATCTCCAATCTCTAAGCAAAGTATGAGAAGGTCCAACCCTTTCTTCCAAATCAAAATTTTCTACTCCTTGGGTGACTTCTCCTACTCCTTCATTACTTTGGTGTTCTACCCCCTTCCCCAATTTTTCTACTCCACTAGTAATCTCTCCAATCTCATCATCATTCTCAACTCCATGTTTCTTAGGATCAGACTCATCAAATACTATGGGTTGTCTCTTCTACCATTAAAGTTCTATTGTTAAACACCCTAAAAGACTTCCCAACACTAGAATATCCCAAGAATACTCCTTCATTAGATTTATGATCAAATTTTCCCAAGTGAGACTTCCCAGTGTTGTGAATAAAAACCTTACAACCAAAGACATGAAGGTGAGAAAGATTGGGTGTCCTACCCTTAAGGATCTCATAGGGTGTCTTTTCTAATTTGGCTCTAACATTTAACCTATTTAACACATAGCAAGCTGTGTTAACCGCTTCAGCCCAAAAGTAATTTGGAACTGAATACTCAGCAAGCATGGCTCTAGAGACTTCCAACAAGGTTCGGTTCTTCCTTTCAGCTATCCTGTTCTGCTGAGGGGTCCTAGGAGCTGAAAAATTGTGGCTAATCCTCTTGTCCTCACAAAAATCTCCAAATCTTTCATTCTCAAACTCTCCCCTATGATCATTATGGATGGTCAAAATCTCACAACCTAGCTTTTTCTGAATCCAATTAGAAAATATTTTAAACTCCTCAAAAGACTCATTTTTATGTGAAAGAAATCTAGTCCAAGTGAACCTCGAGTAGTCATCAACAATCACAAATTCATAAACTTTCCCTCCCAGGCTGGTAGTGCTAATGGGTCCAAACAAATTCATGTGAAGGACCTCTAAAGGTCTAGAGGTGCTAATGTCCTTAATGGGGTGAAAGGTGGAGTGGACTTACTTTCCTAGTTGACAAGCATCACAAAGGTGGTCTTTTGAAAACTTGAGTTTGGGGACACCTCTAACTAGGTCTTTTTGGGTCACTTTCCTAAGGGTTTTCATACCAGTATGACAAAGTCTCCGGTGCCACAACCACGAATCATTAATCACTGTCTTTAAGCAAAATGAAGCAGCACATTCAATGTTATTTAAATCAAGCATGTAGATATTGTTGATCCTTTTTCCCTGCAAAATAGTGTTATTATTTAAACTTATAATGCATGAATTTGCAAAGAATTGCATGATGAAGCCTTTGTCATAGAATTGACTGATACTGAGTAAGTTGTGCTTCAATCCATCTACAAGCAAAACATTTTCAATCATAAGGTTCTTGGAATTACCAATTATATCTGCTCTTATCACCTTCTTGGTGGTGTTGTCTCCAAGAGTAACCTTGCCTCCAGTCCTGGACTCTAGTATAACAAACTGGTTGGCATCACCAGTCATATGTCGAGAGCATCCACTGTTCAGGTACCACATACTCTCACGAGGCCTTTTGTGAGAGTCCTCCTACAAAATTATCAAATGTTAGATTTAGGAACCCAAGCAGGTTTGGGTTCCTTCTTATGAAGAGTAGAATGCAATGCATGTGTGGTATGCTGTGGATCATGCACCTTAGGTCTCCACACCCAATGTGTACTATGGTGTATTGTGCAAGTGTGTGAGATGTGTCCTAGCATGCCACATGAAAAATATCTAACTCTAGGAAAAGGATTTCTTAAGTGGTTTGAGTTATAATGCCTCTTTCTAGGTTTTGACAATTGATCAAAAGTAGGTGTCATCCTAGTTTTCTTACATGTTTCTAATTCATTTTGAATCTTCAAATTTGTGCTTTTTAAGACCTCATTTTCAATCCTCAAATTTTTTTCCATCTCTTTAGACTTCTTAAAATCAGATTCAAGTGATGTGTGTGAAACTTTTAATGCATAATACTTTTCAACTAATTCACAATGATTTTTATTTAACTCATCAAATTCATCAAGTAAAGTCATATGATTTGAATCAATAATTTGATGGTCTTTATTCAAAATTTCATGCTCTTTTTGTAGGTTCAAAAATTCTAATTTCAAGCTAGCATGTGTTTTCTTTAATTTCCTATATGATGCATGAATTTTTTTTGAAACTTCAAGAAGTTGATCGTAGGAAAGTTCACATACCTCTTCTTGATAAGGATTGTCGTATGCCATCAAGCACAATTTTGATGTCTCATTTTTTGGTTCCGTCTCCGATGAGTCCGATGCCGAATCCGCCCAAAATGCTTTTTGTACTCTCATCTTGTCCTTCCTTGGCTTAGGTTTCTTCTCACCCTTTCCTTTGTTTGAGTGATCTTTAAGTGTCGGGCATTCAGTTCTCACATGTCCTGGTTTCCTGCATTCATAACAAACAACATCAGAAGATCCTTTAACATGTTTATGATCCTTACATTTTCTCCAATTTTCATGATGCTTTTGTTTCTTCCTTAGAAAGCTTTTGAATTGCCTTGTAATGAAGGCAACTTCATCGCTTTTAGACCCGGAAGATTCAGAATCCGATTTGTGCGCCTTTAGTGCAACTGTTTTCTCCTTCTTCTTCTCACCTGCATCAAGATTTCTTTGATTCACCCCTTGCTCGTAAGCAATGAGTGAGCCAAGTAAGTTATCAATAGAGTAAATATTCAAATCCTTAGATTCAGTGATTGCAGTAATTTTAGCATCATATGAGGAAGGCAAGCATCTCAAAATTTTGTTTACTTTTTTGTAGTTTGAAAGTTCTTTTCCTAATGCATGCAGTGAAGTAACTATCTGAGTAAACCTAGTGTACATGTTAGAAATTGATTCATGAGATTTCATAAGAAAAAGTTCGTAATCATACAAGAGAATATTCAAACGGGATTGTTTAACCTCATCAGTGCCTTCAGAGGTGATACACAATTTATCCCAAATTTCTTTACCAATTTTGCAAGTGGAGACACGACTGTAATCCTCATATTTTAAAGCACAGAAAAAATAGTTTAAACATTTTGCATTCAATTGAGCTAAGTCTCGTTCATCGAAAGTCCATTCAGTAAAAGCAACTTCAATTTTAACACCATTAATTTCACGAGAAGGTGGAGAATAACCTTCTTTGATAAGCATCCACATGCGATAATCAGTAGATTATAAAAATGTTGACATGCGGGTTTTCCAAAAATCAAAAGGTAGGTTATCAAACAGGGGAGGTCGGGTAATAGAATACCCTTCCGTAGTGTTACAATTCCCAAGGTTAGCCATGAATCTAGTTCAAAAATTTTTTAAACTTAAATTTTTGAATTTATAGTGATTCGATCAAAGCTTGACTTACGTCCACTCCTTGGAGACACCCTCCAAATATTGCACTACAAACGTGACTCTCCTTTAGCCCCCACAGCTAGGCGGAGAAGCCTTTACAAGAACCTCCTTTTTTCACCCCGGTAAGGCAAAGAACCTATCTCCTTTTTCTTCCTCCTGAAGCTGGCAGAGAACCACAACCAAATGCTGACTCCTTACCTCTACCAACCCTTCTACAGACGAGAAATTCTAGACAAAGAAGAAGAAGAGCAATCCTTGAAGCAACCCTTGTGAATCCCCTCACAAGCTCCTCCTCACAAGATCCTCTCTCTCTCCCTCTCTCTCTTTCTCTCCTCAAGACCTTCTCAGGTCAAGGCAGCAGCCAAAAGGTTGTTCAAAACATTGAACAAGAGCTCTTAGATAGAAGAGCTTCAAAGGAGCTCATTAATTACAAGATGCCGACATTATTGTCCAGGCCGATATGGACATCAATCTAGCCGATCAGTATAAAACTCAAAAGATCGGCCAGAGCATTGCCCTGAATGCAAACTTGGATGATTTAAAATTTGCTTGATCGTCCAGGCCGATCTCACGATCGTCCCGGTCGATCAGTTCAAATTAGAGAAAAATCATCCAGAGCATAGACCTGAATTAGAGCTGGCCGATATTTATCATCCTGAAGCAACTAAGGTTTTTATATATATCATCCTGACCGATCCTGCGATCGTCCAGGACGATATGATCGTATCAATCATCCTTAATTACTCCCTTGCTTTCCTGATCAATTAAGGCATAATTTTTGAATATCGTCCATGCCGATTATTTAAAATACAGTATACCTTAATTGTCTATGGCGGCAACTTCTTTCTATTTTGAGCTTATCGTCCTCGCCGATACACGTATCGTCCAGGCCGATCTATTAATGACGGCTGTCTTAATTAAGAATCCATATTTAGACCTTATGTTTTAAGCCTGATCGTCCAGGACGATGTAAATATCATTCTGGCCGATATGAGTAAAAATAGAAATTCTAATTCTCTCAAATGTGTGTGTAGGGTTACTTAGCATCAGTCTCTTTGACCATTATAAATAGACTCAAGAAGAGAAAAAATAAAGTACAGACTGACTCAACCCTAAACCTATGCGATCTTGAACTGGCTTCGTTTGTTCGTCCGATCTTCGATTCATAAAAAGTTAGAAGCAACATGCAGTCCAAGAGAATCAATAGTGTTTTTCAATCATCAAAACATAAGTCATAAAAATAGATTTGCAACAACAAGAACTTGGAAATTTTAACTCAAGCAAAAACTTGAGTTGGACCACAAAGAACTTGAACTCAACAAAATCACGATGAGCTTACACTTGACATTAGATGAAGTAAATTTGAACTTGAACAATCTCAACAAAGAACTAAATTTTGAATTATTAAATGCTCAACCAAACATAAAAATGCAAATGTCAATTAAAATTTTGGGTTATTGAGCAAGCATAAAGAGCTTGAGCTTTGAAATCAAATGACAATGGAATGTACGAGGGCTCATAAACTTGGACTTGAATGAGTAAGTTGTAGAGAACCAAACTCATAATGATATAAAATTTGAACATGAATCGAATTTAACAAAAGCTTAAAATTGATTTGAACTTGATTGGACACAGGAGACTCGATATTTAACGATGTCAATCAAATGTCGAACTTAAATGACAAGCATGGAATTAAACTCAAATGTTCAAACATGTATGAATCAAATGCAAATGAATACAAAACTTGAGGTAAATGAGGAACTTGTAAGCACCACTCATTCTCAAATGCAAGAAGGTGGACAAAATACCATAGAACTTGTAATGAACAAGCCTCTTAATGCGAACTTGCAAGTCGACATGCCAAACTTTTGAAATCACAACTTGTAAATGACAAATTGGTTAAATGGTAGGGATGAAGGAACACAATAGCATCTCTACCATCAACCACAATTCAACTCCAAGGAAGAACAAATCAAGTAGGAAGGTCTAATAACACTACAGGATACCCATTCGATAATCAAAATATCAGTACAACTTGAAGGATTTGACATACAATGGAGATAACAATATCATACATCAGTATGCATTCAAGTGAATGTCAATACACTGTATTGTGCCTACTGAAGGATATGTTTAACAAATGAGCTATTAAACATTAAATGCAAGGCTTGGTGGCCTAAACTCATAATTACAAATATAAAATTCACATACTAATCCAAACATCTCAAGGACTGCAAACTATTTTGGGAATGAATTTCTCACATGGTTCTCCAGGATGATCTGATGCACCTTCAATTATCGCACTTGCTAGTTCAAGATAGTGGCCACTGATTTCGAAGTATAGAGCATTAGTAAGGAAAAAATCATCCAAGGTTGAAATGATTGGTTCTCTATTTAAGCCAACAACAGGAAATGATGATGATGGCATAATTAAATAGCTGTTTGTTAATTACCATATGAGTTCTAGAAATAAAAAGTCAAATCAGATCCATATGGAGTGAGTGAATTCAATTCAACTAGGTCATGAATATTGAGTTGGATAAGATTATTGAGGCTTCTAAGTTCTTCAATAAACAGTGGTCATGCATCCAACACAAAACCCACAGGAAAATATAGAGGGGCTATAAGAAATTCGAGTCCCTACTAGCCATCATTGAAGACCCGTCACATGTCCAAAATGTCCCCACACATGTACAACAATTTGTATATACACAAACACATAAAAAATGCATATGCATTCAAATACCCGCATGGGCCCCAACAAGCATGTTTTGGGTATACATGTAACATCTAGAGATACTACGTAAATCAATAAATGAACGTAGTTTAAGCTCGATCCTTCTATATGGTTGGATATGAGTCAATATGGCTCAAACTATTAAACAGAGATACGGTCATGGTGTCAACTGGAATATATATTTTATACGTTCATATAAAGCCTTTAAGGCTTATGAATAGAGAAATTAATTAACAAAATATAGAGCCTACAAAACTCGGTCCTCTGTCGGCAAGTCGACAAAGTCAACAAGGTCAAATCAGTAAAATTCTTAATTGCCCATTAACACCCTGATGATGGCCTTATTGAACGTAGATCTCAACTGATGAAGTTAATTTAAAATATTCAAAATACCTTCTAGAGGCACATAAAATTCAAAATTCCAAAAGTTTTTAAAGCTCAAAACCCAAAATCCCAAAACTAACAAAATCCCAAAATATTAAAATTGAAGTATTTGAAGTTGAAATAAACTCATCAAACACTTAAAGAAAAATCTATCCACCCTCCATAACAATTTGTCGGGTAAATAAATTAAAATTTACTTTAGCTTATATAGAGATAATTCCTAGTCAAAAATATCATTAGGATCCATTCTAAAATAATCTCTTGCCAGTAAGAATGTGGTACATGTCTTCTAACAGATAGGTTTGCCACCAAATGGCACAGCAGAATAAATATTTTTGACCCGGGACTCTCTAAACTGAGTGGTTCATTCGCCAAATGGCACAACGAGAGAATGGTTATGATCAGAGCCAATTTGTTCCTTAGTGACATCAAATCATTCAAATATGAATCAATATGATATAATCGATAGAGCACAAAGCCCTCTTTTCGCTAAAGTGGATTCAAAAATTTTCCCTTAGACAAACATCCACCCCAGGTCTATAAGGTGCCCTTAGACGAGCAACCTATAGCTGCCAACAATGATCCTTCTGTCAGGGTCTGTCGACTACCTCCTCTGACTAAGTAGACCAGGGACCACAATGGCCAGGGACATCGGAACCATGGGATATTGATCGGATCCATCATACATTCCCCCACCATCTGCTTTAAGTATAAGATGACAAAATTTCCAATTTAAATATCTACGTTCCCAAAGATTTTTCCCTTGTTTTATACGAATAAAACAAGGTTTATTTTAGTCTGGGGTTCTCAAATCTCTATAAGAGCAAGCTCTTATAGTTAATTACATCCTAGGAGGAATGCTCCTAAGAAAACTCTCAATTAAAGTAGTGATTTCATACCCTTTTGACTACAAAGTAGAAGACAATAAATCAGAAGTAGGAATTTTCAAGGAGAAAGCTCAATGTTGAACATTTATTAGCGAGTCAAATGAAGAAAAGTAAGAGGTGCCAGATTCTGAGAAGTCCAGAGGCAACCTCAGTCCATCCTATGTTGGGCTTTACATTTTAAGAGAGAGATTTTACGTTTAAATTGACATTTTATTAAAAAGTTGGGATTATATTCCCGGAGGGCAAGGACTTAATATCTAAAAAGAATCTGCCTCAGAACCTAAATCTAATTTGGGTACTACAAAGTAGCGACCCGAACCTAACTAATAAAGTATAAATCTGGACTTACCCCGGCCTGGATTGGGGAGCCAGCTAACCACCTAGGCGCTTTAAAATCATGTATCCAGTCTCTTATGAAAGATGGGTAGGGATGTTTATTTAAGTTTTAATGAATTGGGGGCCGACATCTAAGACAGTTCCTAATTGGCCCCTTGACTTATGTAGGGTGAAAAATGTCTAGAAATGCAATTAATATTTTAGACTCTTTTTAATTTGTATCTAATGCAATGTATGCTAATTGACTCGAATGCATAAAATGATAATGAAACAGTTTAAAATTTTAGGCTTAGAAAATAGATTTTTCCCTAGAGATTGCACAACTTCCCATTGACAAAACTGCACCCTCATAGGTCAAGTGGTCTGCCATAACCCGCAGGCGGGGAGGTGCCTAACAAGGAAGAGAAAGTATTAATATTCTTATGCTGACTCTCGGCGGTCCCGAGCTTACTTCTTAGGTCGTTAGAGTTACTATGTGAGCCTAAAAATTTTATTAGAGTTTTAAGTAAAAGAATTTTGAGCGTATCCTTACGAAAAAAATCTCTCCGATTCGAATCCAGGCTAAAACAAAACACGACATGCAAGGGCCCTAAAAAAAGCTACTGCACAAACAATGTAAACAAACAAATTAAATAATCCAAAATTATAATATCCAATGTCCAATGTCCATATTACACCCAAAATTTACAGAAAAGTAAAGTGGCCGGGCACCACTGCCAACAAACCCGGATTCTAATCCTAAGAATGACGCAAGTGATTTTTTAAACTGGGATATACTGTTCCTTAAATCTTCATTTCTTCATCTTCTTTCTTCAATCTTCTTGTTCTGTCTTTTCTTCTTCTACGAACTTCTCGGGTCCGTCGGGTTCTGGATATACAAATGAAAAGAAACTCATCCCTAAGAGGGGTATTTTCTTTTCTATTTGGATATTGAATCATTCTAATTTGACTTTCCAAATAAAAGAGAATAATCCTTTAAGGTATATTCTCCTTTCTTTGGATTCCAAATTGGATGTAATATCCCACATTCAAAATCACTTTCACAATTTATAACATTTTTCAAACGCATTTATATTTACATTACATTTCACAGAAAGAAAAGAAAAATCTAAACCACCTGTAGGGTTATCCTAAGCAATTTATAATAAAAATCATCCCATGCAATTATATATATATGCAATTGAATTTAAATTATTAAGCCACACTTGGCCACACTCTTCTTCATTTGGGGGCTAAGCAGCTGAAGCACCTGTAGCATTTATTTATTATTAATTAATTAGCCCCCTTTTTCTGCCCTGCATGAGTGTGGCCACCTGCAGAAAATCATATTAACAATCGAGATCGCTCCTAACCTATAAGTAATCTAATCGTTAATTAAATCACAACACAGAGTGCAGTAAAAATAAACAAACACACCAACATTTCACAACCAGCATGCAATAAAATTCGAGAAAAAGCCCGTCACAGTGTAGTAAGGAAAAAAACACCGGCCTAACCTAAAACTAGAGTCGGTTGTCTTAGCAAATAATTCTAAGTGTGTGTATTAGAAAGTGTGGTTTTGATATATCCTAGGTCAATTATTAGCTAAAGTTTTCTAATTGATTGAATTTTAATTTAAAAATATTCAATAATTCTAGGGTGAGGTGTTGTTGGTGGAATTTTGAAAACAGGTTTTGAAAAATATTAGTTTTCTTTGGGTATTTTAAGATTAAGGTTAAGTTCTAATTCTAAGGTCGAATCGACTCGTTAGAAAGAGTATATCACCCCGGAGGACGAAAGTAAGCTTTCATAACGGTGTTCAGACTTAGAATTGTGAAATCCATCTTGAATATTGTGAGCGGATGCTAAAGAGAAATTCATATGACCCCGAAGGGTCAAAATGAGGTTCAATTGAATATCCAGCTACAATATTCAAGAAGTGTGATCATTAGGTTCACATCCAAAGCCTTATCAAAGAAAGATATATCTCTCCGAAGGGAGAAAATATCGTTCAATGATAATTCTTTAAATATGATAATAATGATCACTAGTATTTTAAGTTCTCCCAAAGAAATCCAATTGAATTTTGAAAAATCAATTTTTAAAATCAGGTGTGTGTGGTTCTAAATCTCCTACGAGCGCAAGCCCTCGTAGTTAATTACATCGTAGGGAAATAAAATCCCCTACGAAAACTCTCGATTAAAATAGTGGCAAAATTTTGTTTAGAATTTCTAGGAGTGATATCAAAGTATGAATAGAATTATTGGGAAATCAAAAGGGAATGGATCAAAATTGAACAGTTATTAACGGAGTTAAAGGATGAGAGGTAGGGGACACTTTGAGATTCCAAAACCATCCGGAAGTGTCCTAACTTAATCTAAGTGTTGGGCTTTATGTTTTAGGATTGAAATGAAGCTTTAATTAGAGTTGAGTATTTTATTAGAAATTTGGGACTATATTCCCGAAATTTGGGGTCTTATAATCAAAAATCTGCCACGGAACCTAAATCTATTTTGGACACTGGACCACAGTCGTCCGATCCTAACTAATGCAGTGCAAGATCTGGACTTACCCTAGCCTGGATTGGGGAGCCAGCTAACCACCTAATCGATTTAAAATACATGAATCCGGTCTTTTATTAAAGAGTGGTAGGGACGTTATAATTAAAGTTTTGGTGAGGCGGGGCCGACATCTAGAGATTTTCCTAATTGGCCCCCTTTGACTTATGTTGGGTGCTAAGATGCTAAGGACTATGAAATTAAAATTTTGACTCTTTAATTTTTGCTATAGGTTTTGTCATATTTTCTTAGATCATATTCATAAGAAGAAAAAGAAAGAAGAATCAGAAATCTACAGAAAGATACGGGGATTGTATCTAATGCAATGCGTGCTGGTTAACAACCTCAAATCAAATATGCTTGAAATTTTTTTTAAAACAGGCTTATAAAATAATTTTTTTAGAAGACTGGACTTCCCCAGGTCCGGCACCTCGTCCTCATAGGTCAGACTATCCGGACTCTACCCGCAGGCGGGGAAGGGTCTAAAACAAGAAAAGAGTAATGCAGAAATATGCATGCGACCCCGGGGTCGATCCCCGGCTAATTCCCTAGATTCGTTATCTTTCTATATTATTTAGACTCACTAAAATTTTAGACTTTTAAGATTATGAGTATAAAAATTTCACACCCTCACGAGTCTCACGTATCCAGGCGAAAACAAAGAGCGGCATGCAATCGCCAAAAAACTAGTAAAAACAAGTAATCCTAAAGGCAATCAGATCATCACATCAAATATAAATTAATTAATAAATGTCCATAGGCAGAATTGCCTTGCTTATTACAAACCAGAATATTACAGAAAGTAAAGTGGCCGGGCACCACTGACAACAACCCGGATTCTAAACCTAGTAATGACGCAAGTTATTTTGAGTGGGATACTCTCAATCTTCAAATCTTCAAATCTTCAATTTCAATCTTCTTTGGACTCCTTTTCTTCAATCTTCTTGGAACCTTCGTAGTGGATTACCCAAATGGACAAGAGGGCACTTCCTTTTAAGGGGAAGGCCTCTCTTTCCTCTTTGGGTAAGGAAGAGGTATGATCCAAATTTGGATTTCCAAATGGAAAAGGAATGTTCCCCAAAGGGGTATCCTTTCCTCTTTGGAATCCAAGCTTTGGATCTATGTATCCCAACTCAAAATAAACTTTCACAACACTTGACACTTGCACAAATTACATTGATATCAAAATAAAAATCTAGACTCACCTGCAGGGTTATCCTAAGCAATTAATATGTAAAAAGCAGTTATTCCCAAGCAGTTGTATATGAGCAGAAAAGAAAGTAAACACACTGGCCATGCTCTTTTTATTTGGGGGCTTTAGCAGCTGAAGCACCTGTGCAAAGAGTTTATAATATTTATGCATTTTTAATTTGCCCCCTTTTTTTATATTGCCCTGCATGAGCGTGGCCACCTGCAGAAAACTGTGTCAACATCCAGATCGTACCTAACTTAAGGGTAATCTAGTCGCCAAACACATCAATCCATCCACAGAGTACAGAAAAAGTAAGCAGACACAGCAAAGCAATTTCATCCACATCATGCAATGAAAACTACGAAAAATCCGGCACACAGCAGTAAAGAAAACACCGGCCTAACCTAGATCTAGAGTTGGTTGTTCTAGCACATCATCTAAAGTATGTGAGAAAGGTCGTGTGGCTGGGATAGATCCTAATGTAGGTGATTAATTAATGTTGTCTAAAAGTTTGGATTTGTTAAGGCTTAGAAGGGGGGGTTTAGATTAAAATTTAAGTATTAATGAATTAAGAATTTTAATTAGAAATATTTTAAAAATTAAATGATTACTACCTTTGTTTCACACCGAGGCCGTGAAGTTTATTTCACCTTCCTTGGGGCTAAGCTAATAGCCTCGTAGGCCTGGGTTACCCAGTAGCAATCGGGGTTGATTAAGTTGATTTAAATTGGTTAGAATTAAAAGAGTGGATTAATATTAAAAATAAGTTAGTTACTGATCTTAAAAGCTTGATTAATTTAAGTTTGCCATTAATTTATTCGTGGCGTTGTGCCACCAGGCTCGAGGAACCAGCCTCCTTAGGACACTTAGCCCCGCAGCCCGGAGTAGTCCAGCCAATAAACCAAATTAATGTAATTGAATTAGAGATTTTTTTTTTAAATGTTAAATAATTAAAAAATAATCCATTTTAAGGTTTGACACCCTTTAGAATTCATTCGTGGCGTTGTGCCACTAGGCTCGAGGAACCAGCCTCCTTAGGACACTTAGCCCCGCAGCCCGGAGTAGTCCAGCCAATAAACTTCAACTTTAGGGTGGTTGTTGTGTTTTAAAGGATTTGTTAAGTATTTTAAACATTAAATAAATATTCTCTGAGTTTTAGAATGATTTTGAGCTTTCATGAATTTTTTTAGAATATTTTAATGAATTGATTAAAGGGTTGAAAATTGACTTTTTGATTAAGCTCAAATTCTGGAATGTTTGTATTTTATTAAAATATTAGGCCTTACTACGATCAGTTAGAAGGTAAGTACGTTGAAATCGGATTTTTCTACATTTTATTACGAAGGTTTGAAGTTTTGAACTAGTTTTAACTACGGTTTGACCAATTTGTTGACTTTTTAAAATATTGCAAATTTCTGGAATTTAATATTTTTAATAAATATTAGACCTTATTAGGAATTGAATGCAAGTGAGTTTGGGTGATTTGGATTTTTCTGGAATTAGTTATGGATTATCGAAGTTTGGGCATTTTAATGAATTTTGGGAACTTCTTAATTAGAGGGCCTCTTTTGTGATTTTGCTTCAAACAAGTTCCCAATCTCTTGAAAACACCTCCAAAGGTCAGAAATAACCTAAGGAGGGATCCCCAAGTGTTTGGGAGATTTTGGGATTTTTTAATTATTATTAATTAATCATCTCAATTAAATATTGATTTTCACTTAAAATTAAATTAGGGTTTAAATTGCTGTCAAATCAAGGGGATTTCAATTATCATGGATTAAGGACCATATTCTTGTCAGTTTTAGGGTTTATATGTGATTTTTGGATTTAAATTGGATTTATTACAATTTTTAGAAGTTTTAAAGGCTTAATTAAGGGTTTAAGACTTAGAAAATTAATTAGTGGTCTTAATGATTTCAAAAATCAGTAAAATAAAATGTCTAAGGCTAAGAATGTCACTAAGTTTAAATGGTTCAAATTCCAAGTCAAATGGATATCAATTCTAAGCACAATATATTTTCTAAGTTTTCTACTCAAAGTTCCTAATTATTGTCCTTAATTGTGTCACTAGTTTTGAATAGGTTCAAATCAAAGTTCCTCTAACCCTTTGAGTAAACATGGCATGCATACACAAATAGCAAGCAAACAAGTCCTTAGGTCTAGGAGAGCCTAGGCTAGGTGGTGTGTGCACCTTAAGCATACAATTAACTAATTAACATAATTAAGACAAAATTAGTGAATAATCAAGGAATGATTATCCACTAATCATCCCCTTTATTTCTATTCAAATATGCTCAATCTACATTTAAGATTTCAAGTGACCTCTTAAACATTTAAAGATTTAAATATATATAGCCTCAAAATATATTTTAAAATATATAAATATAAATGGATATATATATATATATATATATAAATATATATTATAAAATAATTAAAAATATTATTAAAATACATTTTGATGAGTTGAAAGACCCACTGATCTCCAGAGAAGTTTGATAATAAAAAAAAAGATTTTTTTTTAATTTTCAAAATATTTAATATTTAGTTAAATATAAAAAATTGTTAAGATATTCAAATGATTCCAATTAATATCAAAATCTGTTCAAATAATATTGAAAATTTTCTTGGAGATCAGCCATACACTCAAAGACATGCATGCCAAGTTTCAGATAAAAAAAATTTATACATAATTAATTAAAAATAAAATACACATTTTTGTATTTCTCAAATTACCATTAAAATAATAGATAAAAAGGTTTGATTTTATTTTTAAAATAAACTAGACAGAATACTGAAGAGAATGATATATTATACTCATTTTTTGGTTATGTATTTAATTTACTATGATTTTTTAAAGTTTCTGTAATTAAAACAAATTAAAACACATTTTCCTTAATTAAACGGCGGAAGTCAGACACGCGGCACGCTCGGATTCGCGGGATCGAAACCGCGTGACGGCGGGGACACGCGTCGGCCGCGAGCCGCTTCACGCGGTTTTCACTTAACCACGTCAGCGGCTCGTGGCAGCCGTTGGATCACAGCGGGTCTGATCCAACGGATGAGATCAAATCCCGCGGTTGATCTCTGCGGGACGAGATCGGACGGTGGGATTCGACTCCGCGGTTTCTGATCCGAAGGCCCAGATGTCGCCGGACGGCTGATCAAACGACAGATCGAACGCGTGGTTGGATCAGACCGCGGAAGGGCTCGATCTGGACCGTTGATCGAACGATCAACGGTCCAGAAAATGTACACTAACCGGAAACCGTGAATGACGCCCTAGAAAACGTTTTTTGCCTCGTTCTCTCGATCGGATCGATTATTTTCAATGAAATTTTAAACTTAGATTGAAGACATGAACAGAAATTGTGGGGAAGGGTTCATTTGACCTAAAGCATCCTATACGAGGAGCTAAATAACTTTATCTAATGTGTACTAAATCTAGAGTTTTAAGGGATTATACCGCTGGATCTTTGATATTTCTGGATGGATGAGCTTGTAGATTGTCCAAGTGTAGATCCCCAGCAGAAATCCGAGCTCGAGCACGCCTGGATCGACTGCTACAGGCCTGGGACGGTCTGGGTGGTGGTTTCGCCGGAGAACTCGCCGCCAGTGACGGGCAACCACTTGGATTTTGTAGTGGGGAGGTAGAGGAGGCTCTGGAGATCCAAAACGAATTGAGAACTCGCTCTGGGAGGCTAGGGTTAGTGAGAGAAGGTGTTTTGATCAATGCTTCAAAAGTCCCCTTTTTTCCCTATTCAAGCGGCCTGGGCTGGATTGGATGGCTGGGATCGACTCCTGGACTCTCCAGATGATGCCACCTGTCCCTGGGAAAGCTGGAAGGCTACGGAAAGGGCTGGACATGCCTCATTCCCATTGGGTGGACTTGGGATGAGTGGAGGGGAGCATTGCCACTTATGGCTAAACAAGGGGTGGAGCTCGGTTAGGGAGCCTATTAGGGAGCTTTAGGGCACTAATAGGTCGGCCTTGGGGAGTTAAATCAGGGAAAAAGGTGTAAAAGGCTGATTAAGACCTTTTAAAAGGGTCTAAACCCTTGGTTTGACTAAATTGACCAGTCAACTGGTCAATGAGGCTGATGTGGCATCCAAGCAGGTCATGGAGCCTTTCCAAATGGCTGGATGGGTGTGGCTTGAGCTAGGTTCAACGGGTTGAAGGGTTTGACCATACAAATGGTCCTTTAAGCTTTGAGTTGACTGGTTGACCAGTCAACCCCATCAAGGGTTATGGAATTTTCACCTAGGTAATTCAAATGGGTTGATTAGGTGGATTGGAGGGTGGTTCCAAGAGCCATGCATGTCAATTGAATCAAGAAGGCTTAATGGGCCTTTAATGGGCTTTTAGGCCAAAACTGGTTGACTTGGTCAACCAGTTGGGTTCAGGGGCTAGAAATGGATTCAACAAATTCAGAATGTCATCCTGAGTCTTCTGGATGTGGTCCCAGGGTTTGGAGGGGTCAATTTGGTCAAAATCACTATTTGAACCCTTAAGGGCTTGTTTGGTCAACCTAGGTTGACTTGGTAAAACCAGGTTGACCCAGGGTCTGGGTTTGGGCTCAACAGGTTTGAAATGATACTTTAAGGTTAATGGAAGTGGTTGGATGACTTAGAGAGGTCACTTGGGTCAAAACACATGTTTGGACCCTTAAAGGGCCTCTTGGGTCAAACCAGTTGACTTGGTCAACCAGGTTGACTCAAGGGTTGGAAATAGGTTCAAAAGATTTGAAATGACATTTGAAATTTGTCAAAGGTGGTTGCATCCCATTTGGAGCTCATTTGGTTTGAAATCCCTATTTGAGCCCCATAGGGGTATTTTGGTCAATTTTGACCTATTGGTCAACTATGGTCAAAAATGGGTCTGAAAAATGCAGTTTACTGCTCAATGGGTTAAAATCAAGGGTCTGGAAGTGATTGGAGGCTTGGATAAGGGTTCCAAGGTCAAGATCTCAAAGGGGTTAGGCTCAGTGGCATAGGCTGTAAATATTTGAAGGTTTTACAGCCTTTGAATTTTAATTCAGATTCTGAGGTTAGAGACCTCAGAATGAGCTCAAAGTTGGAGGGTATCCTCTAGAGACATGTCTTATCACTTTGCAAGTGATAGACCCTGAATCAGAGATCATTTGACTGGGTTTTGAAATGTTTGAAAAATCTCTGAAAAGGGTGTTTAGGACAGGGCCTCTAGAGTTTGGATTTGAGTCTGAATTCTGGGTTTGGATTTGATTTGAAGTTTGAATTAATTTGGATTTGAATTGGATGGAGTTTGAGATTCAAATTGATCACAGGTAGGAATCAAATTGAAATTGGAGTGGATTAAATATAGGAATTGATTTAAAATTGAGGTTGATCAAAGGTGGAGATTGATTTGAAGCTGGAGTGATCCTAAGATCTAGAAGAATTCTAAGATCTAGGATTTAAGGGAATCCTAGGCTCTAGAATAGGCTCTAAGGTCTTGGATCTAGAAGGATCCTAGGGTCTAGAGTGGATCCTAGGGTCTAGGATTAAATCTGGATTCTGGAAGGGTCTTAGTGACCTCATACAAAAATGAGGTCAACAAATGGACCCCCAATGTGTGTAGTAGAAGGAACTTCTGCTGCACACATTGGCGTTGACCGAATGGAAGTAGAATTTTGAGAGTGAAAGGGAGATCATCTCCCAACCTCAAGCCTATAGGATGCTAATGGAAGGCTTACACCTATTGGATAAGGAAAACTGGTAAAACCAAGGTAGGGAATACCTAACCTTGGGTCTAAGGAAGGGCATCACCCAGCCTTAGGTCTACAGGATGCTGATAGAAGACTTACTCCTAGTAGACAAGGAAACTGGAGAAACCAAGGTAGGGAATACCTAGCCTTGGGTCTAAGGAAGGGCATCACCCAACCTTAGGCCTATAGGATGCTGATAGAAGACTTACTCCAAATAGGCAGATTAACTGGAAACCAAAGTAGGGAATACCTAACCTTGGGTCTAAGGAAGGGCATCACCCAACCTTAGGTCTACAGGATGCTGATAGAAGACTTACTCCTAGTAGACGGATCAACTGGAAACCAATGTAGGGAATACCTAACTTTGGGTCTAAGGAAGGGCATCACCCAACCTTAGGTCTATAGGATGCTGATAGAAGACTTACTCCTAGTAGACAGATCAACTGGAAACCAAGGTAGGGAATACCTAACCTTGGGTCTAAGGAAGGGCATCACCCAACCTTAGGCCTATAGGATGCTGATAGAAGACTTACTCCAAATAGGCAGATTAACTGGCAAACTAGGATGGTGCCACGAAGGGCGTACTCCATCACTAGCGAATGGGAATCAGGATGGTGCCACGAAGGGCGTACTCCACCACTAATCCCCGGGTGAAATGCCAGGGTGGTGCCACAGAGGGCGTACTCCACCACTAGCGGGTCTAATCCTAAGGGAAGGAAAGACCTAACCTTAAGGAGAAGGCGAAGAGTGTTAAAAAAAAACTTAAAAAGAAAGGGTAGAATCAATTTGTAAATCAAGAAAAGGAAGTTTTATTAATTGATAAAATGAGCTACATCAAGCATAGTATTTCTTAAGGAAACGCCCATTGACAGGTAGCATCGGGTGGTTCCCTTTACAATATACTAACTGATACGAGCCTCCTTCGTAGACAGTCTCTATAACGAAGGGTCCTTCCCATGTAGGTTCAAATTTGCCTCACAGCTTCCGATGGGCCAAGATAGGCCTCCGAAGGACCAATACCAAGTCTCTCGCTTGGAAGGTCCTAGGTCGCACTAACTTATCATGGGCTTGAACCATACGGGATTTATACAACTCTAAACTTTGTTGAGCTTGGAGACGTCGCTCTTCAAGGCCTTCGAGTTCTTCCAATCGTAGTTTTGCATTTTGTTCATTGGTAACTTGATTCTGAACTGCAATTCTAAGCGAAGGGATTTGTATTTCCAAGGGTAGAACGGCCTCAGATCCATACACTAGTGCAAACGGGGTGGATTGTATCGGGGTTCTATAAGTGGTACAATAAGCCCACAGAGCTTCCACCAACCGCTCATCCCACTGCCGTTTGTTATCATCGAGGGTCTTTTTGACAATTTGCACCAAGGTTTTGTTGAAGGCCTCGGCCAATCCATTCGCCCGAGGGTAATAGATCGTCGAATATCTCCAATCAATATTATGGCGCCTTACAAAACTATTGATTTTTGTAGACTTGAATGCGGACCCATTATCGGATATGATTCTGCGAGGTACGCCGAATCGATATACAATATGGTCACGAAAGAATTTTAAGACATGGTGTGATGTTACGTTTCGTAGGGGAATTGCTTCCGCCCACTTTGAAAAGTAATCAGTCGCTGCTAATATGAAATGATGACCTCTCGCGGAGGGAGGGTCGATCGGCCCAATGATATCCGTGCCCCAACTCTCGAAGGGCCACGAGGCTATCGTAGGGTGTAACACATTAGGCGGCTGATGTAAAACCACACCATGGACCTGACATTGATGACAGTGCTTTGCAGTATTCATGCAGTCGTCAATCATTGTAGGCCAATAGTATCCAAGTCTTTTAATCTTTAATTTCATTTTTGGACCCGATTGATGTGCACCGCACAGTCCTGAATGAACTTCATTAACAATTTTCTGGGCTTCTCGCTTGTTCAAACAGCGCAGCCACATGTGATCGAAAGACCGACGGTACAACAGATCGTTAACTAGTGCATATGATAGGGCACGTTTCTTAATCTGGTTGGAGAGTGATTTATCCTGGGGAAGCTTCCCTTCTTTAAGGTAATCGACTAAGGGTCGTCTCCAATCGCCTTCTTCGTCAGTTGTCGAAGAGGCAGAAAGGATCTGAAGGGGAGTCTTACTAATGTGTTCCAAATCTATAAGGGAGAGGGTCTTACGACCCTGTATCTCTATAGGGATGGAATCCTCCTCAGGACATGCAAATTCCTTTGCAAGTTTTGCTAAGGCATTTGCCGCAGAATTGCTTCCACGGGGAACCCTATACAAAGTAGCAATAGGGATTTGTTCCAACAAGTGAAGTGTATACTGGTGATATCTTAGGAGATTCGGATTCAAGACTTTATAAGTTCCGGCGACTTGGTTAATAACCAGTTGGGAATCTCCGAAGATCTTAATCTCCTTAATCTCCATTAGAATTGCAAGTTCCAAACCAGTTATCAGAGCTTCGTATTCAGCTTCGTTGTTTGTGCAAGGCTCCGACAAGTGGTAGGAAAAATGCATCATTCCTTTTTCTGGTGTAATAAAAATTAGACCGACTCCAGCCTTTCCAGGAATTACAGATTGTTGAGTCGCAATCCTACGAGAGGATGCTGCCCCATCAAAATATAATTCCCAGATGGCCTCACCAGATTCCCTCAAACTCATGATTTGTTCGTCGGGTAAGTCATCATTCAGAGGAGAATCTGCCGGCAGCGGGTGTGCTGCCAGAAAGTCGGCAACAGCCTGTCCTTTCACAGCACGAAGAGGAGTGAAAGTAATCTCAAATTGCAACAATATCATAGACCAACGAGCTAAACGTCCTGATAACGTAGGTCGGGTCATAAGATATTGCAAAGGATTAACTCTTGAAATCAGACTGATTGAGTGAGAGAGCATGTAATGCCTCAGTTTCTGAGCTGCAAAAACCAGAGCAAGACAATGCTTCTCAATCGACGGGTATCGAATTTCAGTAGGAAGGAGTCTTCGACTAAGGTAGTAGAGGGCATTCTCTTTCCCTTCGTCGTTAACTTGAGCCAACAGGGCACCTAAAGACTCATCTAGAGCTGCGGTGTAGAGGATTAATGGCTTTCCCGGAATCGGAGCTGCCAAGACTGGCGGGTTAGAAAGGTATTGTTTGATATCGTCAAAAGCATTTTGACACTTCTCGCCCCATACGAATTTAGTATCCTTTTTCGCAAGGACAGAAAAGGGTTGACATCTCCCGGAAAGATTAGAAATAAACCTCTTTATATATGCCAATCTACCTTGTAGAGACCTTAACTGAGTAAGGCTCTTAGGGGATGGCATATCTAAGATGGCTTCAATTTTAGCAGGATCTATCTCGATTCCACGGTGCCTCACTACGAATCCTAAGAATTTTCCCGAAGCGACGCCGAAGGCGCACTTCAAGGGGTTCATTTTCAAATCGTAGCGGCGCAACCGTTCGAAAACAACTCTTAAGTCATACAGGTGAGACTCTTTAACCTTGCTCTTGACAACTAAATCATCAATATAACATTCAACTTGATTATGAATTAAGTCGTCGAAGATACGGGTCATGGCCCGTTGGTAGGTTGCTCCGGCATTCTTTAAGCCGAATGGCATTACCTTATAACAAAAGATTCCAATAGTGGTTCTGAATGCCGTATTCCTCTCATCTTCAGGGGCCATCTTGATTTGGTTATAACCCGACGAGCCATCCATGAATGAGAAAATAGCATGTGAGGAGGCAATGTCCACCATGAGTTCTGGTATTGGTAGAGGGAACTCATCCTTAGGGCATGCCTTATTCAGATCCCTATAGTCGACACAAATCCGAATCTGACCATTTTTCTTTCGAACTGGCACGACGCTGGCCACCCAAGAGGGGTATTGTTCCTCTCGAATGAATCCGGCCTCTGCCAATTTCTTAACTTCAGAAACGACTTGTTGCTCAATCTCTAAGCGCATGCGTCGAGGAGCTTGTTTAACAGGGATGGCATCATGCCGAACTCCAAGTTTGTGAACTGCTACCTCAGTAGGCAAACCTGGCATTTCGTCATATGTCCAGGCAAAGCAATCCCTGAACTCGAATAACAACTGGATTAAGTCTTGGGTTTCACCCTCGCTTAACAAAGTACTTATGAAAATCGGACGGGGGTCATCATCGTTTCCCAGGTTAATTTCTCTCAACTCATCGACTGTCGACTTAATTTCCTCTTCAAATTCAGGGGGTGCATCCCGAACTTGAAGATCATCGGGATCGTCTAAAGTCTCCAAACAGAGTCCATCTAGAGGACAAGGAGGATCTGTAGGGACATTTGGAGAATCGAGATGGTAAGTTATCATTAGGCAATACTCATCATCATCGAATGAACTAATTGTTCCAAAGCCAATACCACTTGTTGGATTTTTATTTATTTTTGTTCGCCAAATATTCTCGTGGTATCTAGCTTGACCCTTAGTCCATCGGTATGGTATAGAACCTTTAGAAAAAGTATTTTTTACACAAACAGGGAAGTAGCCGAAAGGTAATTCCATTAATTCATTAAAATCTGCCTCCTCAAGGGTTACATCACCTTTGTCCCTTGCGGAGGAGGAGCCAGGAAAGAATTTCTGGACTTTCTTAACTTCACCATCCAAGTTGGGGGCCACTTTGACTTCCAACCCTACAACCCTGCCTGCCGACAGTGGGGTCAGAGAAAGGGCCTCAATCCTTCTAGTGAGCTTTTCATACATTGTTAATTCGGGCTCGTCACTTTTAACTTTTGAAATATCTACCTCAGGGTCACTGTCCTGGTCTAAGGTGAGATCAAATTTTGGAGGAGTATTTATGTTTTGATAATCGAGAGAGAGGGCAGCACCTTGATTTTCTAGTTCACCATCGGAATCTGATTCCAAATCAATATATACGGGTGCTGCTCTCCTGTCTAATGAAGCGCGGCCTCGACCTCGTGCCCTTAAAGCCATCCTCCCACCTCTTTGAGGTAATGTGCTTGGAGGTCTAAGGACAACGATATCAGAGTCGTCTTCACTACTCGATTGAATCATTTCTTGATTGATGTCCTTATCTTTTTTTTTCTTTTGGTTGAATTTTTGTCCAACCATTTTCTCCTCAAATTTGATCTCTAATTTAGAACGGGACGAGGACCCTTTTGGTATGAAATATGCAGCATCTTCGTAGATTCCAATTTCTTGAATCGAGAATGGTTGCAAATCACCCTTAATCACATGTTCAATGCCGTCTCGTTGATACTTAATGCATTGGTGCAGGGTAGATGGAACCATTCTATATTCGTGAATCCAAGGTCTACCTAGAAGTGCGTTAAAGGACGTAGTCGAATCAATTATATGAAATTTAGCTTCAGTTTTTAAACCTCCTATTTCCAGGAGTAGAGTGATTGAACCTAAAGCTCTCTCGCCCTTCTCGTTGAACCCACGAAGCACCAACCTGTCGGTTGAAAGCTTGCTAGTATCAACTCTGAGATAAGCAAGGGTCTTTATGTTCATCACGTTGACCGATGCACCCGGATCAACAAGGACTCTTGATAACTTGAAATTTCCCACATCTACAGTGATGTAGAGGGGACGATTGTGGTCAGCAGTTCCCAAGAGTAAATCTTCGTCTGAAAAGGTAACCCCAGGGACCTCTTTGAAGTAGAGAGCCTCACCTCCTGAAGTTGCAGCCAACTGTGTTAAGCAAATCTCGGGATCGAGAAGTGCTTTAATTAGAGACTCCCTAATTTCTTTGGAAAGAAGGAGGGCGTCATAAATACTTAATTTTGCTGGCAACTTCCTAAGGTGGGCTAGAACATTGTAATCAACCTTAGGAACGACAGACTCGAAACCCGGAGGAATTAAAGGGAATTCTGACTGTTGAGGGGAATCCGGACTTAGATTTTCGAATGAAGGTTGCTTGCCTTTATCCTGAGTGGGCAACCTAGGGGGTAAGACTTTACCGCCACGGAGTTGCACCTGCTCGACGTCTTCGGACGGGCAAACTAGGGCAGTGTCTACACACACCATAGGTGTTGGATCATCATTTTCTGAAAGCGAGTCAGAATCTGAAAGTTCTATCAAGATAGGATTTCCTTGGAAATTGATTTGAGGGAAATCACTTTCTGATAAAGCTTCACATTCGACCTCTTCTTGAATAGTCGATTCGGGGAGGTCGGTTTGATTAACCTCGATATTTGCTTCATTAGGAGTTTGATTTAAAACAGGAGAGTCATCAATTTGCATTTGAGATTCATGGTTAATCATCAAGACAGAAGTAGAAGGATATTTTTTATTCATCTTTTGACCCTTCGCCTTTGATGGGGCAAAGTAAAAGTTAGATAACAAAAGAGGGGAAAGGGTTTTAACACCACCATCCGCCATTCTAATACATCTCTCATCTACACACTTCCTCTCTACAAAATCAAATTTCTCTTCTTTTACATTTTTCTCAGTAGTTCCTAAGACTACTGGAGAGGGAAGTGGCTCAACATCCTTCTGCGAAGTGTCCAGGTCAACTTTCCACACCGGGGCCTGGGCTATCGTAGTCAGCTGTTGAGAAAGACGAAAAGACTTGTTAATCGTCTTTTTAAGTGCCCGGGACAAAGCAATGTCCCAACCATCTTCAACTAAACAAGAAGAGTTAAGAGGATTACCTGAAATGGTCTTAATTGAAGCCTTTTCTGGATCAACCAAGTATTCCTTAGGTATTATGATGTTACCTTGGGTGTAGTTCCTCTCAAGCCAGTCTTTGAACACAACGCAGTCCTCAAGAGGGTGACTAAGCATCCTGTGGTACGGGCAATACTTGGGATCATCTTTCTTGCTCTCATCCTCAGGCCTCCTAGCCTCTGGCAACTGAAAATCTGGTTTCTTTAACAGACTTCTGAAGATCTTCTTAACTGACTCCCTTTTAAATGGATAAGGCTTTGCCAATCTCTCTCTAAAAGGGATGAAAGAGGGATCTCTAGTATGTTGAGGAACTATCTGAAAGGGCTGCTTCTGAGGCGGCTGTGGTGGAAGTGGAGTGCTAGGCTGACTAATCACTGGCCTCTTTCCTTTATCTACTGCTGAGACCACAGCTTTCTTTTCAAATGTTTTCACCAGTTTTGGACCCTTCCTTTCTTCAGACTGCTCTCGTAAGAATGGCATCCTAGGAGCCTCTTCCTGCAAATTGCTAGCCTTATTGAGAAGTTTCTCAAAAGTTTTAATAGTGAAACCCTTCAGGAGAAAAGCAACAGGACCGTGGATATTCTTCAAAAGAATCTCCACAGCATGTTGCTCTTGCAACTGGGGTTCACACTTCATCGAGAGGTTTCGCCACCTCAAGATGTACTCAACCAGAGACTCTCCCGGCTTTTGCTTTTCAACCACGAGATCGCCCACAGTGGTGCGTTGTTGCGCTCCAGAAAATCTCTTAAGAAAGAGGTTTTCTAGGTCGCTAAAGGTTCTTACTGAACCGTTGGGCAGATCGGCGTACCATTCAAAAGCAATGCCGGACAGACTACTTACAAATTGGCGAAATAGTAGAGCATCTGACCCTCCTGCATTGCAACAGCTTGCTCGGAAGTGGGCCAGATGCTGTCTCGTGTTTTCGATTCCAGTGAAAACTTTAAAAGTTGGTGGCACAAAGCCCTTTGGGTAAGGAACTAAGTCATATTCCTCGGGGTAGGGTCTACCCTTTGAAATAGACACAGTTCCTTGAGCATGGGCTAAGGCCTCCCTTACCTGGTCCTCAATTAACTACTTGATATCCTTCTGAGGTGGGATTGAAGGAATGGAGGAGACTGCAGGGTGAACTGGAGGTGTCTCTACTGGACAAGGGAGAGTCACAGGTGGTGACTCGAGAGGTCTGGAATTAAGTTCTGCCCTTTTGGCCTTTTCTGTGAGCTCTCGAGCTGACTGGTGGATCATGAAAGATTCTTGCTGTGATTTGTCCAACTTCTCTTGCATTTCTCTAACTTGTGACATCATGCTAGCAAGCTGAGTCTCCAAGTTTTTTATATGTTCTTCATCTCTATCTTTCACAGACTCATCTGACTCTGACTCAACAGCATGCGGATCATCATCCTTAACAAATCGGCGCTTGCTGGGCTCAGCTTCTTTATTAGACCCTCTAGTTTCTACCACATGAATTCCCCCAACATAATCATCTTCATCTCTAAGGAGATCATCCATATCGGGGTCAAAAGAAGCCATTCCTTCTTTGTTCAACAAAATGTTTCTTATTTCTTGGACTACCTCCTCGACCGGTCTATCCCCAATTGATTTAGGGTCAAGGGGTAAGTATCCTTTATACTCAGCCATATCAAACAACTCTTCAGAATCCATAAGGGCAATGATTTCTGTAAGTTTTGGATTAGGATCTGATTGAGACTTTGTATCCGGTTAATCTTCCATTTCTAAATCCTGGTCAATTCTCTCCTCTTCGACTATCCCAGAGCTGGTAGTCAGAAGAGTGGCATCCTCTACAGGGAGAGGGACATATTCCTCAGGAGAAGTAGGAGCTTGTAGAGTGATAGTTCCCACATCTGGTAAGGTAAGGTCCTCAGACACCTGACTAAGGGGCCTAGGAATGACACTCAAATTTTGGGGATCATCAACTGGTGTAGCAGGAACGGTGACTATTGGATCTGGAGTCAGACTGGCTATGGTAGGACTATCAACTGTAACAACTGGAGTACTAGCCTGAACATCCATCAATTCAACTAAACTCGGAGTAGGGTTGGCTGAAACTCGTTGGAGCTGCAGAATGAACTTAGAAGTTCTAGGAGGTGGTGGCAGATTCTCCAACTTAGTTCTCTTTGGCACATATTTCCTTTCAGGAGATTTAGGTCTTTTTCCTTTAAGGTCCACAGACTTTTGAACTTCAACCCCCTTTGGTTTGACAATCACTGAGGCCAATCTTACAGGTTTCTGTGGGGGTACCGGGGGTCTACCAGTAGGATGGCGGCCTCTCCCGGACCCAGTCAACACAATACCCTCTGTTTGAGAGGACAGAGGGCGTGGCACCCAGTGATATCCATCAACCAGTACTGAAGTAGCGGGCTGTCTAGCATACTTCTTATTTTTTCTAACGAATTGAGGGGTTAAATTCTTTGCTTCAGATACTTCTTCCTTCAACACTTCTTTTTGGAAGCGATATGAGATCACTCCCTTCAATTGTTTCACGTATTCTTCTTTAGTCTGCCCAGTCTGTGCAGTGCAGGTATGAATTATATTTCTCAAAGTCCTTGTCTTTTGGAGATGTCTTTCTTTCTGAGTTTTCTTGGTCGAGTAGTCGACCGGGCATGGTGGAGAACGGGCTATCCTAGCTATCCTCTCCTCCCCTTGAGCTGAAGCCAGGGGGTAAAAGCGACTTCCCTTTAGGAGGGGAGAGGAAGCAGGAATAGGTAGCTCCTCAACAGCCTCAGGTTCTACTTGAGCCAAGGTCTTAAAGGGTAGAACTCTCTTAGCCTTAGAGATTTTCTTTCTAAGTCTCCTCAAATAGTTCTTCTTCTGATTCTTAGTAGTGAATCTAAGTCCGGAACTAGACCCTTCTTCAAAAACAGACTTAATTTCAGTGGGAGGCTCAACAACCGGTTCAGACTGTTCCTGATCATCACTGACTACTGGCAAGGTGGGTGCAGATCCCACAATTAACTCAACTACTGGGGGAGTTTCCTTACTGGCATCCAAGCTAACAATCTGGTGTCCATCCATAGAGAGCTCTAGGGTACTAAATCCCATTCCAAAAATAACAGTGCTCCCTTGGTCATTAACAGTCGAAGACAACTCTCGGTCAAAGGAGAAAATCAGTTGGCCAGCCATTTGAAATTTTCTGAAAGTTAGAGAAAATGATTGAAATTAGATCTTTTTGAAGAGAGTGGTAAAAAAAAAAGTATTTTATTGTTATTATTTTTTGAAAGTGTGACATATGTTGGCCCACGAGGAAATCGTATGGGGTAGCACATGACAACTTAGAGTTTAAGAAATTTTTTTGAGGAAATTTTGAGAATTTGAAAGGGTTTTTTTACAGGTTCCAAAACACAACGGACAGAGTTTCCCCTTGCCCGAAGGCTTATGGAATTGTGAGAAAACCCAAGTAAAAAGGAATAGTTTAACCCTCCCCACCCTTAGAAGTCAAAGGGGAAATGAGGGGGTTAAAACTAAAAAGGTTTGGAATGAAATCAAAAATTTTGAATTCTTTTCAATTTTAAGGATTTATATGTTGAACGAGAAATTTATCGACCATAAATCCATAAAATTAAAAAGGATATCCAGAGATCTGATTTGACACTGTCGCCTCACAGGCTATGCTGGGGCAGAAGGTCAAAATCAGAACGAAAAGCCAAATTTAGAGGTGGAACCTCTCTTTTAACATTTTGTTATTATTTTAGATGTTGGCCACACTCACCCAAGGAAGAAATGAGCAAAGGGACCAACGGAAGAAATGATAGTTAAAACTACCGATGAAACAAAATTTTGCCATTATTAAAGATGGAGAGAGAGATTTAGTCCCACCGGGCGTGCCATTTTTTGTTGGTGGAATTTTGAAAACAGGTTTTGAAAAATATTAGTTTTCTTTGGGGATTTTAAGATTAAGGTTAAGTTCTAATTCTAAGGTCGAATCGACTCGTTAGAAAGAGTATATCACCCCGGAGGACGAAAGTAAGCTTTCATAACGGTGTTCAGACTTAGAATTGTGAAATCCATCTTGAATATTGTGAGCGGATGCTAAAGAGAAATTCATATGACCCCGAAGGGTCAAAATGAGGTTCAATTGAATATCCAGCTACAATATTCAAGAAGTGTGATCGTTTGGTTCACATCCAAAGCCTTATCAAAGAAAGATATATCTCTCCGAAGGGAGAAAATATCGTTCAATGATAATTCTTTAAATATGATAATAATGATCACTAGTATTTTAAGTTCTCCCAAAGAAATCCAATTGAATTTTGAAAAATCAATTTTTAAAATCAGGTGTGTGTGGTTCTAAATCTCCTACGAGCGCAAGCCCTCGTAGTTAATTACATCGTATGGAAATAAAATCCCCTACGAAAACTCTCGATTAAAATAGTGGCAAAATTTTGTTTAGAATTTCTAGGAGTGATATCAAAGTATGAATAGAATTATTGGGAAATCAAAAGGGAATGGATCAAAATTGAACAGTTATTAACGGAGTTAAAGGATGAGAGGTAGGGGACACTTTGAGATTCCAAAACCATCCGGAAGTGTCCCAACTTAATCTAAGTGTTGGGCTTTATGTTTTAGGATTGAAATGAAGCTTTAATTAGGGTTGAGTATTTTATTAGAAATTTGGGACTATATTCTCGAAATTTGGGGTCTTATAATCAAAGATCTGCCCCGGAACCTAAATCTATTTTGGACACTGGACCACAGTCGTCCGATCCTAACTAATGCAGTGCAAGATCTGGACTTACCCCGGCCTGGATTGGGGAGCCATCTAACCACCTAATCGATTTAAAATACACGAATCCGGTCTTTTATGAAAGAGTGGTAGGGACGTTATAATTAAAGTTTTGGTGAGGCGGGGCCGACATCTAGAGATTTTCCTAATTGGCCCCCTTTGACTTATGTTGGGTGCTAAGATGCTAAGGACTATGAAATTAAAATTTTGACTCTTTAATTTGTATCTAATGCAATGCGTGCTGGTTAACAACCTCAAATCAAATATGCTTGAAATTTTTTTTAAAACAGGCTTATAAAATAATTTTTTTAGAAGACTGGACTTCCCCAGGTCCGGCACCTCGTCCTCATAGGTCAGACTATCCGGACTCTACCCGCAGGCGGGGAAGGGTCTAAAACAAGAAAAGAGTAATGCAGAAATATGCATGCGACCCCGGGGTCGATCCCCGGCTAATTCCCTAGATTCGTTATCTTTCTATGTTATTTAGACTCACTAAAATTTTAGACTTTTAAGATTATGAGTATAAAAATTTCACACCCTCACGAGTCTCACGTATCCAGGCGAAAACAAAGAGCGGCATGCAATCGCCAAAAAACTAGTAAAAACAAGTAATCCTAAAGGCAATCAGATCATCACATCAAATATAAATTAATTAATAAATGTCCATAGGCAGAATTGTCTTGCTTATTACAAACCAGAATATTACAGAAAGTAAAGTGGCCGGGCACCACTGACAACAACCCGGATTCTAAACCTAGTAATGACGCAAGTTATTTTGAGTGGGATACTCTCAATCTTCAAATCTTCAAATCTTCAAATCTTCAATTTCATTCTTCTTTAGACTCCTTTTCTTCAATCTTCTTGGAACCTTCGTAGTGGATTACCCAAATGGACAAGAGGGCACTTCCTTTTAAGGGGAAGGCCTCTCTTTCCTCTTTGGGTAAGGAAGAGGTATGATCCAAATTTGGATTTCCAAATGGAAAAGGAATGTTCCCCAAAGGGGTATCCTTTCCTCTTTGGAATCCAAGCTTTGGATCTATGTATCCCAACTCAAAATAAACTTTCACAACACTTGACACTTGCACAAATTACATTGATATCAAAATAAAAATCTAGACTCACCTGCAGGGTTATCCTAAGCAATTAATATGTAAAAAGCAGTTATTCCCAAGCAGTTGTATATGAGCAGAAAAGAAAGTAAACACACTGGCTACGCTCTTTTTATTTGGGGGCTTTAGCAGCTGAAGCACCTGTGCAAAGAGTTTATAATATTTATGCATTTTTAATTTGCCCCCTTTTTTATATTGCCCTGCATGAGCGTGGCCACCTGCAGAAAACTGTGTCAACATCCAGATCGTACCTAACTTAAGGGTAATCTAGTCGCCAAACACATCAATCCATCCACAGAGTACAGAAAAAGTAAGCAGACACAGCAAAGCAATTTCATCCACATCATGCAATGAAAACTACGAAAAATTCGGCACACAGCCGTAAAATAAACACCGGCCTAACCTAGATCTAGAGTTGGTTGTTCTAGCACATCATCTAAAGTATGTGAGAAAGGTCGTGTGGCTGGGATAGATCCTAATGTAGGTGATTAATTAATGTTGTCTAAAAGTTTGGATTTGTTAAGGCTTAGAAGGGGGGGTTTAAATTAAAATTTAAGTATTAATGAATTAAGAATTTTAATTAGAAATATTTTAAAAATTAAATGATTACTACCTTTGTTTCACACCGAGGCCGTGAAGTTTATTTCACCTTCCTTGGGGCTAAGCTAATAGCCTCGTAGGCCTGGGTTACCCAGTAGCAATCGGGGTTGATTAAGTTGATTTAAATTGGTTAGAATTAAAAGAGTGGATTAATATTAAAAATAAGTTAGTTACTGATCTTAAAAGCTTGATTAATTTAAGTTTGTCATTAATTGATTCGTGGCGTTGTGCCACCAGGCTCGAGGAACCAGCCTCCTTAGGACACTTAGCCCCGCAGCCCGGAGTAGTCCAGCCAATAAACCAAATTAATGTAATTGAATTAGAGATTTTTTTTTTAAATGTTAAATAATTAAAAAATAATCCATTTTAAGGTTTGACACCCTTTAGAATTCATTCGTGGCGTTGTGCCACCAGGCTCGAGGAACCAGCCTCCTTAGGACACTTAGCCCTGCAGCCCGGAGTAGTCCAGCCAATAAACTTCAACTTTAGGGTGGTTGTTGTGTTTTAAAGGATTTGTTAAGTGTTTTAAACATTAAATCAATATTCTCTGAGTTTTAGAATGATTTTGAGCTTTCATGAATTTTTTTAGAATATTTTAATGAATTGATTAAAGGGTTGAAAATTGACTTTTTGATTAAGCTCAAATTCTGGAATGTTTGTATTTTATTAAAATATTAGGCCTTACTACGATCAGTTAGAAGGTAAGTACGTTGAAATCGGATTTTTCTACATTTTATTACGAAGGTTTGAAGTTTTGAACTAGTTTTAACTACGGTTTGACCAATTTGTTGACTTTTTAAAATATTGCAAATTTCTGGAATTTAATATTTTTAATAAATATTAGACCTTATTAGGAATTGAATGCAAGTGAGTTTGGGTGATTTGGATTTTTCTGGAATTAGTTATGGATTATCGAAGTTTGGGCATTTTAATGAATTTTGGGAACTTCTTAATTAGAGGGCCTCTTTTGTGATTTTGCTTCAAACAAGTTCCCAATCTCTTGAAAACACTTCCAAAGGTCAGAAATAACCTAAGGAGGGATCCCCAAGTGTTTGGGAGATTTTGGGATTTTTTAATTATTATTAATTAATCATCTCAATTAAATATTGATTTTCACTTAAAATTAAATTAGGGTTTAAATTGCTGTCAAATCAAGGGGCTTTCAATTATCATGGATTAAGGACCATATTCTGGTCAGTTTTAGGGTTTATATGTGATTTTTGGATTTAAATTGGATTTATTACAATTTTTAGAAGTTTTAAAGGCTTAATTAAGGGTTTAAGACTTAGAAAATTAATTAGTGGTCTTAATGATTTCAAAAATCAGTAAAATAAATTGTCTAAGGCTAAGAATGTCACTAAGTTTAAATGGTTCAAATTCCAAGTCAAATGGATATCAATTCTAAGCACAATATATTTTCTAAGTTTTCTACTCAAAGTTTCTAATTATTGTCCTTAATTGTGTCACTAGTTTTGAATAGGTTCAAATCAAAGTTCCTCTAACCCTTTGAGTAAACATGGCATGCATACACAAATAGCAAGCAAACAAGTCCTTAGGTCTAGGAGAGCCTAGGCTAGGTGGTGTGTGCACCTTAAGCATACAATTAACTAATTAACATAATTAAGACAAAATTAGTGAATAATCAAGGAATGATTATCCACTAATCAATCCCCTTTATTTCTATTCAAATATGCTCAATCTACATTTAAGATTTCAAGTGACCTCTTAAACATTTAAAGATTTAAATATATATAGCCTCAAAATATATTTTAAAATATATAAATATAAATGGATATATATATATATATATATATATATATATATATATATATATATATATATAATATATATATATATATATATAATACATTTTGATGAGTTGAAAGACCCACTGATCTCCAGAGAAGTTTGATAATAAAAAAAAAGATTTTTTTTTAATTTTCAAAATATTTAATATTTAGTTAAATATAAAAAAATTGTTAAGATATTCAAATGATTCCAATTAATATCAAAATCTGTTCAAATAATATTGAAAATTTTCCTGGAGATCAGCCATACACTCAAAGACATGCATGCCAAGTTTCAGATAAAAAAAATTTATACATAATTAATTAAAAATAAAATACACATTTCTGTATTTCTCAAATTACCATTAAAATTATAGATAAAAAGGTTTGATTTTATTTTTAAAATAAACTAGACAGAATACTGAAGAGAATGATATATTATACTCATTTTTTGGTTATGTATTTAATTACTATGATTTTTTAAAGTTTCTGTAATTAAAACAAATTAAAACACATTTTCCTTAATTAAACGGCGGCGGTCAGACACGCGGCACGCTCGGATTCGCGGGATCGAAACCGCGTGACGGCGGGGACACGCGTCGGCCGCGGGCCGCTTCACGCGGTTTTCACTTAACCACGTCAGCGGCTCGTGGCAGCCGTTGGATCACAGCGGGTCTAATCCAACGGATGAGATCAAATCTCGCGGTTGATCTCTGCGGGACGAGATCGGACGGTGGGATTCGACTCCGCGGTTTCTGATCCGAGGGCCCAGATGTCGCCGGACGGCTGATCAAACGACAGATCGAACGCGTGGTTGGATCAGACCGCGGAAGGGCTCGATCTGGACCGTTGATCGAACGATCAATGGTCCAGAAAACGTACACTCACCGGAAACCGTGAGTGACGCCCTAGAAAACGTTTGTTGAATTAAAGACCCACTTATGGCTAAACAAGGGGTGGAGCTCGGTTAGGGAGCCTATTAGGGAGCTTTAGGGCACTAATAGGTCGGCCTTGGGGAGTTAAATCAGGGAAAAAGGTGTAAAAGGCTGATTAAGACCTTTTAAAAGGGTCTAAACCCTTGGTTTGACTAAATTGACAACAAGTCAACTGGTCAATGAGGCTGATGTGGCATCCAAGAAGGTCATGGAGCCTTTCCAAATGGCTGGATGGGTGTGGCTTGAGCTAGGTTCAACGGGTTGAAGGGTTTGACCATACAAATGGTCCTTTAAGCTTTGAGTTGACTGGTTGACCAGTCAACCCCATCAAGGGTTATGGAATTTTCACCTAGGTAATTCAAATGGGTTGATTAGGTGGATTGAAGGGTGGTTCCAAGAGCCATGCATGTCAATTGAATCAAGAAGGCTTAATGGGCCTTTAATGGGCTTTTAGGCCAAAACTGGTTGACTTGGTCAACCAGTTGGGTTCAGGGGCTAGAAATGGATTCAACAAATTCAGAATGTCATCCTGAGTCTACTGGATGTGGTCTCAGGGTTTGGAGGGGTCAATTTGGTCAAAATCACTATTTGAACCCTTAAGGGCTTGTTTGGTCAACCTAGGTTGACTTGGTCAACCAGGTTGACCCAGGGTCTGGGTTTGGGCTCAACAGGTTTGAAATGACACTTTAAGGTTAATGGAAGTGGTTGGATGACTTAGAGAGGTCACTTGGGTCAAAACACATCTTTGGACCCTCAAAGGGCCTCTTGGGTCAAACCAGTTGACTTGGTCAACCAGGTTGACTCAAGGGTTGGAAATAGGTTCAAAAGATTTGAAATGACATTTGAAATTTGTCAAAGGTGGTTGCATCCCATTTGGAGCTCATTTAGTTTGAAATCCCTAATTGAGCCCCATAGGGGTATTTTGGTTAATTTTGACCTATTGGTCAACTATGGTCAAAAATGGGTCTGAAAAATGCAGTTTGCTGCTCAATGGGTTAAAATCAAGGGTCTGGAAGTGATTGGAGGCTTGGATAAGGGTTCCAAGGTCAAGATCTCAAAGGGGTTAGGCTTAGTGGCATAGGTTGTAAATATTTGAAGGTTTTACAGCCTTTGAATTTTAATTCAGATTCTGGGGTTAGAGACCTCAGAATGAGCTCAAAGTTGGAGGGTATCCTCTACAGACATGTCTTATCACTTTGCAAGTGATAGACCCTGAATCAGAGATCATTTGATTGGGTTTTGAAAATGTTTGAAAAATCTCTGAAAAGGGTGTTTAGGACAGGGCCTCTAGAGTTTGGATTTGAGTCTGAATTCTGGGTTTGGATTTGATTTGAAGTTTGAATTAATTTGGATTTGAATTGGATGGAGTTTGAGATTCAAATTGATCACAGGTAGGAATCAAATTGAAATTGGAGTGGATTAAATATAGGAATTGATTTAAAATTGAGGTTGATCAAAGGTGGAGATTGATTTGAAGCTGGAGTGATCCTAAGATCTAGAAGAATTCTAAGATCTAGGATTTAAGGGAATCCTAGGCTCTAGAATAGGATCTAAGGTCTTGGATCTAGAAGGATCCTAGGGTCTAGAGTGGATCCTAGGGTCTAGGATTAAATCTGGATTCTGGAAGGGTCTTAGTGACCTCATACAAAAATGAGGTCAACAGGTGTCACTAAGTTTTCTATGTTATATATTTCTATCCTAAAATTTGCATGCATCCTAAGTCTAAATTTTCTAAGACACGGTCCTTAATTTTTGTCCTTAAGTTTCACTACTGTTGTATGGGATAAAAATTTATTATTACTAACCCTTAGGACTTTGAGCATGTGTAAAAGAGATTTAGGGATCAAAAATAAAGCAAAAATGTAAACCTAATAAAATTGAAGTTGCTACAAGGACCTAAAAGGGAAGGGTTCGCACAAACCACATCAAGGGGCCCCTAAAAGTTTTCTAAGTTTAGAAATACTCATAGTCACCGTGGGCTACGACCCGGTGGTTCCGCCCGTAGCACCTCTACCCGGCTGGATAGAGGCGACTGACGTCATTAGCTCCTTGTCCTTTTGTTCCCTCGAGCGGTACCATTCCTCGTAGTTTATGCAAATAAAACAGGAAAAACAAGAAAAAAATAGAGATTAGAAAGCATATTTAATAATTAATAATAAAATAATTAAAATTTAATGAAAATAAAAGACGTACCTTTCTTCGGGCTTGAACGCCGGTTTGTTGCTTGCTTTCTGAAACCTTTACTTTTGGAAGTATACTTTATATCTTCCCATTGTTTATTTACACTTTTCCAAACTTACACAATTTTCATAAAAACAAATATTTTACTTCTCATATTTGCACATTTCAACATTCCCAAAATAATACTCTATACTCTTCCTTTTCAAAACACTTTCATATACTTCGATATTCAAAACACCTTTCAACACACAAATTCCACTTTCAAGACATAAATCTTTCACCTTTCTAAATCACAGAAATTCCACTTTCAAAACAAAACAGTTTACTTCAATACTTCATACACTTTACTATTCGGCATTTACACATACAACACACAAGTTTCACATTTTCGAATCTAGAAACCCCACTTATTATTTCTCATATGTATCACCTTTTCAAAATAAGATACTTTTCATTTTCCAACTATCAAATTTCACTTTACCATTCACAAATCATACACTAAACTTTTCATTTAAACAAAACACCTTTCACTTTCACAACTCTTTTCAACACATACCTTTTACCTTTCAAAAAAATAATATACATTTTACCCTTCCAAACTTACACAAATTCCACCTTTAGCACACAAGTTTACTTTTCAAAATCACACACTTATACTTTACTTTTTACATATACCTTTAACCTATCAAAACACACATACTTCCAAAATTCAAACTTCACATTTTCCACTACAAAATACTTTTCTACACATTCATTCTACTTTCACAATCCATATCTTTCACTTCACCTATCAATCTACACATTTATCAGTTTCTACAAAATTGTATATTTTACTTTCCACATACATATATTTTGCTTTTTTTTTTTTTAAAGGCTTTATACATGTCACCCTTCAAAAACATATACACATATTACCTTTCAAAAATACATATTTTCATCTTTCAAAAGATACATATTTCACCAATAACCTATACACTTTCATTTTTTTTTTAATATTCTTATACGCTTTCATATCAATAATATTCTGAAAGCAATAATAAAGATATATAGTCATTAGAAGCTAGAGAAAACCATTATGGGTAAACTTTTCAAAGAATTATTAGAGGAAATAAACCATTCGATCTTTTCTAATCTCAAGATAAGATTATTAATTATATGTTAGAAATGAAAGATATATAATAAATAATGCATCTTCTCATCTCTAATAAATATTTTCAATCAAAGAATCCTTTCCGAACATATATTACAATTATTATAACTAAATGAAATTATCAAATTTTCATTTCACACTTTTCTCTCAAATGAAAAGGAGAACCTGTAAATTTTAAGCATTTTTTTTTATAAGAAATGTATTTAACCTACATCTAACGGTAATGAGGAATATGCATACACTCCTATCTAATAGTTTATATACTCAAGAATCATTGAAGGGCCCAGCAAAATCCGGTTAAACAATCACAACAAAAAAATCACTCTCTTTGCAATAAGAGAAAGCAAGACAAATAAACACTTCTCTATTTTCAATTCTGCATACTTTCTTTTCCTTCCAAAAATGATAGCAATAACTTCTTCTAACTCATTTCTATCAACAAGATTTATTAAACTGAAATGAAAGAAGACGAGAAAGTAGAAAATATACCTAAAATTATGAAGATAGTGGACGATTAGAACAAGGGAAATCAAATCGGGCTCCTTGGGGCAGAATGTACTAGGGCAGGCGACAAATAGACTCGGTGAACTCTCCCTTCGACTAGAGCTAGTGATCGATGTCAAAGATGCTGAGTACAGCAAAGGCAGAACGCAAGATTCCTCAAGGTTTCGATTGATTTTCCTTGAACTCGGTTTCACGAGAGCGACGGAGAGAGAGGGTTCTTGTCTGGGCTTCTTCCGAACTGGGAGACGGAGAGGGGCAGTTTGCGAATGAGAGCGTGAGGAGGCTTTGCGTGACTGAGAGGGGCGTCGGGCTTGCTTCCTAAGGGCAAAACCGATAGGAAAGAGGAAAATTTTTGGAACTGCTGTGTGTGTATGAGGTCACGGGAGGCTGGGAGGAGATGGGGTGTTCGTGAATGAGAGCTGGGCCTTGGGAGTTTTGCCAATTAAGAGTGTGAGGGCTTGGGGGTTTCGCGAATTGGGAGGAGGCGAAGTGCTGGGTAGTGTTTCGTGTGAACTGCCGAGAGAATCGTCAGAGAGAGGGATTGTGGGAGTTATTTCGTGAACTTGGAGAGAGCGACAGTGAGGGGAAAAGTTATGTTCTGTGCGAATCAGAGAGGCAGAGAGTAGGAGTCGTGCGAACTGTCGAGAGAGAGAGATCGTGGGATTTGAGGGTTTCGGTTTTTTGTGAACTGGAGAGGGGCAATGTTCATGAACTGGGCGTGCAAACGAGAGCGAGCGACGGGGTTGAGGGAGCAGTTCGGGATGCTTCGTGCGAATGAGAGTGTGAGGGAGGCAGCGACGGTGAGGGAGTTCGGGAGTTGGGTGGTTTTCCGAAAACAAGTGGGAGAGGGTGATAGTTTGCGAATTGCTGAGATTATAGAGTCCTCGTGCGAACTGCTGCGTGAAAAAGAGTGGGAGAGGGAGCGGTTTGTGTGAAATTGAAAAAGAGTGATTATGGATTTGGACCAGATTTTTCTTAACTGCAATTTAGGTTTATAGTTTAAATTAACTTTAGTTTTAAATTTTAAAATAAGAGGTGATTATTAGGATGTTTTAATTATATAAAAAAGACATTATTATTTTAAAATATATGTATTTATTTTAATAAAATAACTAAATAAAATTAGTTTAAAAAATTAAATTAAATTAATTTACATTTATTTATTTAACTTAACTAATGTCATTCGCTCGCGACGAGTCAAATCGGGCTAATCGGGGCTATTGAAATCGAATTCGGCTCGACTTAATATTGATTTGATTTTGCTTCGATTGTTGTAGCAAATTTTGGTTCAAAAGAGTTGATTTGTGTTTGTTTGAAGTTGAATCAAAATCTGGATTGAATCGATTTTGATTCAAATTGAATGATAGGTTCGAGTCAATGCTATGTTAGTGGGCATCTAACTAAGGGAAATCCTAAGGGCGACGTCTATACTAGGCTATGAAGACCTAAGCACTAGAGATTGATTCTGGGAAAATTGACCTCGAATAATGAGGTGAACAAATGGACCCCCAATAGGCATGATAAACTTGCCAAAGTTTATCGTGCGTATTGGCGTTGACCGAAACGATCAACTAGATCCAGGGTTGAATTTGAAGATTTGAGTATATGAATTGAAGAAATTTTTGGAATTGATAGAAAATATAGATAAAGTTGATAGAGTTTTGAGTTGATTGTTTGAAGGATTTGGATCGATTATTTGATTTAAAATTCGATATTGACAATAATGACTTTAGCAAATATTTACTAATGAAATTAGCATTATTAAATAAAGCCAAGATATAGAAAAGTTGAATGCAATGATTAGAATATAGTTTGGACGGAATGGAGAGTTTGATTTTGATTTTGATAAAAGTCAGAAATCAATAGGATGCCGTAAGAGCGGGCTTAGACCTAAAGATGGATTTAAGATTTAACATTTAACGAAGAGAAGATGCCGCTAGGGATGCTTATACTTCTCCTCAGGACGAATATTAGGATGCCACTAGGGATGCTTATACCTAACTTCAAAAATGTCAATAGGATGCCGTAGGAGGACTTATACCTAGAGATGGATTTAATCAGGATTGGCTGCCGTAAGAGCGGACTTAAGCCAGAATGTCGATAGGATGCCATAAAGGCGGACTTAGACCTACAGATGGATTTAAACAGGATTGGCTGCCGTAAGAGCGGACTTAAGCCAGAAAGCCAATAGGATGCCGTAAAAGCGGACTTAGACCTAAAGACTGATTTAAACTGGATTGGCTGCCGTAAGAGCGGACTTAAGCCAGAAAGCCAATAAGATGCCGTAAAAGTGAACTTAGACCTAAAAATTGATTTAAACTGGATTGGCTGCCGTAAGAGCGGACTTAAGCCAGAAAGCCAATAGGATGCCGTAAAAGCGGACTTAGACCTAAAGACTGATTTAAACTGGATTGGCTGCCGTAAGAGCGGACTTAAGCCAGAAAGCCATAGGATGCCGTAAAAGCAGACTTAGACCTAAAGACTGATTTAAACTGGATTGGCTGCCGTAAGAGCGGACTTAAGCCAGAAAGCCAATAGGATGCCATAAAAGCGGAATTAGACCTAAAGACTGATTTAAACTGGATTGGCTACCGTAAGAGCGGACTTAAGCCAAAAAGTCAGTAGGATGTCGTAAAAGCGGACTTAGACCTAAAGACTGATTTAAACTGGATTGCCTGCCGTAAGATCGGACTTAAGCCAGAATGCCAATAGGATGCCGTAAAAGCGGACTTAGACCTAAAGACTGATTTAAGCTGGATTGGCTGCCGTAAGAGCGGACTTAAGCCAGAAAGCAATAGGATGCCGTAAAAGCGGACTTAGAACTAAAGACTGATTTAAACTGGATTGGCTGGCGTAAGAGCGGACTTAAGCCAGAAAGTCAGTAGGATGCCGTAAAAGCGGACTTAGACCTAAAGACTGATTTAAACTGGATTGGCTTCCGTAAGAGCAGACTTAAGCCAGAAAGCCAATAGGATGCCGTAAAAGCGGACTTAGACCTAAAGACTGATTTAAACAGGATTGGCTGCCGTAAGAGCGGACTTAAGCTAGAAAGCCAATAGGATGCCGTAAAAGCGGACTTAGACCTAAAGACTGATTTAAATAGGATTGGCCGCCGTAAGAGCGGACTTAAGCCAGAAAGCCAATAGGATGCTGTAAAAGCGGACTTAGACCTAAAGACTGATTTAAACTGGATTGGCTACCGTAAAAGCGGACTTAAGCCAGAATTTAGAATTTAGATTTATAGTTGATTTCTTTAAAGCCTTGGATCATTTCCATTTCATCACAAATGACATTAACAAATTGCAAATATTCTATTAGAGATTATTACATTTGTATATGTCATTTTCTCAAAGGGAAAGAAAAATGTTTTGAAGATTGAAAGACTTGAAATTTTTTTTTGATTAAAATTTTGTTTTATCCTTTATTATAAATGATCTTTATAACTTACAAATAATCCACTAGGGATTATATTTTTTATATCGAATCATTATATGTGAGGAAAATAAAAAGGGAGTAGTTTGATCATCTTTGATAAGTAAAGACTTAACAAAGCTTCTCGACCACCAAAAAAAAGAAATGTAAGATTTTGTTTAAAGATTGATTCTATGATTGAATTTGTTTCGAATAACTCAAAGAAAATTATATGAATTTTCTAGAGTCCTCGTTTGCATGCTCTAAGAGAACTAAATGCTGATAAAATTTTCCTTTGAAAATTTTAACTTTTGCATGAGTTGTTGAAGAACAAGAAAATTGTTTGAGCATCCTTTATAGTGAAAGCACTAAGGAATATCAAATACTCATAATGATTGAGAAAAGTTTGATTTTTATCAAAAAGTGAAAGTTTTATTTTTTTATTTGATAATTTTCTTATAGTATTTGACTGTGCTCGCTTATGTTTTAATTATCTTAACCCAATCAAAATGATATTGGAAAAGATTCAAAAACTCAACGAAGGATTGGTTGACTCCCTCTAAATTAAATAATTTGAATATGACCAACATGAGTTTAATCAAATAGTCAAAACTTAACGACTTTCTTTCAAAGAAAATTGTAGTTTTAAAATATTTTGAATTTCAATGCTATGAAAAGAAATGGGGATAGAGTTGTTTAGGCTCTAACATCCGATTCTAGTTTATGATAAAGATATACCGTGAATTGAATTCCATATCTTTTTGACGAAATTACCATAGACTTTATCAGGAATAGAATCCCTCCAATTCTAACATCCAAGATTAGTCAATTATGAACTTAGTCAAATTGTAGCTTGATTTTGTTTTGAAGTTTGACAAAGATTCAAACAAAGGTATCATCGACATCACTAAGGATAGAACCCCTAATGTTCTAACATCCTAGTTCAGTCAATAATAGATTTAAATTTGGAAGTTATAGTTATTCAATAGTGAATGAGAATATTAGACAATCATCTCAGAACCAACTAAGGGATGTCCCTTAGTTTAGTTTCAAAAATTTGAATCTAAAGAAAGTGATTTTATATCTATAAATATCACTATAGATCATCCAGTATCAGGATCTTATCTAGAATCTCATTCAAATTGGAAGATGTCGAAAAGAGAATTAAAGATTTTTGGATAATGGTTTGTTTATGCATCTCAATTGGGTTAGATATGTGAAACCCAATAATGCACAACCAGCACCATTATAATTCTAATTAGATTGATCATCTATGTAATGTTTCTTTATGATTTGAAGATATGAACAAACCTACTCAAGTTTCCAACTAGAGAGGTCTCAAGATTTAGATTTTGTTAACCCAGATCAAAGCTCCCTACAAGCAAAACTGGGGTTTCCTTCTTCATCTTTTTCTTCTTTTTAAACTAAGATCCAAAGAAATTAAATTGGAGATAAAAATTCAATTTTTTTAAATCTTTCAGATCGTATATTTATTTTACATCTAATAGAACATCAATGCTTGATGATGAACCAAAATTTTGAATTATCAAAATCAAGTGTTAAAAAGTACTAAAGGATAAATAGGTCCTTTGATATTTAAGATTTAGAAAGGGAAGCCACTTTTTTTTTTTTTTTTGCTACACATTTAATGAATGTGTCTCTTTTTTCTTTTCTTTTCTTTCTTAACTTTTTTTTTTTTAGGAGGCTTCATCTACTTAAATCTTGAAATGATTATTTTAGTTGTAAAACCATCTTCCAAGTATAAGAGTAGAAAATTAACCCTCTTATATAAGGAATATGGATCTACAAATCGGACCCAATCCTATAGTATGAATAAATAACTTGAATGAGATAATTATGAAATAAGTTCATCGATTTGCAAGATGCCTATAAAATGTATAACAACAAGGTGAACAAAACTTTCCTTTCCTCCAATTTTAATTTGACATAAATCTTTATTCAAAAGAAGATTTGTATGAATATCATAATGGGTGAACCCAAATATGATAATTTTTATCACTATTGAAGAGGAAAAACTATTAAAGATGTTATAAAATCATCTGACTCGGTATTAATTCAAGGTATGTCAATTACTTTTATGAAAAAGCCACATGACAAAGAAATGTTTATCATATCATGGGTTAGCCTTAATAAGGAACCTTGAATTATCCCAAGTCTTTGACTGAAAGAGAAATTTAAGATGATCAATCTTAACAAGAATTGCTCATGAGTTTTCTCAAATGGAGTAATAAAGCCAAGAGTAAACTTAGCTAATATTTGATTTAATAATATTACTATAAGAGAAAACTACATATGATGAACAAAAGCTTTTATATAACTTGTCTATTTATCTTCATTGTATGCCTTAAGATCCATTTTCTATCAGAGTTAAATCACATGGCAGAGGACAAATTGTTGTATCCATGTAGTACCTTTAAGAAATAGGATTTAAAAGCATTTTAAACTTTAACCTACAAGAAGATTTAAAGCTGAGGGAATTCCAAATATTTTCAAACTTCAATATATCAACCAATAATTATTCATTCCTAAGATTAAAAAAATCATAACATGGTTGAATAAAAGATTTGAAAATATATTGAATTTAATTCAATGATTGCTAGGAACCTAGCAAAATTAACTAAACTTTTGTATTTTGAGGTTCCAAAAGGAAATGAGATTAAATATATCTTCATCTAAAGCCTTAATCCACCCAAGTGGAGGGAGGAAGGGAACACACTTTTCATTTTAGCATTGAAAATTATAAGTCTTATTCTTTAAGTGTTTAGAGGAGTCAACCATAATGAAATTTTAATTACAATTTAAGGAAGATAGAGGTAAATTTATTTTTAAAAGAAATCAACCTGCTATTTTCTCTAGCAAAAATTATTTTTATAAGCTTTACTTGAATTTGAACCTTCAAACTTTTCTCAATGTAAATCGAATTTAATATTGAAAATCTTGCATATATCACATTCTAGACCCTGTTCTAAAAAAAATATATCAAGCTACAAAGGACATGTAACTACAATATATTATTAGGACAAGCAGAAAATTTTGATTTGAAGGTTTGAGCTTTTGGACCATATCCTACCAAACATATTAAGCTATAAAAATATGTAACTGTAATATGCTGGTTTAGATAAGGAGAAAACTTTGATTTAAAAGCTCAAATTTTCTTGAGATTTGTCTAGCCACATATCGAGTTATAAAACTATATAACTGCAACATATTAACTAGGACACAGAAGTTTAAAATTTTTGAAGTCTTAAAGTTATTTGGACCCAATCCAAATAATACATTAAGTTACTAAAAGAAATAACTATACATATTACTAAAGATTGGGTAAATTAATTTTGGACCCAGTGCTAACTCAAACATCAAGCTACAAAAAAAATGTAACAACAACATTCGAATTAGCACGGGGATTTACTTTACAAAAAGGTCGTATAAAGGAGCTTCACATTTAGTTTTCTAACGGGGTCCAAAATAAGACCTCTAAAATTTATTTAGATACCGGCCAAGTTATCCAAGAATGAAATGAATAAAAGAACCGGCGGAAGAAAAGTAGTTACAACCTATGACGAGCACAAGTATACTACCGATTAAAGGGTATAAAACACTGCTAAAGATGGAGAGAGGATTGATCCCCAGCGGAGTCGCCAGAAAAACCTTGGTGGGAAAATTTATGGTGTCACCACGCAGATTTTGATTTCTCCTATTTTGTAATTGAATACTGCATTGAGAATAAAGTACAGTCTCGAGAGGCCGACACAATATTCTACAATGGATTCAATATCAGAATAGGATGTTGAAAATTGATATTTCTATAATCAAACATAGTTCAAAGAATAACATATCATCTCAAAAGATGAACATGAAATTCTATAGAATATATTTAAAGATAGAAATATGTTTTTGAAAAAGTTTATTCATTCTTTTGTTTAGATATGACAAGAATAATATTATATCATCTTAAAAGACGAACAGAACATTATTCAAGATATCCAAAAGCAAGAATGAGTTTTATAAAATTCATCATTTCTAAAGTTGAATATAACAAATATAATATTATATTATCTGAAAAGATAATAATAACATTCTACAAGTCTATTCAAAATTAGAAATGAGTTTTTTAAAAAATATCTACGTTCCCAAAGATTCTTCCCTTGTTTTATACGAATAAAATAAGGTTTATTTTAGTCTGGGGTTCTCAAATCCCTATAAGAGCAAGCTCTTATAGTTAATTACATCCTAGGAGGAATGCTCCTAAGAAAACTCTCGATTAAAGCAGTGATTTCATACCCTTTTGACAACAAAGTAGAAGACAAGAAAACAGAAGTAGGAATTTTCAAGGAGAAAGCTCAATGTTGAACATTTATTAACGAGTCAAATGAAGAAAAGTAAGAGGTGCCAGATTCTGAGAAGTCCAGAGGCAACCTCAGTCTATCCTATGTTGGGCTTTACATTTTAAGAGAGAGATTTTATATTTAAATTGACATTTTATTAGAAAGTTGGGATTATATTCCCGGAGGGCGAGGACTTAAGATCTAAAAAGAATCTGCCTCAGAACCTAAATCTAATTTGGGTACTACAAAGTAGCGACCCGAACCTAACTAATAAAGTGCAAATCTGGACTTACCCCGGCCTGGATTGGGGAGCCAGCTAATCACCTAGGCGCTTTAAAATCATGTATCCAGTCTCTTATGAAAGATGGGTAGGGATGTTTATTTAAGTTTTAATGAATTGGGGGCCGACATCTAAGACAGTTCCTAATTGGCCCCTTGACTTATGTAGGGTGAAAAATGTCTAGAAATGCAATTAATATTTTAGAATCTTTTTAATTTGTATCTAATGCAATGCATGCTAATTCACTCGAATGCATAAAATGATAATGAAGCAATTTAAAAATTTAGGCTTAGAAAATAGATTTTTCCCTAGATATTGCACAACTTCCCCTTGACAGAACTGCACCCTCATAGGTCAAGTGGTCTGCCATAACCCGCAAGGTGGGGAGGTGCCTAACAAGGAAGAGAAAGTATTAATATGCTTATGCTGACTCTCGGCGGTCCCGAGCTTACTTCTTAGGTCGTTAGAGTTACTATGTGAGCCTAAAAATTTTATTAGAGTTTTAATTAAAAGAATTTTGAGCGTACCCTTACGAAAAAAATCTCTCCGATTCGAATCCAGGCTAAAATAAAACACGACATGCAAGGGCCCTAAAAAAAGCTACTGCACAAACAATGTAAACAAACAAATTAAATAATCCAAAATTATAATATCCAATGTCCAATGTCCATATTACACCTAGAATTTGCAGAAAAGTAAAGTGGCCGGGCACCACTGCCAACAAACCCGGATTCTAATCCTAAGAATGACGCAAGTGATTTTTTAAACTGGGATATACTATTCCTTAAATCTTCATTTCTTCATCTTCTTTCTTCAATCTTCTTGTTCTGTCTTTTCTTCTTCTACGAACTTCTCGGGTCCGTCGGGTTCTGGATATCCAAATGAAAATAAACTCATCCCTAAGAGGGGTATTTTCTTTTCTATTTGGATATTGAATCATCCTAATTTGACTTTCCAAATAAAAGAGAATAATCCTTTAAGGTATATTCTCCTTTCTTTGGATTCCAAATTGGATGTAATATCCCACTTTCAAAATCACTTTCACAATTTATAACATTTTTCAAACGCATTTACATTTACATTACATTTCACAGAAAGAAAAGAAAAATCTAAACCACCTGCAGGGTTATCCTAAGCAATTTATAATAAAAATCATCCCACGCAATTATATATATATGCAATTGAATTTAAATTATTAAGCCACACTTGGCCATACTCTTCTTCATTTGGGGGCTAAGCAGCTGAAACACCTGTAGCATTTATTTATTATTAATTAATTTGCCCCCTTTTTCTACCCTGCATGAGTGTGGCCACCTGCAGAAAATCATATTAACAATCGAGATCGCTCCTAACCTATGGGTAATCTAATCGTTAATCAAATCACAACACAGAGTGCAGTAAAAATAAACAAACACACCAACATTTCATAACCAGCATGCAATAAAACTCGAGAAAAAACCCGTCACAGTGCAGTAAGGAAATAAACACCGGCCTAACCTAAAACTAGAGTCGGTTGTCTTAGCAAACAATTCTAAGTGTTTGTATTAGAAAGTGTGGTTTTGATATGTCCTAGGTCAATTATTAGCTAAAGTTTTCTAATTGATTGAATTTTAATTTAAAAATATTCACTAATTCTAGGGTGAGGTGTCACTAAGTTTTCTATGTTATATATTTCTATCCAAAAATATGCATGCATCCTAAGTCTAAATTTTCTAAGATACGGTCCTTAATTTTTGTCCTTAAGTGTCACTACTGTTGTATGGGATAAAAATTTGTTATTACTAACCCTTAGGACTTTGAGCGTGTGTAAAAGGGATTTAGGGATCAAAAATAAAGCAAAAAAGTAAACCTAATAAAATTGAAGTTTCTACAAGGACCTAAAAGGGAAGGGTTCGCACAAACCACATCAAGGGGCCCCTAAAGGTTTTCTAAGTTTAGAAATACTCACAGTCACCGGGGGCTACGACCCGGTGGTTCCGCCCGTAGCACCTCTACCCGGCTGGATAGACGCGACTGATGTCATTAGCTCCTTGTCCTTTTGTTCCCTCGACCGGTACCATTCCTCGTAGTTTATGCAAATAAAATAGGAAAAACAAGAAAAAAATAGAGATTAGAAAGCACATTTAATAATTAATGATAAAATAATTAAAATTTAATGAAAATAAAAGACGTACCTTTCTTCGGGCTTGAACGCCGGTTTGTTTCTTGCTTTCTGAAACCTTTACTTTTGGAAGTATACTTTATATCTTCCCATTGTTTATTTACACTTTTCCAAACTTACACAATTTTCATAAAACAAATATTTTACTTCTCATATTTGCACATTTCAACATTCCCAAAATAATACTCTATACTCTTCCTTTTCAAAACACTTTCATACACTTCGATATTCAAAACACCTTTCAACACACAAATTCCACTTTCAAGACATAAATCTTTCACCTTTCTAAATCACAGAAATTCTACTTTCAAAACAAAACAATTTACTTCAATACTTCATACACTTTACTATTCGGCATTTACACATACAACACAAAAGTTTCACATTTTCGAATCTAGAAACCCCACTTATTATTTCTCATATGTATCACCTTTTCAAAATAAGATACTTTTCATTTTCCAACAATCAAATTTCACTTTACCATTCACAAATCATACACTAAACTTTTCATTTAAACAAAACACCTTTCACTTTCACAACTCTTTTCAACACATACCTTTTACCTTTCAAAAAAATAATATACATTTTACCCTTCCAAACTTACACAAATTCCACCTTTAGCACACAAGTTTACTTTTCAAAATCACACACTTATACTTTACTTTTTACATATACCTTTAACCTATCAAAACACACATACTTCCAAAATTCAAACTTCACATTTTCCACTACAAAATACTTTTCTACACATTCATTCTACTTTCACAATCCATACCTTTCACTTCACCTATCAATCTACACATTTATCAGTTTCTACAAAATTGTATATTTTACTTTCCACATACATATATTTTGCTTTTTTTTTTTTTTTTTTAAACGCTTTATACATGTCACCCTTCAAAAACATATACACATATTACCTTTCAAAAATACAAATTTTCATATTTCAAAAGATACATATTTCACCAATCAACTATACACTTTCATTTTTTTTTAATACTCTTATACGCTTTCCTATCAATAACATTCTGAAAGCAATAATAAAGATTTATAGTCATTAGAAGCCAGAGAAAACCATTATGGGTAAACTTTTCAAAGAATTATTAGAGGAAATAAACCATTCGATCTTTTCTAATCTCAAGATAAGATTATTAATTATATGTTAGAAATGAAAGATATATAATAAATAATGCATCTTCTCATCTCTAATAAATATTTTCAATCAAAGAAACCTTTCCGAACATATATTACAATTACTATAACTAAATGAAATTATCAAATTTTCATTTCACACTTTTCTCTCAAATGAAAAGGAGAACCTGTAAATTTTAAGCATATATATATATTTTTTGTTTTTATAAGAAATGTATTTAACCTACATCTAACGGTAATGAGGAATATGCATACACTCCAATCTAATAGTTTATATACTCAAGAATCATTGAAGGGCCCAGCAAAATCCGGTTAAACAATCACAACAAAAAAATCATTCTCTTTGCAATAAGAGAAAGCAAGACAAATAAACACTTCTCTATTTTCAATTATGCATACTTTCTTTTCCTTCCAAAAATGATAGCAATAACTTCTTCTAACTCATTTCTATCAACAAGATTTATTAAACTGAAATGAAAGAAGACGAGAAAGTAGAAAATATACCGAAAATTATGAAGATTGTGGACGATTAGAACAAGGGAAATCAAATCGGGCTCCTTGGGGCAGAATGTACTAGGGCAGGCGACAAATAGACTCGGCGAACTCTCCCTTCGACTAGAGCTAGTGATCGATGTCGAAGATGCTGAGCACAGCAAAGGCAGAACGCAAGATTCCTCAAGGTTTCGATCGATTTTCCTTGAACTCGGTTTCACGAGAGCGACGGAGAGAGAGGGTTCTCGTCTGGGCTTCTTCCGAACTGGGAGACGGAGAGGGGCAGTTCACGAATGAGAGCGTGAGGAAGCTTCGTGCGATTGAGAGGGGCGTGGGCTTGCTTCCTAGGGGCAAAACCGATAGGAAAGAGGAAAAATTTTGGAACTGCTGTGTGTGTATGAGGTCACGGGAGGCTGGGAGGAGATGGGGTGTTCGTGAATGAGAGCTGGGCCTTGGGAGTTTCGCCAATTAAGAGCGTGAGGGCTTGGGGGTTTCGCGAATTGGGAGGAGGCGAAATGCTGGGTAGTGTTTCGTGTGAACTGCCGAGAGAATCGTCAGAGAGAGGGATTGTGGGAGTTATTTTGTGAACTTGGAGAGAGCGACAGTGAGGGGAAAAGTTATGTTCTGTGCAAATCGGAGAGGCAGAGAGCAGGAGTCGTGCGAACTGTCGAGAGAGAGAGATCGTGGGATTTGAGGGTTTCAGTTTTTTGTGAACTGGAGAGGGGCAATGTTCATGAACTGGGCGTGCAAACGAGAGGGAGCGACGGGGTTGAGGGAGCAGTTCGGGATGCTTCGTGCGAATGAGAGTGTGAGGGAGGCAGCGACGGTGAGGGAGTTCGGGAGGTGGGTGGTTTTCCGAAAACAAGAGGGATAGGGTGATAGTTTGTGAATTGTTGAGATTATAGAGTCCTCGTGCGAACTGCTGCGTGAAAAAGAGTGGGAGAGGGAGCGGTTTGTGTGAAATTGAAAAAGAGGGATTATGGAATTGGATCGGATTTTTCTTAACTGCAATTTAGGTTTATAGTTTAAATTAACTTTAGTTTTAAATTTTAAAATAAGAGGTGATTATTAGGATGTTTTAATTATATAAAAAACACATTTTTATTTTAAAATATATGTAATTTATTTTAATAAAATAACTAAATAAAATTAGTTTAAAAAATTAAATTAAATTAATTTACATTTATTTATTTAACTTAACTAATGTCATTCGCTGGCGACGAGTCAAATCGGGCTAATCGGGGCTATTGAAATCGAATTCGGCTCGACTTAATATTGATTTGATTTTGCTTTGATTGGTGTAGCAAAGTTTGGTTCAAAAGAGTTGATTTGTGTTTGTTTGAAGTTGAATCAAAATCTGGATTGAATCAATTTTGATTCGAATTGAATAATAGGTTTGAGTCAATGCTACGTCAGTAGGCATCTACCTAAGGGAAATCCTAAGGGCGACGTCTATACTAGGCTATGAAGACCTAAGCACTAGAGATTGATTCTGGGAAAATTGACCTCGAATAATGAGGTCAACACTTGAGAAGTTAAAATTGATAAGGCATTGGATTCATAAATGCTAGCTACCTTTATAGTGTTAGTTCTTTCAGGTGGCCATTGAAAATTTTTTGTTGCCATCTCCTTATTCAAAACATTTGCCCCATTAAAGAATTTTGACATCAGAGAACCACCACTAGTGGTACTAATGATTTATCCAAGGGATCTTATAAGGCCATTATAAAAGGTTTGAATAATTAATGAATTAAGAATGTAATGATTAGAATATGTCCTAAGGAGTTCTTTATATCTCTCCCATGATTCATAATTAAGATGTGATGTCATTTCTAAGCTTAACAATTTTAGATGGTGAAAAATATTTTGCTAAAACTTTTTGGGCAAGTTTATTCCAAGTTGTTATTGAGTTTAGAGGAAATAAATTTAAAAAAATTTTACATTTTATCTCCAAGAGAAAATGAAGACAAACTTAGTGTAATAACATCATTACTAACACCATTATATTTAAAGGTTACACAAATCTCAAGAAAACTAGCTATATGCAAATTAGGATCTTTTAAAGGTGTTCTGCCAATTGAGAGTTTTGCATCATTTGATTTATGAGAGGTTTTAATTCAAAATTATTGGCTTGAATGGAAGGTTTGTTTATACATTGATGAATACCTTTAGCCAAATGGTTAGTGAATGTTAGAATAGTTGCTATTTGAATGCCTTTACATTTCTTGCAACTTAAATAGTTTTGATGATTTCAACATTATTGTTCAAATGTGTAGTTATCTCCTAACAATTTTAGAAGATTTGCATTTGCTCTTGTGTGTACTAACATTTCAGGAAAATCAGACTCCAGGCTACGATAACTTCAAATCAAATCCAACATGAGATACTTTGTAAATTTGAAGTTTGCATTTTTTTTATTAATTTTGAAAGGGAGTGATTGTAATTGAGTGAATAAAAAACATACACACACACATAAGGAGATCATAAAATTTTATATTGATCGTACTGGACGATATCCTATCGTACGGGACGATCGGACAGTTATCTCCTAAAAAGCACATGGAACGAATAGGAACTTGCTCGGAAATTTTTTTCTAAGTCCTATTCATCCAGGACGAAATTAATTATCGTACTAGACGATTGGTTCTCTGGAAAATTTTTGTCCAGACAAATTTTATTATCGTACATGGCGACTGGTCCTCTGGAAAATTTTCGTACAGACGAAATTAAATATCGTCCAGGACGATCGGGTCTCTGGAAAATTTTCGTCCATACGAAAATAAATTTTCGTCCGTGGCGATTGGTCATCTGAAATATTTTCATCCAGATGAAATAAATAATCGTCCAGGATGATCAGGTCTCTGGAAAATTTTCGTCCAGACGAACATATTTTCGTCCAAACGATTAACCGACTTAGAGCAGTTTTCAGCAGTTTCTAGAACCGACCTAGTAATAACCGTTCGTACTGGACGAACCTAGTTCGTACAGGACGATCATCTGTACGAAGACATTTCGTAAACATATTCAAATAGGGTCATTTCATATCGTTTAAGTAAAATCGTCCAGGACGATCCATGATCGTACGGGATGATCCACTGCGTACAAAATTGAAAAATTGCAGTTTTTAGGTGGTTTTTCTTGTCTTTTATATAAATAGTCCAAATTAGACTGCCACCCAATCTTTTTGTCATTTGATCTTCGTGCCTCTTGAGAGAATAGCCAAGGAGAGAGTGGAAGAGAGCATTCAAAGGAGAATTCCTACCACTGGAGCGAGAAGGCTTCACTTGGATTACAAAGGTAAGAGTCTCTACTTGTGAAATTGGATTTCTTCACTCTTTTCCTTCTTCCTTCTAGATTCTTGTGAGAAGATCAGTCAAGGAGATCCGGTTCTCTGCCGACACTTGGAGAGTGTGAACAGCCGTAGGGTTCTCTGCCCACACTAGGAGAGTGTAAAAGGATGAAGGGTTCTCTGCCTACACTTGGAGAGTGTGAACAGCGGAAAGGTTCTCTGCCTACACTTGGAGAGTGTGAACAGCCGTAGGGTTCTCTGCCCACACTAGGAGAGTGTAAAAGGACGACGGTTCTCTTCCTGCACTATGGATTGTGTAAAAGGATGACGGTTCTCTGCCGCACCGGGTAGTGGTGAAAAGAGTGTGTTGTAAAGGCTTCTCCGCCTTGCTGTGGGTGCTAAAGGAGAGTCACTATTGGTTTTAGTGCAATACTCAGAGGGTGCCTCTGAGGACTGGATGTAGGTCTGGTTATAGACCGAACCACTATAAATCTGGTGTCATTTACTTTATTGTTTTTACGTTTCCGCACTTTAAATTTCAGTATTAACAACTCTGTGGTTGAAAAATCTTTTTCTACAAACTTTAAAAGAAAATTTTATTTCGGTTCAATTTAATCTTCTAAGAGGGTTTAAAATTTTTAAAAACTACCAATTCACCCCCCTCTTGGTAGCCTTGGGACATTTACTTAGGCTTAACAACCTAATTACTGGACTCAACAGTGAATTCCCTGAGAAGTCTAGGTTGATCATTTTCAAGAATTTTTCTACAAATAAATATTTTTTCCAAAATTATATAAAATTCATTATGGACTAGATTAGTAGAACTTCCTTGTGATGAGACCTATCTGGTTGTTGGAATTATCTCTTCTAGATTAGTTGGCTGATTTTAACCAACTATAGATTCTATTTCATCTTAATTTGGGATCTCGGCTTGTTGAAGAATGTCCATTTTTTTTAAAGAAAGATGGAAGAATCGCAAAACCTAAGGCTCTGATACCAAATTGATACAACAAAAAATTAAAGATTATAAACGTAAGATCATAGCTTAAAAGATACTTTTGAAAATAAACACGTAATATGACACATCGACATGAATACAACCTTCAACTTATAAAATTTTTTAGAGGAAAGATATAAATGGGGTGAGAACCATGGATAGAGAAGAAGAGATAGAAGGCTGATACAAAATAATAATGGGGAAGGGAAAAGGCAGCTATCTCACAAACTGGAGAAAACTCGCAGGTTTTATATTCCATAAATTATAACCAAAAAACTTCTTTTTCCAGCAAAAAACAACCTATATATAAGAAAATAAATGAGATGAGTAAAAAATACAGGAAATTAAGGCACCATACATTTACCCAATATAAACTCCTTTAAAAAAACTAAAAATTGGGGCACGAGGAAATTGAAGCATAACAAGAAGGCCAATTGGGTGGGGGGGGGGGGGGGGGAGAATCGAAGCATCAACAGGGGGAGAATCCGAAGCATCAAAAGTCGGCCGGGGGGGGGGGGGGGGGGGGGGGGGGTTGAAACTTGGTCTACATTGATTTACCTCCAGTGGAGATATCTCATCTCCTGAAAAGATAGCTTTAGAACATCCATTTAGAGCTGATTGAACCATATCTAATTCCTCTATTAATACAACATAGTTTATTTGGATCATTTATTGTCTTGATCAAACTAGGCTTGATGTATTTTTTCTTCTCTTATATTTTTGCATACAAATTCATTTTTTCTTGAATTTTATAGTGTTCATTCTAGATTAGATCAGTAGAACTTCCTTGTGACGAGGCCCATTTGGTTGTTGGAATTATCTCTTCTATATTAGTTGGCAGATTTTCACAACCTATAGTGAAAGTTCGCTAGGGATGTTTAAGCCCTATAGAACTGGCCCAAGCTAACCAAGAGGTGGGGGGGGGGGGTGAATTGGTATTTTAAAATTTTCTTTTAACTAAGAATAAAAAACATAAACCAAAATCACTCCACAAAAATAAATGCGGAATTAAAAGTGCGGAAATAAGAAAATAAGAACACAGAAATTTCTAGTGGTTCGGTCAACTCGACCTACGTCCACTCCTTGGAGGCACCCTCCAAGTATTGCACTACAAAATATGACTCTCCTTTAGCCCCCACGGCTAGGCAGAGAAGCCCTCATAAGAACCTCCTTTTTGCCACCCCGGTAAGGCAGAGAACCTACCTCCTTTTGCTTCCTCCTGAAGCTGGCAGAGAACCACAACCAAAAGCCAACTCCTTACCTCTACCGACCTTTCCACGGACGAGAAACTCTAGACGAAGAACAAGCAGAGCGATTCTTGAAGAAACCCTTGTGAATCTCCTCACAAGCTCCCCCTCACAAGATCCTCTCTCTCCCTCTCTCTCTTTTTCTCCTCAAGATCTTCTCAGGTCAAGGCAGTAGCCAAAAGTCTTAAAAAACGTTAAACAAGAGCTCTTAAATATAAGAGCTTCAAAGGAGCTCATTAATTGCAAGTTGCCGACTTTATCGTCCAGGCCGATATGGACATCGGCCTGGCCGATTAGTATAAAACTCAGAAGATCGGCCAGAGCATCGCCCTGGATGCAAGACTGGACGATTGAAAATTGGCTTAATCATCCAGGCCGATCTCATGATCATCCTGGCTGATCAGTTCAAATCATGGGAAAATTGTCCTGAGAATACCCCTGGATACGAGCTTGCCGATATTTATCGTCCTGAAGTAATTTAAGGTTTTTGACTGGATTATCCTGGCCGATCCTTTGATCATCCAGGACGATATGATCGTATCAATCATCCTTAATTACTCCCTTGATTTCCTGATCAATTAAGGCATAATTTGAGAATTTCGTCCAGACCGATCAATGATCGTCCTGGCCAATAATTTAAAAATACAGTATACCTTAATTGTCTATGGCGGAAACTTCTTTCTATTTTGAGAATATCATCCTAGCCGATACACGTATCATCCAGGCCAATATGTTAATGACGGCTTCCTTAATTAACAAACCTTATTTAGACTTTTTGTTTTAAGCCTCATCGTCCAGGCCGATAAAAAAAATCGTCCTTGCCGATATGAGTAAAAACAGAAATTCTAAGTCTCTCAAGTGTGTGTGTATAGGGTTACTTAGCATCAGTCTCTTTGACCATTACAAGTAGACTCAAAAAATGAAAAACAAAAGTACATACTAACTCAACCCTAAACCTATGTAATCATGAACTGGCTTTGTCTTGTTCGTCCGATCTTTGATTCCTGAAAAGTTAGAAGCAACAAGCAGTCCAAGAGAAATAGTGTTTGTCAATCATCAAAACATAAGCCATGAAAGTAGATTTGCAATAATCTCCCCATTTTTTATGATGGCAAACACAAGTAGGAAAATATCCAAAAAACTCCATTAGAATTTCAAAGTTTCAACAACTTTTCCTACCACACCCTACTCCCCCTTTTTTCATCACTAAAAGAGGGTCCAGATACAAAAAGAAAAAATAAATAAAGACTAAAAAGAAAACTACAAAAAAAAAATAGGAAACAAACAACAGAAGGCACATACTAAAAGAACGAGGGATTTTGATCATCTGATGGAGGTGGTGGAGGTGGCTGCTGAAAGTAGGGTTAATGCGAAGGTTTGCGAAAAACTCTTGAAAAACTCGGTATTGAAAGGGAAAGCAAGAGACAGAATGAAGCAAAGGGATGTGTGAGTGAAAAGATCCATTATCGAGTATGAGATGTGGGCATGATTGATGATTTTGGAGACAGTTATCCCACACTCTTTATAACGATGGTAGGCGGCTTCATCTTCTGCTTCCCTGAAATGAGGGTCAATCCTAGCCCTCGAAGAACTCCCAGAAGTTTGTCGGACACGTTTCCTGAAAGTTTGATGGGATGTTAAGCCCTATGAACTTAGTTCTAAAGCTATTTAAAAGAGAAGTGAATCGGTAGCAACGAAATCTAGATTCACCACAATGAAAAACAAAGTGCAGAAATTAAAATGTGGAAGCAATAAAGAAAGAACACACCAGATTTATAGTGGTTCGGTCAAACCTTGACCTACGTCCACTCCTTGGAGGCACCCTCCAAGTATTGCACTAACACAAGTGTCTCTCCTTTAGCCCCCACAGCTAGGCGGAGAAGCCCTTACAAAATCACTTCCACCTCTCCCGGTGCGGCGGAGTTGCCGAGTCCTTTGACACCAAAGAGACTTCTTCTTTGGTGAACTTACCTCGAGACAAGCCTTGAATCCGATGGTACTAAGGTGCGAGTTTGCCGGAGCAACCGTGTGGAACCCCCTCCACACTCTCTTGAGTCCCCCCCTCACAGGATCTTCTCCCTCTCTCAAACTCCACCCTTTCCTCTCTCCCTTTCAAGCTCTCTCTTCAAGTCTCCCCCATAAGAACGAAGCTCCAATGGCTGCCAAAGACACTTACAAAGTGCCATGCCAAAGCTTAAATAGAAGCTCTCAAAACGAGCTCATTAATGCAAGTTGCTGACATTATCGTCTAGGCCGATAGACATATCGTCCTAGCCGATCAGTACAAATTAAGCTCATTAGCACGGGATAATTTGAGACAATCAGAAGAAAATTGGTTACATCGTCCAGGCCGATCTCACGATCATTTTGGCCGATTAGTTTAAAACCGATTTTAATCGTCCTGATCATCACCCTGAATACAAGTTGTCCGATGTAGATCATCCAGGCCATCGTTCTGGCCAATCATTCGATCGTCCCGTACGATGTGATCGTATCAATCAACCATTAATGCTTTCCAAAGATACCAGATCAATTTAGGCATGATTGAGTTAGATCGTCCTAGCCGATTTCCTAAAACAAAGAATTCCTAAACTGATTATGGCGGCTAATTTTTTCTGAATTGAGATTATCGTCCTGGCTGATACAAGTATCGTCCAGGCCGATCTATTGACGGCTGCCTTAATGAGGATATCCTAATTAGGTTTTCTAATTTTGGACAAATCGTCCAGGCCGATATTAATATCATCCCGGACGATGTTACCAAAAACAGAAATCATATAGGGAGTAAGAGAATTTCTACCAAGTTATAGCCACACCAAATACAACAGTCTCAAGAAAGGAAAAAGATTACAAACTAACATAGATCTAATTTACCCAATCTTGAGCTGGTTCCAGATTGCAGTCTGATCGTGTGGACCTGAAATATTAGCACATAAGGCAATCGTAGAGAAGTAATGAATGTTTGCTATCATCAAAAACATAAACCATAGATGTACAACAATCTCCCCCTTTTTGATGATGGCAAAACATTTCAATTTGAATTTTCAAAGGAAAACAATTTATTCTAATATCCCCCTTACTAGAATAACACTTTTAAAAAATAGGGGAGATGAAAATATTTTTGTTGTTTTTAATTTTTTTGAAAACAAGATACAAATACGATAACAGTACAAAAATTCAACAATACGTTCTCCCCCTTTGACATTATCAAAAAGAGAGGAGGCACAAATAAAATGAACAAAAAACATTCCCTGATCAAGTGAAAAAATAAATGTTCTTAAAATGAGAAAGTTACCTCTGGGTTTTAATTAAAAAATTTAGTAGAATTGGATTGACAACAAATAGCCCAGTAAAGGTTAGAAAATCAAGAATTGATAATCCAAACTCAAGTTCTTTAAAAAGGCTTAAAAACTTTTTAATTCAATATCTAAATCAAGGAATAAATTAGAGAAAGAAAAAATAATTTTTAAAAACTCCTTTCATAAAATATATCTAATAGAAGATTAATGTATGATTTGTTGAATTATAAATCAAGATTTTCAAACTCAAGCATCGAACAAATCAAGGGTTTTCTTAGGCTTTAAGAAGTATAAGACTGGTAAGCATTAAAATTTAGTGGGCTCATTTTATGCCTCTTGACAATTGGTTGGCGCACTGCGCATCTTTTGATACATTTTGTGTATTCTATATTTTTCAATTTTGGCGCTTTGCGCATCTTTTATTTTTGGCATCATTGGCCAATTTTTTTTAATTATGCTACCTTTCTGAAATCTTAAATACCAAAAGTAGACCCATACTATTGATAATGCGAATTTCTTGATTAAGAAAATTTTGAATTAGATTCAACAACTTGCAAAAGATTCCTATGCGATAAATAAAATATAGGGAGATAAGAAAAATTTAGTTTCAAAAACCAATTTAAAAGATGAAAAAGATTTTAAATCAAAAGTAGAAAAACCACTTTTAGGAAACAGAGATTGAAAGTCAAAAACATGAGTTTCCTTCATTTGATTGTTTTAGATAAGCCAAACACAACTTATCAAAGATTTCAAGAAAAATCAGGAAGTATATTTTTCATTTTTAGAAAAGTGAGTGTGTGTGTTGATGAGAGAAAAAATTTCACAGAGACAAAAAGAAATGAACAAAAAATGAAAAAGCACAAAACAAAAAACATAAAAATAATAACACAAAAAAAAAGGAAAAACACAAAAACACAACACAAAAAATACGAAAGGCTCTTAACCATTATCTCTCTCCTGGTCCGATGCTTCAGAGACCAGATCTGCCCAAGAGATTTTTTGCCTTTCATTATTTTCCCAATTAAACTTTAGCTTTGCCTTGACCTTTTCTTTTGCAGGGAGAATTCTTACATTAGGGCACGTATTCTTCATATGTCCAGGTTTCCTACATCGAAAGCAAACAATGTCAGAGGAAATATTGACATCCTTACCACTTTTGCTTATGCATTGGTGAGCTTTGTGAATTGCTTGACAATTCATTGCTATTGTCACCAACTAAGTTTCATCTTTCCATATCTTCGGCTTTTAGAACGATCGTTTCTCCTGCATCCAAAAGTCTTTGACCCAACCCTTGCTCGTAGGTAATGAGTGAGCCAATCAAATTATCAATAGAATAATCATTCAAATCTTTTGATTCACAAATAACAACAACTTTAGCATCGAATTTTTCAAGTAAATAATGAAGAATTTTGTTAACTTTTTCAAAATTTGAAAAATCTTTTCCTAAGGCATGCAATGATGTAGTAATTTGAATAAACCTTGTATACATGTCTAAAATCATTTCAAAAGGTTTCATAGAAAACATTTCAAAATTATGCATTAAAAAATTCAACTTGGATTGCTTGATTTCACTAGTGCCTTCGTATATGGTGTGAAATTTATCCCAAACTTCCATACCGGTAGTGCACGTGGATATTAACATAAAATCATCATAATTTAAAGCACAGAAAAAACAATTTAAAGACTTTGCATTTAATTGAAGATCCATTCGTTCATCCCTATTCCATTGATTAAAAGGAATATCAGTTTTAATTTCATTAACAATACATGATGGTGATGAATAACTAGTTAAAATCATATGCCACATGCGAAAATCAATTGATTGTAAAAAAGTAGACATGCGAATTTTCTAAAAATTAAATATAATATTTTCAAACAATGGTGGTCTAGTGATTGAATATCCTTCCGCAAAAGTATGATTAGCCATGGATCGAAATTCAAAAGCTTTTAAAAACTTATTTTATGAAAACTTGCTCTGATACCACTTGAAAGTTTGATGGGATGTTATGCCCTATGAACTTAGTCCCAAAGCTAATTAAAGGAGAAGTGAATTGGTAGCAACAAAATCTAGATTCACCACAATGAAAAACAAAGTGCGGAAATTAAAATACGGAAGCAATAAAGAAAGAACACACCAAATTTATAGTGGTTCGGTCAAACCTTGACCTACGTCCACTCCTTGGAGGCACCCTCCAAGTATTGCACTAACACAAGTGTCTCTCCTTTAGCCCCCACGGCTAGGCGGAGAAGCCCTTACAAAATCACTTCCACCTCTCCCGGTGCGGCGGAGTTGCCGGGTCCTTTGACACCAAAGAGACTTCTTCTTTGGTGAACTTACCTCGAGACAAGCTTTGAATCCGATGGTACTAAGGTGCGAGTTCGTCGGAGCAACCGTGTGGAACCCCCTCCACACTCCCTTGAGTCCCCCCTCACAGGATCTTCTCCCTCTCTCAAACTCCACCCTTTCCTCTCTCCCTTTCAAGCTCGCTCTTCAAGTCTCTGTTGACCTCATTTTTGTATGAGGTCACTAAGGCCCTTCCAAATTCTAGATCCTAGGATCCACTCTAGAACTTAGGATTCTTTCATAGAGCCAGACCTTAGGGCCTACTCTAGAGCCTAGGATTCCCTTAGATCCTAGATCTTAGAACTCTTCTAGATCTTAGGACCACTCCAACTTCAAATCAATCCCCATCCTTGATCAACCTCAACCTCAAACCAATTCCTACATTTGATCAATTCCAACTTCAATTTGATTCCTACCTTTGATCAATTTAAATCTCAAACTTCATTCAACTCAAATTCAAATTAATTCAAGTTTCAAACATGTCCAAACTTTGATCCAATCAATTTGACAATCCAACCTTCAACTTAGACTTTGATCCAAACTTCAATCTAGCTTTGACCTCATCCATTCATTAACAATCACCACATGATTGTAAATGATTTGGATACTCCAATACTAATCATTCAAACTTGAAATCCAATCCAAACCCAGAACTCATAGGCTAAAGACTTAGGTCCTAAAGCCCTTTCTAGGTGATTTTGCCATCACCTCGAAACCCAGTCTTTTGACCTCTGATTCAGGGTCTATCAATTTCATATTGATGTGACATGACTCTAGAGGTAACCCTCCAAATTTGAGCTCATTTGGAGGATTCTAACCCTTGAAACTTAATCTAACTCCAAATATTGCAAAATCTTTGAATATTTACAATCCATGCCACTAGGCCTTTCACCTAGTGGAATTTGACTTTGGATCCCCCTCCAAATCATTTGATCCTTCTTAATACCTTGATATTAACTTATTAAGCAATGATCTACATCTTTTTAGATTCAATTTGACCCATAATTGACTTGAGACCAAAATGACCAAAATGCCCTTAAAGGAGGACTTTTGGACTTTTGGCCTAAACCCAATTTGATTTGACTTATCAACCTTTGAAATCTTCTTCAAATATCATTCCAATGGATCCTAAATGACTTTAGGAACACATGGAATCCAAACTTGACTCATGGTTTGACTTGGTTGACCAAGTCAACCATGATTGACCAAATCAACCCTTTAACCCAACACTTGTTAATTTTAACCATTCTAGTGATTTTGAATCAATTCAACTCATCAAGATTGGTTAATTATACGCTCTTGACTTCAAATTCCTTGGCATAATGTCTTGTAGCACTCTTGACCTCCCTCATGCACATCCTAGTCACCATTGACTAGTCAACAAGTCAATGGGTCAAAAACAACCCTTGAAATGAGACCATAGCTTGGCCACCTCATCATCCCATAAAGCAAACCCTTTTTCCAAGCCAAAATCTCCTTTTGGCTAATGAGAATATGCTTTTTCCCTCCCTAATTGATCATTAAACAAGCTCTATTAACCAAGACAAGCATTGGTTCATCCAAATGGGGGAAAAGGTGTGGTCCCTCTTCACATGGACCAAGAGATGTCACTCTCAACCACCAACCCTATTCCATAGCTTTGGGCAGCATAGGGGACACTTGGCACTCATCCAAAACTACTTCAAATCAAATCTCAACCATCCAATCCAAAAGCCAAAGGAAAAGTGAGGGAAAACTTGACCTAAAGGTGGCTTCTTCATCATTCCCTCTCATATGATCAAAAGCTCCAAACTCCAGCAGCTCTAAACCTTCCAAGAGCTCCTCCCATACACTCCAACACATTTCAAGTCCTTCCCAAGCTTTTCCCAACCATTTCCAAGCCTCAAATCACTATTTTAGTGAAGAGAGAGCATTCTAGAGAGAGAAGGAGGACTTTCCAATATACCTTTCGATCCAGCGAGATCCAGCTTTTGGAGTCTTCAGTAAAGTTGTAGAGGATTGCTGCAGCTTTCCAACAAGCTAAAGATCTCAAAAATCCGACGGTTGGATCGTAAGTTATGCTCATTTTAAGTTTAAATTTTAATTTGAAACTGTAGCAATTTTACAATGAATGGAGCCTCCAAACTCCAGGCATTGTAAGATCATATTGCCCTCTAGCTACAGTTCAAATTTCGTGCAATTTCATCGAGTATTTTGAAAGATATGAGCGTTTAAAGATTTCTATTCAAAATGAACTAGAGCAGATCTGGACCGTCCGATCGACGATCAGACGGCTCAGATCTGGGTATACCGTGCGGCTTCCTCCATATTTGAACATGGGTCATCCCGTGGTATGGGAGGGTGACGTGGCGTCACGCCACGCCGCCACGTCACCGTCAGCTGATTTGACCCAAATTTGAATAAAAAATGCTTGAAATGCTCCAAATCTTCCAAAATTCACAGAAAATCGAGTTCGCCACCAAATAGGGCGTTCTTGGGTTCGTTGGAAAGATAATCTAATGTAGTATTTATTAAAATTAAAATTATGTTGATTTGATTTCTATATTGTGAGATATTTGAGTTTATGTGAATTTCATATATTGCTATTTTCTCACAATCCAGTGATCAAATGAAACCCAAATTTTGGTGGAGGATTATTGAGTATCTTAGGCATGTTTAATAATTTTTCTAGATTTATATGCTCTATAGATTTCTGTGATATGAATTTTTAAGGTAAATGGTCTATTTTGGACCCTAAACTTTGAAAATTCATAACTCTTTAGGGTTTTAGTATTTTGCTGTGATATTTCTGTGGTATGATTGAATGTATGTTAGGGTTAGACACACCAAGTTTCATGCCTATTTGAATAGTAGAAACACCTAGGAAAAATAATTAAGGAAATGTCTAGAAAACTTAGAAAATTCATAGGGCTTTGTAAACACACCCAATAGGGGTGAAACTTGAACATAGTAAACTTAGTGACATCAGATACCTTAGGTTTAAATTTTACTCAATTTGGAGGTCATTAGGTTAGAAAATTGAGCATGTCAAATTTCAGCTCTTTAAGAACTTAAAAAATTCAATAAATCATTATAAACTTATATTAATTCCAAAAAATACCCATAATACCTCTAATTAACCATATTTCAACTCTTAATCATTGAAAATTTAATATCCTTTAATTTGACATTAAAATCCACTTTAATTTAATTTTAATCAAAATCAATGTTTAATCAATTTTAATTAATTAAAAATTATTAAAAATCCCAAAAAATCTTTAAACACTTGCTGATCTCTCCTTAGATCATTTCTGATCTTTGGAGTTGATTTCAAGAAGTTTGGGACTGATTTGGGATCAAATCACTAAAATGACCCTTAATTGAAACAATTTAATAATTTCAATAAATATCCAAACTTCGATAATCCATAACTAATTCCAGAAAAATCCAAATCACCCAAACTCACTTGCATTCAATTCCTAATAAGGTCTAATATTTATTAAAAATATTAAATTCCAGAAATTTGCAATATTTTAAAAAGTCAACAAACCGGTCAAATCTAGTTCAAATCTAGTTCAAAACTTCAAACCTTTGTAATAAAATGTGGAAAAATCCGATTTCAACGTACTTACCTTCTAACTGATTGTAGTAAGGTCTAGTATTTTAATAAAATACAAACATTCTATAATTTGAGCTTAATAAAAAATTCAACTTTTGACTCTTTAATTAAATGATTAAAATATTCAAAAATTCATAAAGCTCAAATCATTCTAAAACTCAGAAAATATTGGTTTAATTCTTAAAACACTTAACAAACCCTTCAAAACACAACAACCACCCTAAAGTTGAAGTTTATTGGCTGGACTACTCCGGGCTGCGGGGCTAAGTGTCCTAAGGAGGCTGGTTCCTCGAGCCTGGTGGCACAACGCCACGAATGAATTCTAAGGGGTGTTAAATCTTAAAATAGATTAATCTTTAATTATTTAACATTTTTAAAATCTCTATTTCAATTACATTAATTTGGTTTATCGGCTGGACTACTCCGGGCTGCGGGGCTAAGTGTCCTAAGGAGGCTGGTTCCTCGAGCCTGGTGGCACAACGCCACGAATCAATTAATGGCAAAATTAAATTAATCAAGCTTTTAAAATCAGTAACTAACCTTTTTTTTAATATTAATCCACTCTTTTAATTCTAACCAATTTAAATAACTTAATCAACCCCGATTGCTACTAGGTAACCCAGGCCTACGAGGCTATTAGCTTAGCCCCAAGGAAGGTGAAATAAACTTCACGGCCTCGGTGTGAAACAAAGGTAGCAATCAATTAACTTTTAAAATATGTTTAATTAAAATTCTTAATTCATTAATATTTAAATTTTAATTTAAATCCCCTTCTAAGCCTTAACAAATCCAAACTTTTAGACAACTTTAACTAATCACCCACTTTAGGATCTATCCCAGCCACACGACCTTTCTCACACACTTTAGATGATGTGCTAGGACAACCAACTTTAGATCTAGGATAGGCCGGTGTTTACTTTACTGCTGTGTGCCGGATTTTTCGTAGTTTTCACTGCATGTTGTGGATGGAATTGTTTTGCTGTGTTTGCTTACTTTTTCTGTACTCTGTGGATGGATTGATGTGTTTGGCGACTAGATTACCCTTAGGTTAGGTACGATCTGGATGTTGACACAGTTTTCTGCAGGTGGCCACGCTCATGCAATGCAATATAAAAAGGGGGCAATTAAAAAATGCATAAACATTATAAACTCTTTGCACAGGTGCTTCAGCTGCTAAAGCCCCCAAATAAAAAGAGCGTGGCCAGTGTGTTTACTTTATTTTCTGCTCATATACAACTGCTTGGGAATAACTGCTTTTTTTATATATATTAATTGCTTAGGATAACCCTGCAGGTGAGTCTAGATTTTTATTTTGATATCAATGTAATTTGTGCAAGTGTCAAGTGTTGTGAAAGTTTATTTTGAGTTAGGATACATAGATCCAAAGCTTGGATTCCAAAGAGGAAAGGATACCCCTTTAGGGAACACTCCTTTTCCACTTGGAAATCCAAATTTGGATCATACCTCTTCCTTACCCAAAGAGGAAAGAGTGGCCTTCCCCTTAAAGGAAGTGCCCTCTTGTCCATTTGGGTAATCCACTACGAAGATTCCAAGAAGATTGAAGAAAAGGAGTCCAAAGAAGAATGAGATTGAAGATTTGAAGATTTGAAGATTGAGAGTATCCCACTCAAAATAACTTGCGTCATTACTAGGTTTAGAATCCGGGTTGTTGTCAGTGGTGTCCGGCCACTTTACTTTCTGTAATTTTCTGATTTGTAATAAGCAAGGCAACTTTGCCTATGGACATTTATTAATTAGTTAATGTTTGATATGATGATTTGATTGCCTTTAGGATTACTTGTTTTTACTAGTTTTTTTGGGCGATTGCATGCCGCTCTTTGTTTTCGCCTGGATACGTGAGGCTCGTGAGGGTGTGAAAATTTTTATACTCATAATCTTAAAAGTCTAAAATTTTAGTGAGTCTAAATAATGTAGAAAGATAACGAATCTAGGGAATTAGCCGGGGATCGCCCCCGGGGTCGCATGCATATTTTTGCATTACTCTTTCCTTGCTTTAGACCCTTCCCCGCCTGCGGGTAGAGTCCGGATAGTCTGACCTATGAGGACGAGGTGCCAGACCTGGGGAAGTCCAGTCTTCTAAAAAATTATTTTATAAGCCTGTTTTTAAAAATTTCAAGCATATTTGATTTGAGGTTGTTAACCAGCACGCATTGCATTAGATACAAATTAAAGAGTCAAAATTTTAAAATCATAGTCCTTAGCATTTTTAGCACCCAACATAAGTCAAAGGGGCCAATTAGGAAAATCTCTAGATGTCGGCCCCAACTTTCCAAAACCTTAAATATAACGTCCCTACCACTCTTTCATAAAAGACCGGATTCATCTATTTTAAATCGATTAGGTGGTTAGCTGGCTCCCCAATCTAGGCCGGGGTAAGTCCAGACCTTACACTGCATTAGTTAGAATCGGATGACTATGGTCCAGCGTCCAAAATAGATTTAGGTTTCGGGGCAGATCTTTGATTATAAGACCCCAAACTTCGGGAATATAGTCCCAAATTTCTAATAAAATGCTCAACTCTAATTAAATATCATTTCAAGTCCAAAACATAAAGCCCAACACTTAGATTAAGTTGGGATATTTCCGGATGGTTCTGGAATCTCAAAGTGTCCCCTACCTCTCATCCTTTAACTCCGTTAATAACTGCTCAATTTTGATCCATTCTCTTTTGATTTTCCAATAATTCTATTCATACTTTGATATCACTCCTAGAAACTCTAAATAAAATTCTGCCATTATTTTAATCGAGAGTTTTCGTAGGAGATTTTATCTCCCTACGATGTAATTAACTACGAGGGCTTGCGCTCGTAGGAGATTTGGAACCCCACACACTCCTGATTTTAAAGATAACTCAATTTCTAAAACTTCATTAGATTTCTTTGGGAAAAGTTAAATAATGATCGTCATAGTTGCATTAGAAGGATTATCGTTGAATGGTCTCATTTCCCTTTGGGGAGATACACCCTTCTTCGATAAGGCTTTGGATGTGAATGCGACGATCATGTTTCTTGAATATTGTAATTGGGTACTTAGTTGAACTATATTGTGTCCCCTCGGGGCCATATAGAGTTCTCCTTAGAACCCGATCATAACATTCAAGATGGTTTACATAATTCTAAGTCTGAACACCGTTATGAAAGTTTATTTTCGTCCTCCGGGGTGATATACTCTTTCTAACGAGTCGATTCGACCTTAGAATTAGAACTTAACCTTAATCTTAAAATCCCCAAAGAAAACCAATATTTTCAAAACATGTTTTCAAAATTCCACCAACAGTCTCCCCCACAAGAACGAAGCTCCAATAGATGCCAAAGACACTTACAAAGTGCCATGCCAAAGCTTAAATAGAAACTCTCAAAACGAGCTTATTAATGCAAGTTGCCGACATTATCTTCCAGGCCGATAGGCATATCGTCCTGGCCGATCAGTACAAATTAAGCTCATTAGCCCGGGATGATTTGAGACGATCAGTAAAAAATTGGTTACATTGTCCAGGCCGATCTCACGATCGTCCTGGATGATTAGTTTAAAACCAATTTCAATCGTCCTAATCATCGCCCTGAATACAAGCTGTCCGATGTAGATCATCCAGGCCATCGTCCTGGCCGATCATTCGATCGTCCCGTACGATGTGATCGTATCAATCAACCATTAATGCTTTCCAAAGATACCAGATCAATTTAGGCATGATTGAGTTAGATCGTCCTGGACGACAATAATATCGTCCTGACCGATTTCCTAAAACAAAGAATTCCTAAATTAATTATGGTGGCTGATTCTTTCTAAATTGAGATTATCGTCCAGGACAATCTGTTGACGGCTGCCTTAATGAGGATGCCCTAATTAGGGTTTTTTATTTTGGATAGATCGTCCAGGCCGATATTAATATCATCCCGGACGATGTTACCAAAAACAGAAATCATATAGGGAGCAAGAGAATTTCTACCAAGTTATAGCCACACCAAATACAACAGACTCAAGAAAGAAAAAAGATTACAAACTGACATAGATCTAGTCTACCCAATCTTGAGCTGGTTCCAGATTGCAGTCTGATCGTGTGGACCTGAAATGTTAGCACATAAGGCAATCGTAGAGAAGTAATGAATGTTTGCTATCATCAAAAACATAAACCATAGATCTGCAATATTTCCCACCAGCCATAGAGAGGAGTTAGCAAGAAAACATAAGAGGAGAATGGGTGGAGAGTGAAAAACCATGGCTGGAACGGCCAGAATTTAAAGAAACGGCCAAATTATCTTGGCCGATCGCAAAATCGTCTAGGCCGATATGACTATATAATTACGTATTGTCCGATTGGTCAAAAATTCAGTCTGATCGTTTGGGCCGATCAGATATCGGCCAGGATGATTAGACACAGGCGATCGTCCTGAGGAGTCAGGCCGGACGACCGTTGAAAAAGCAAATTGTCCGGGCTGATTAGGTGTATCATCCAGGATGATGCACAATAATTGATCGTACCGGCCAAAGTTAATACATTTTAAATCACTGCCACGTGTATCGTCCAGGACGAACAGTTGATTGGCCTGGCCGATTGTCTAATAATGAATCGTCCGAGGCCGAATTTAAAGATTTAAACGTGCTGACATGTGGATCGTCCAGGACGATCCAATGTATCGGCCAGGACGATGCACATAAATTGCATCAGCCAGACAAAATATTCTATCGACCAGGACTATCATCAAGGTTGTAACAGAGTACGATCGTATCGTCCAGGATGATATAGGATCGTCCAGGACGATGAGTTACAGCAAGCATAGAAAAGTTCAGCAGATGGATTTTGAAGAGAATTTGCCTTATCGTCCAGGACGATAAAGGTATTGACTAGGGCGATGTGACTCGATTTTGAAACATAAAGATGATAGTGATGATCAAGGCCCTCAAAAATAAAACAAAAAAAAAACCCATCAGAAAAACACAGTAAAAGAAAAGCAAAAACACAAAAAATAAATAAAAAAATAAATATTTTTGGATTTTAATTTTTCTTATTTTTTTTATGGAGGCATCATATGAGAAATTTTCAAAAAGTTAAACTTTTAGAGTTCCATAAGATCAAGGAGTTTAGCTAATCCTAATCAGACAAAGGTAAGGTATCCGATTTTGTTAACCCTAAATCAGACGTTTTTTATGGTATAAAATTTCTTTTGAAAAATAATAATGCATAACTCAGAATAAACCTCATTGGGCAAAAAGAAGATTCAATCAAACTTATTTACAAAAACCATATCATAAATAATAAAATAAACTACTTCTTCTCAATCATGAAATTTGAAATCAAGCCTTTGAATTCATCAAATAGTCAATGAGTTATCTAAGTTTTAAAAGTTTTGAAAAGAGGGGATAGCTTGCTCTTAGTGGGCTCATTTTATACCTCTTGAATCTTTGATTGGCTCTTTGAGCATCTTTTGATTTTTGATACACAATTGTGTATAATTTTCCTTTTTCAATTTGGCGTCATTGGCCTATTTCCTTTTTAATTCTTGCAAGCTAAAAGCTCTTTTGAAAACTCTTAAAAGAAGCTCAGTTGTGAGTATATCCTCTAAATATTAGATAATAGGAGCTCTCTCTCTAACATAGAGAAGAATAAGTCACAAAACAAAATAAAAAACATGTGATAAAAGCAATGACAAGATTTTAAATAACTCGAAAGCTAAGTAAGAGCTTTGGATATTATGAATAATATATAATATTGTAGCAAGATAGAAAGAATCTTAGTTTCAAAAACCATTGGCTAAAATGAGTTAGACTTTTGTTTAGAGAAGAAAAATTATACCACTAAACAAGGTCAGAAAGAGGGAAACTATCCACGGTGTTTCTCCCTTTAACTAAATTTAGAAAAGCTAAACACAATCTTCAAAACTCCAAAATCTAAAATCTTGAAAAGATTCAACATATTGAAGGCCAATTTTTAAAAACAAAGTGAAGTCAAAATACACACATAAAAAAAACAACAAACAAAGTGGAAATAAAACACACTGAAACAAAACATATTTTAAGAAATTATTGAAGCAGCAGGCTTGAGCATGAATGATCTCCGAGGCTTCATATGTCCAGTTATCCTATGCTCCCACGAGGTCTTTGGTGAGAGCACTCCTGCAAAACTCAACAACAGTCAGATTTAGGAACCCAAATAGGTTTTGGTTCCTTCTTAGGAAAAGTAGAATGCAATGCATGTAAGGTATGTTGCGAATTATGCATCTTAGGTCTCCACACCCAATGTATACTACGGTGAATGGTGCAAGTGTGTGAGATGTGTCCTAGCATGCCACATGAAAAACATCTAACTCCAGGAAAGAGATTTCTTAAGTGGTTTGAGTTATAATGCCTCTTCCTAGGTTTTGGCAATTGATCAAAAGTAGATGTCATCCTAGTTTTCTTACATGCTTCTAAATCATTTTGGATCTTCAAATTAGTGCTTTTTAAAACTTCATTTTCAATCCTCAAATTTTTCACACTCTCTTTAGATTTCTTAAGATCAGATTTAAGTGAGGTGTGTGAAACTTTTAATGCATTATTTTCATCAATTAATTCCAAATATTTTTTTTTAAATAATCAAATTCATCAAGAAGAGACATGTGATTTGAATCAATCGTTGCATGATCTTTGAGAAAAACTTAATGCTCTTTTTGTAAATTCAAAAGTTTTACTTTTATGCTAGCATGTGTCTTCTTAAGTTTTATATATGATGCATGGTTTTTTTCATAAATTTCAAACAATTCATCATAGGTTGGTTTACATAACTCTTCCTCATCACTTTGCTCAAGATGATCTTCCCCTATTAAGCACAGGTTCATTGTCTCTTCCTCTGGTTCAGTCTCAGAGGAATCAATACCAGATTCTGCCCATAATGCCTTTTGGATTTTCTTATTCTCCTTCTTAAACTTAGATATTTCCTCAATCTTTTCCTTGCTTGTGTTATCTTGAAGTGTTGGGCAATCGGCTTTCACATGTCCAGGTTTCCTACATTCAAAACAAACAACATCCGAGGATCCTTTAACATGTTTATGATCCTTACCTTTTCTCCAATTTTGATGGTACTTTTGTTTCTTCCTTAGAAAGCTTTTGAATTGTCTAGAGATGAAGGCAACTTCATCGCTTTCAGACCCAGAAGATTCAGAATCTGATTTGTGTGCCTTCAGTGCAATTATTTTCTCCTTTTTCTTCTCACCTGCATTAAGATTTCTTTGATTCACCCCTTGCTCATAAGCAATGAGTGAGCCAAGTAAGTTATTAATAGAGTAAGTGTTCAAGTCCTTAGATTCAATGATTGCAGTGATTTTAGCATCATATGACGAAGGCAAACATCTCAAAATCTTGTTTACTTTTTCAAAGTTTGAAAGTTCTTTTCCTAGTGCATGCAGTGAAGTAACTATCTGAGTAAACCTAGTGTACATATAAGAAATCGATTCATGAGGTTACATACGAAAAAGTTTGTAGTCATGCAAGAGAATGTTTAAACGGGATTGTTTAACCTTATTAGTACCTTCATAGGTGCACAATTTATCACAAATCTCTTTACCAGTTTTGCAAGTTGAGACACGCATGTAATCCTCAGATTTTAAAGAACAGAAAAACCAGTTTAAATATTTTGCATTCAATTGAGCTAAATCTCATTCATCAAAAGTCCATTCAGTAAAAGTAACTTCAGTTTTAACACCATTAATTTCACGAGAAGGTGGAGAATAACATTCTTGAATAAGCATCCACATGCGGTAATCAGTAGATTGTAAAAACATTGACATGCGGGTTTTCCAAAAATCAAAAGGTAGGTTATCGAACAGGGGAGGTCGGGTAATAGAATACCCTTCCATAGTGTTACAATTCCCAAGGTTAGCCATGGATCTAATTCAAAAAGTTTTCAAACTTAAATTTTCGAATCTCGCTCTGATACCACTTGAAAGTTCGCTAGGGATGTTTAAGCCCTATAGAACTGGCCCAAGCTAACCAAGTGGGAGGGGGGGTGTATTGGTATTTTAAAAATTTCTTTTAACAAAGAATAAAAAATATAAACCAAAATCACTCCACAAAAATAAATGCGGAATTAAAAGCACAGAAGCAAGAAAACAAGAACACAGAAATTTATAGTGGTTCGGTCAACTCGACCTACGTCCACTCCTTGGAGGCGCCCTTCAAGTATTGCACTACAAAATGTGACTCTCCTTTAGCCCCCACGGCTAGGCGGAGAAGCCCTCACAAGAACCTCCTTTTTGCCACCCCGGTAAGGCAGAGAACCTACCTCCTTTTGCTTCCTCCTGAAGCTGGCAGAGAACCACAACCAAAAGCTAACTCCTTACCTCTACCGACCCTTCCACGGACGAGAAACTCTATATGAAGAACAAGCAGAGCGATCCTTGAAGCAACCCTTGTGAATCCCCTCAAAAGCTCTCCCTCATAAGATCCCCTCTCTCTCCCTCTCTCTCTTTCTCTCCTCAAGATTTTCTTGGGTCAAGATAGTAGCCAAAAGTCTTGAAAAATATTGAACAAGAGCTCTTAAATAGAAGAGCTTCAAAGGAGCTCATTAATTGTAAGTTGTCGACTTTATCGTCCAGGCCGATAAGGACATCGGCCTGGCCGGTTAGTACAAAACTCAGAAGATCGGCCAGAGCATCGCCCTGGATGCAAGACTGGATGATTGAAAATTAGCTTGATCGTCCAGACCGATCTCATGATCATCCTGGACGATCAATTCAAATCATGGGAAAATCGTCCTTAGAATAGCCCTGGATACGAGATGGCCGATATTTATTATCCAGAAGTAATTTAAGGTTTTTGACTGGATCATCCTGGTCGATCATATGATCGTCCAGGATGATATGATCTTATCAATCATCCTTAATTACTCCCTTGATTTCCTGATCAAGTAAGGCATAATTTGAGAATTTTGTCCAGGCCGATCAATGATCATCCTGGCCGATAATTTAAAAATACAGTATACCTTAATTGTCTATGGGGGCAACTTCTTTATGTTTTGAGAATATCGTCCTGGCCGATACACGTATCGTCCAGGTCGATATGTTAATGACGGCTGACTTATTTAAGAATCATTATTTAGACTTTCTGTTTTAAGCCTGATCGTCCAGGCCGATAAAAAAAATCGTCCTGGCCGATTTGAGTAAAAACAGAAATTCTAAGTCTCTCAAATGTGTGTGTGTAGGGTTACTTAGCATCAGTCTCTTTGACCATTATAAGTAGACTCAAAAAGTGAAAAACAAAAGTACAGACTGACTCAACCCTAAACCTACGTAATCCTTAACTGGCTTTGTCTTGTTCGTCCAATCTTTGATTCCTGAAACGTTAGATGCAACAAACAGTCCAAGAGAAATAGTGTTTGTCAATCATCAAAATATAAGCCATGAAAATAGATTTGCAACATATAGATTGTATTTCATCTAAATCCAGGGCTTCGCCTTGTTGATTAATGTCTATTTTTTTTAAAAGAAAGTAGGAAGACTCGAAAAACTTTTAAGGCTCTGATACTAAATTGCTGCAACCAAAATTAAAGATTACAGATAATCATATCTATCTTTTTAAATATATATATATATATATATATATATATATATATATATATATATATATATATATATATATATATATATATATATATATATATATATATATATGCAAGATCACACCTTAAAAGAAACATTTTATAGATAAACACCAAACTTGACACATCGATGCTATTACACCCTTCAACTTACAAAATTTTTGAGAAGAAAGATATTCATGGGGTGGGAACCGTGGATAAAAAAAAGAGATAAAAAACCTAGACAAAATAATTAAGGGGGGAAAAGGAGGTTATCTCGCAAGTTAGAGAAAACCCGTGTGTTTTACATTTCACAAATTATCACTCAAAAACTTTTTTTCCATGATGAAAATAGCCGCTATATATAAGAAAATAAAGGAGTAGAGTAATAAATGTAGGAGATTAAGGCACCATATATTTAACCAATAAGAACTTCTTAAAAAATTAAAAATATTAACCAAAAAGGTAGTAACAATAGGGGAAATCGAAGCATCACACAGATGCTAAAGGTGGGGGGGGGGGGATTCGAAGCATCAACATGGAGAGAATCTGAATCATCAAATGGCGGCCAGGGGGGACCAAAAACGTTTTCTAAATTAATTCACCCCCTGTGGAGAAATTTCATCCTTTGATGTAGTAGTTTCAAAACTTCCATTTAAAGGTAATTGAGCCATATCTTATTCTTCTATTAATGCAATATACTTTCTTAAAGATCATTTCTTTTTCATGATTAAACTAGGCTTGAAGTAGATTTCTTTTTTCTCATATCTTTCTGCAAACAAATTCATTTTTTCCAAAATTTTGTAATGTCATTCTATATTAGATCAGTATAACATTTTTTGTGATGAAATCCATCTAGTTGTTTGAATTATCTCTTTTAAATTAATTGGCTGATTTTCACCAACTATAAATTTTATTTCATCTTAATTTGGAACCTCGACTTGTTAAGAAATATATATATATATATATATATATATATGAAAAAAGAAGGAAGACTCGCAAAAACCTAAAGCTCTGATACTAAATTACTGCAACCAAACTTAAAGATTACAAATAATCAGATCTATATTTTTTAAAACATATATATAAATGCAAGATCACACCTTAAAAGATATTTTTTATAGATAAACACAAAAAACACGACACATTGATCATTGTACACCCCTCAACTTACAAAGTTTTTGTGAAGAAAGATACAGATGAGGCAGGAATCGTGGATAGAGAAGAAAAGATAGAGGACTGAGATGAAATAATAGGGGAGAAGGGATAAGAAGGCTAGGTCGCAAGCTAGCAAAAATATGATGGTTTTATATTCCACAAATTAGCACCCAAAAACTTCTTTTTCCTATACGAAAATAACCACAATATATAAGAAAATAAATGAAAAGAGTAATAAATATAAGAATTTAGGCACCATACATTTGTCCAATAGGAACTACATAAAAAAACTAAAAACAGGGACCAAAAGGGTAGTTGTAAAAGGGGGAAACCGAAGCATCACACGGAGGCCAAAGGGAGAGGGGGGGGGGGGGGACCGAATTATCGAGAAGGGGAAAAATTGAAGCATCAAATGGCGGCTGAGTGGAGGAACACAAAACTTTGTATGCATCAATTCTCCTCCAGTGGAGAGATCTCATCCCCTGATGAGATAGCTTCAGAACTTTCATTTAAATCTGGTTGAGCATATATCTATTTCCTCATTAATACACCATACTTTCTTTGGATCATTTTTTTTCTTGATTAAATTGAGATTGAAGTAGATTTTTTTTTCTTCTCATATCTTTGTGGACACATATTCATTATTTTCCTGAATTTTTTGAAATTAGTTATGGAATAGATCAGTAGAAATTTCTTATGACGAGACCCATTTGGTTGTTGAAATTATGTCTTCTAGATTAGTTGGTTGATTTTCACAAACTATAGATTCTATTTCATCTTAGTTTGGGATCTCAGCTTGTTGATGAATATCCATTTTTATTAAAAGAAAGAAGGAAGACTCGCAAAAATCTAAGGCACTCATACAAAATTGATGCAACAAAAATTAAAGATGGAAAAAATAGATCTTTCTTTTTTAAAACATAAAAATAAAAGCAAAATCATAGCTCAAAAGACACTTTTTATATATAAACACTAAATATGACACATCGACGCGACTACACCCTTCAACCTACAAAATTTTTGAGTAGAAAGATATAGATGGGGCAGGAATCGTGGATGGAGAAGAGATAAAAGGTTGATATGAAATAATAGAGGGGAAGGTAAAAGGAGCTAGCTCACAAGCTAGAGAAAATCTGAAGGTTTTACATTCAACAAATTATAACTCAAAAATTTTTTTCTAGAAGGAAAACAACCACTACATATAGGAAAATAAAGGAGAAGAGTAATAATTGTAAGAAATTAAGGCACCATACCTTTGTCCAATAAGAAATCCTTAAGAAAGCTAAAAATTGTGATCGAAAGGGCAGTAGCAAAATGGGGAAACCGAAGCATCACATAGAGGCCTAAGTGGGCAAAAATCAAATAATAAACAGGGGGAGAATCTGAAACATCAAACGACAGCCAGTGGGATCGAAAACTTTGTCTATAGTAATTCTACTCTGGTGGAGAGATCTCTCATCCCCTGATGAGATAGTTTCATAACTTTCATTTTAGGCTGACTGAGCAATATATAATTCTTCTATTGATGCAACATACTTTATTTGGATCATTTCTTTTTCTTTACTAAACTGGGCTTGAAGTAGACTTTTTTCCTTCTCATATCTTTTTGCATATAAATTCATTTTTTCCTAAATTTTGTATATGTATTAAATCAATAGAACTTTCTTGTGATGAAACTCATATGGTTATTGGAATTATCACTTATAGATTAGTTTATAGATTTTCATCAACTGTAGATTCTATCCCATCTTATTTTGGGACCTCAACTGGCTGATGAAAGTCCATTTTTCTAAAAAAAAAAAGAAGGAAGGCTCCAATAATAAATTGATGTAACCAAAATTAAAGATTGCAAAAAATCAGATCATTCTTTTTTTAAAAAAATATAAATGCAAGATCATAGCTTAAAAGACACTTGTATAGATAAACATTAAACATGACACATCGACGTGACCACACTCTTCAACAAACAAATTTTTTGAGAATAAAGACACAAATGGGGAAGGAACCATGGATAAAAAGAAGAGATAGAAGACCGAGATAAAATAATAAAGGGGAAGAGATAAGGAGGCTAGCTCGCAAGCCAGGGAAAACCCGCAGGTTTTACATTCCATAAATTATCAACCAAAAACTTCTTTTTTCAACAAAAAAATAACCACTATATATAAGAAAATAAAGGAGAAGAGTAAAAAATATAGAAACTTAAGGCACCATGCATTTAACCAATAGGAACTCCTTAAAAAAATAGGAAACAGCGACAAAAAGAGAAGTTGAAAAAGGGGGAACCTTCCATTTAACGCTGATTGAGCCAAATCAAATTCCTCTATTAATACAATATACTTTATTTGGATCATTTTTTTCATGATTAAACTGGGCTTGAAGTATTCTTTTTTTCTTCTTCTCATATCTTTATGCTCACAAATTCATTTTTTCTTAAATTTTGTAAAGTTCGTTCTAAATTAGATCAATAGAACATTCTTATGAGGAGACCCATCTAGTTGTTGAAATTATCTCTCCTAGATTAGTTGGCAGATTTTCACCAATTTTATATTATATTTCATCTTAATCTAGAACCTTGAATTGTTGATGAATGACCATTTTTTTAAAAGAAAGAAGGAAGACTCACAAAAACCTAAGGATTTGATACTAAATTGTTGCAACCATTAAAGATTACAAATAATTAGAACTTTCTTTTTTAAAACATATATATAAACACAAGATCACACCATAAAAGACACCTTTTTCAAATAAATACTTATACATCCTCAAAACATTATCTTGATCGGGCATGAATCTCGATGCAAAATCAAGTTGGAAACTTCCAAAATTAAAATTGGGACCATCCAAACTCTGATTTCAGTAATCTTATAGTCAAATTGAAAGTCTTGGAAATATAAACCCAATGACACCAAATTCGACTCAATCCGAGCCCAAATGAGTCTAAATCAAGGATCCAAAGCATTATTGGAAGGTTTAAACCTCAATTTGGGTTAGAAAATGGTTTTCAAACATGACGTGCTTATAATCAAATCGAGGGGCTCAACAGGACAAATCTAATGAGCCCAAGATTGCCAAATTCCAGCATCATTAGAACCTTTAATTTTCTGATGAACGGTGCATAATCCAGGGATTCAATATCAGCCGTCCATCCGACCACTCCCTATTTACCCCTGATCTCTCACCTATTTATAAGCTATGCCACTCACGAATATCTATAAATAGACCCCTCATTTCTCTTGAGAGGGGGTCCGAAGCATGAAGAGAAGAAGGAAGAAGTGAAGGAAGAGAAGGAAGAAGTTCCTCCTTGACCACCGTCGAGCCACCACTTAAGGCCCTCACCTCTGCCGGACCACCGCCTGACGCCGTTGCTCTGCCAGACCACCAATTGAGACCCTCACCTCCGTCAAACCACCACTTGAGGCTCTCACCTCCACCGGACCACTGTCTGACATCATTGCTCCGCCGAACCACCACTTAAGGCCCTCACCTCCGTCAGACCACCAATTGAGTCCGTCTCCTCTGTCGAACCATCACCTGATGTTGTTGCTCTACTAAACCACCACTTAAGGATCTCACCTCTGCCGGACCACCGCCTAACATCGCTGCTCCTCCGGACCACCACTTGAGGCCCTCACCTCCACTGGACCATCGCCGTTGCACTACTGGACCACCACTTGAGGCCTTCACCTCTGTTGGACCATCGCTTGACGTCATTGCTCCACCAGACCACCACTTGAGGTCCTCACCTCTGCAGGACCACCGCCTGACTCTATTACTCAGTCAAGCCATCACTTGAGGCCCACACCTCTGCCAAACTACCACTTGAGGCCTTGTGCTCCACCAGGACACCACCTGAGGCCCGGACTTCTACAGGGCCACCACCTGATGCGAGTTCTACCAAAATACTGCCCTACTACAACGATCTTTCAGACCCTGGACTCCTGCTGACTACGGTCCTTCTGACCTCCGTCGCCTACTATGGTCCTTCCGACCTCCATCAAAAGACAATTGTCTTTCTGACCCTAATCTCCTACCGACTACGCTCCTTCTGACCTCCATCGCCTACTATGATCCTCCAGCCTCCATCAACAGACAATAGTCTTTCTGACCCCGGTCTCCTACCGAGTACGATCCTTCTTGACCCCCGTCACCTACTATGGTCCTTCTGACCTCAATCAGCAGACAACAATCTTTTAGACCTCCATTCTATCGACTATGGTCGTGTAGATAAAACAAACACATATATTGTAATCTCCACCAAGTAATGCATTCTATATGATGTATATTTGTGACATTAAGTCAAGGCCTTCTCCCAAGCAAGGGCCAAATTTGTAACTGGAAGCAAATACTAGTGGATTCATTCAAACTAGGCCAAGCCCCATAATTTTCCCCCTTTTAAGGGGTTTCCACATAAAAACTCTGGTGTCTCTTATGAACGCTACACCTCTCTTATCTGCTTGTGTGCCAGATATTTGTACAATGCTAAGACGTTAAACTATATATTTTTTTACCATCGCGAATACTCCAGAATACAACAATTTGACGCCATATATGGGAAAGTGATTCCCGACTACGGGAAAATTATTGCTCCAATCTCAAAAGATTGCCTTTATCAACTTCTTATCATAAGAATCAGATGCGGACTGGGGGGCAACTTTTACTACAACTATGGTAAAAAAGGTTCTCCGATGCTTTCATCTTCAAGATGATACTTCATGAAAATACTTACAAATGCAAGGATGCTTCCAATCAATTATATGCTTTATACAGTCCCTTATGGGACTTCTACTCCTTATGTAAGGTCTTAATCTCGACCTCAAAAATGCAATAAAGTTCTAAAAATAGACCATTCTTCACCTTTGATTTGGGATACATGTGGCATTCGCTCCGTCCCAATCAAGGCAAAATCGATCCTAAGGGGATCTGATTCGACCTCTCCCACACAGGTTAATATCATCGAGCAAAGGCTCTGACACAAAACCTCAGATGGATCTTACATCCTTGGTGGATTCTCCAGACCTCTTTCACATAGGTTAATATCATCGAGCAGGGCTCTGACATATAACCTCAAAAAGGTCTTACATCCTTATGGATTCTTTTGACCTCTTCCATATAGGTTAACGTCATCGAGCATGGCTCTGACATATTACCTCAGATAGGTCCTACATCCTTGGTGGATTCTCTCGACCTTTTCCAAATAGGTTAACATCATCGAGCAGGGCTCTGACATACAACCTCAGATAGGTCCTACATCATTGGTGGATTCTCTTGATCTCTTCCATATAGGTTAACATCATCAAGCTGGCTCTGACATACAACCTTGGATAGGTCTTACATCATTGGTGGATTCTCTCGACCTCTTTCATACAAGTTAATATTATCAAGCAAAGGCTCTGACATACAACCTCAAATATGTCTTAAATCCTTGGTGGATTATCTTAACCTCTTCCACATATGTTAACATCATCGAGCAAAGGCTCTGACATAAAACCTCTGATAGGTCTTACATCCTTGGTTGATTCTCTCAACCTCTTCCATACAGGTTAACTTCATCGAGCAGGGCTTTGACATACAACCTTGGATAGGTCTTACATCCTTGGTGGATTCTCTCCGCTTCTTCCATAAAGCTTAACATCATCGAGTATAGCTCTGACATACAACCTCAGATAGGTCTTACATCCTTGATGGATTCTCTCAACCTCTTTCATATGGGTTAATATCATTGAGCAAAACCTTTGACATACATCCTCGAATGGGTCACACATCCTTGGTGGATTTTCTCGACCTTTTCCACACAGATTAACATCATCAAGCAAATGCTCTGACATGCAACCTCGGATAGGTCATACATCATTGGTGGATTATTTTAACCTCTTTCATATAGGAATTCTGCCCCGTAGAACTTTCATTAGACTTCTACTCGATGTTGAACTTCTGTCTGTCATTGGACTACTACCCATCGTCGTACTTCTGCCCGTCGATGGGCTTTCATCAGTCTTCTACCTGATGCTTTACTTCTACTTGATGTTGGAATTCTACCTGTCGTCGGAATACTACCCGTTGTTAGACTTCTGCCCATTAATGTACTTCATCAGTTTTTTACCCGATGCTTTACTTCTACTCAACTTCGGACTTCTGCGTGTCGTCAGACTTCTACTAGTCTTCGGACTTCTACCCATCGATGAACTTTGATTATTCTTCTACCCGACGAAGTATTTCTACCAGATGTTAGACTTCTGCCTGCCATAGGACTAGTACCTGTCATCATACTTCTATCCGTTAATGGTCTTTCGTCGATCTTCTACCTGAAGCTTTACTTCTACTCGACGTCGAACTTTTGCGTGCCGCGAGACTACTACCTGTCGTCGAACATCTGCCCATCGATGGAATTTCATTAGTTTTCTACCTGATTCTTTACATCTACTCGATGTCATACTTCTGCATGTCATCACACTTCTACCAGTCATCAGACTTCTACCCGTCAATTGACTTTCATCTGTCTTCTACTCGATGCAGTTCTTCTACATGTCGTTGGACTTCTGCATGTCATCGGACTTCTACCCTCTGATGGACTTACGTCAGGCTTCTACCCGACATTGAATTTGTATCTGTCTCCATACTTCTCTCTGACGATAGAACTCTACCATATATTGAATTTACGCACATTATTGAACTTCTACTTGATGCCAAATTTTCACCCTTTGTCCAACTTCTATCCATCGTCAGACTCTAACTCGACATCGTATTTCTAACCAACGCCAAATTTTTGCCAGTCAATAGTCATTTCAACCTCCCTCCTTTTAACATTGATTCGACCTCGTTCGCCAACCAACTACAGATGTGAATCCCTCTCAGTCGTGAAATCTTTCGAAGAAGAATGGCCGCCTGATATGCCATCTATATAGGGACGGACTCTACAGTCAGATAAGGGATGCACCTATCAAAAAATAGGGGAAAAACTCCCGTATAGGAAGAGGGTAGAAGGGGATATGGGCAAAAGTGGGAGAAGTCTCCTTGCAAAGAGGGGCCCCGGGCTTAGATAGGGGATGCCGCCTGTGCAGGGCCCGAGGCAAGGCCTCAAATGAAAGAAGAAGAAGAAAGATGGAGAAGTCTTTTTCTTGTAAAGTGGGGCCCCGGGCCTAGACAGGGGAAGCCGCCTATATAGGACTTGGGGGAATGCATCAGTTGAAAGAGTGGAGGAAAGGAGAAGGTGCATGAATTTTTTAACCCCAAGGGGGGTATTTATAGGGAAGAGAGGGAGTTAGGGAAGTTATTCCAAAAAAAATCATTTTGATGAAATTATTATAGCAGTACGGTACTGTAGCAGTTTGGTAATGTAGCAATAACTGTTGCACGAGAGATTAATGCAGCAATCGTAAGAATTTTTTTTCTTTTTAAAGCCGCCAACGGCTGGTTCTGCTATCCAAGCAACCCAAGTGGTGCGATGTCTTGTCGCCGGCGGTTAGCTGGAAATATAGCCTGTTTGGTCACATAAACGTGTCCGGGCCCAAATTTTAACCCCGGACAGTCCAAGTTGGAGGTTTTTGGGGTCCCCGAAAAGGTTTTTCGATGTTACGGATCAAATTTTGACACTTTTGGAGCTCAACGGGGCCTCTATGATCGAGTTTGAGTAAATTTATATTTTTTAGAAAGGAATTTCCTGAAAATTTTTGTAATTTTATTAATTAAAAGTGTTGTATTATATATTTTTTGACCTATAAGTTTTGACGTCCAAAAATAAGAGGGCAATTAATACGTCCTCAAAAAATTATCTTGATCGTGCATGAATCTCGATGCAAAATCAAGTTGGAAACTTCCAAAATTAAAATTGGGACCATACGAACTCTGATTTCAGCAAATTTATAGTCAAACTGAATGTCTCAAAAATACAAACCCAATTACAACAAATTCAACTCAATCTGAGCCCAAATGAGTCTAAATTAAGGACCCAAAGAGTTGTTGGAAGGTTCTAACCACAATTTTGGTTTCCAAATGATTTTCAAACATGACGTGCTTATAATCGAATCTAGCGGCACAATGAGAGGAATCCAATGAGCCTAAGATTGCTAAATTCTGACATTATTAGAACCTTCATATGTCTAACAAACGGTGCACAATCAAGGGATTCAATATCAGCCGTCCATCCGACCAATCCCTATTTACCCCTGATCTCTCACGTATTTATAATCTATGACACTTCAAAATATTTATATATAGACCCCTCATTACTCTTGAGAGGGGGGTTGAAGCAAGAAGAGAAGAAGGAAGAGAAGGAAGAAGTTACTCCTCGACCACCGCCGAACCACCACTTGAGGCCCTCACCTCCACCGGACCACCACTTGACATCGTTACTCCACCGGACCACCACTTGAGACCCTCACCTCCACCAAACCACCACTTGAGGCCCTCACCTCCGCCGGAATATCGCCTAACATCATTGCTCTGCTGGACCACACTTGATGCCCTCACCTCTGTAAGACCACCGCCTGACATCGTTGCTCCGTTGGACCACCACTTGAGGCCCTCACCTTTGTCGAACCATCGTCTAACGCTATTTCTCTACTGGACCACCACTTGAGGCCTTCACGTCTGCTGGACCATCGCTTGACATCATTGCTACGCCGGACCACCACTTGAGGCCCTCACCTCTGCCAGAACACCGCTTGATGTTGTTGCTCCACCGAACCACCACTTGAGGCCCTCACCTCCGTCAGAAAACCGCTTGATGTCGTTGCTTCACTGAACCACCACTTGAGGCCCTCACCTCTGTAGGGGAATCGCCTAATGTCGTTGCTCTGTCAGATCACCACTTATGGCCTTCACCTCTGCTAGACCATTACTTGACATCGTTGCTCCGTCGGACCACTAATTGAGGCCCTCTCCTCTATTGAACCACCACATGATGTCGTTGCTCAGCAAACCACCACTTGAGGCCCTCACCTATGCCGGAGCATCGCCTAATGCCATTGCTCTGCCGGATCACCACTTATGGCCTTCACCTCCACTGGACAATTACTTGACATCGTTGCTCCACCAGACCACCAATTGAGGCCCTCTCCTACACCAAACCACCGCCTGATGTCGTTGCTTAGCTAAACCACCACTTGAGGCCCTCACCTCTGTCAAACCACCACTTGAGGCCCTATGCTCCATAAGGACACCACCTGAGGCCCAGACTTCTACTGGGCCAGCACTTGACACCCATAGTTCTACCAGGGTACTGCACTACTACAACGGTCTTTCAAACCCTGGTCTTCTGCTGACTACATTCCTTTTTACCTCTTTTGCCTACTATGGTCCTTCTGATCTCCATTAATAGACAACGATCTTTTTGACCCTGGTCTCCTACCGACTACACTCCTTCTGACCTCCATCGCCTACTATGTTCCTTCCAACCTCCATCAATAGAAAACAATCTTTGTGACCTCGGTCTTCTGCCGACTACGGTCCTTTTGACCCCCATCACCTACTATGGTCTTTCTGACCCCAATCACCACACAATGGTCTTTCCAACCTCCATTCTATCGACTATGGTTGTACAGAAAAAACAAACACATCTATTGTAATTCCCACCATGTAATGCACTCTATATGATGTACATTTGTGACATCAAGTCAAGGCCTTCTCTAAGGAAAGGGCCTCATTTCTAATCAGCTGCAAATACTAATGGATTCATTCAACTGGGCCAGACCCTATGGTTTTTTCCCCTTTTTAGGTGTTTCCTTATAAAAAACTCTAGTGTCTCTTATGAACGCTAGACATTCTCTCTTATCTACTTGTGTGCTGGATCTTCATACAATGCTAAGATGTTAAACTATATATTTCTCTACCGCCATGAATACTCCAGGATGCAACAAATACCAAATAAGACACATCGACAAGGCTACACCCTTCAACATACAAAATTATTTAAAAGAAAGATACACATGGGGTAGGAATCATGGATAGAGAAAAAGAGATAAAAGATCGAGATGAAATAATAAAGGATAAGGGAAAAGGAGGTTAGCTCGCAAGTTAAATAAAACCCCAGGTTTTACATTTCACAAATTATCACTCAAAAACATCTTTTTTTAAGGGGAAAATAGACATTATATATAAGAAAATAAATGAGAAGAGTAATAAATAAAGGAGATTAAGGCACCATACATTTAACCAATAAGAAATCCTTAAAAAATTGAAAATAGAGACTGAAAGGGAAGTAGCAAGAGGGGGAAACCAAAGCATCATATGAAAACCTAGGGGGGGAGCTTTAACAGTGGAAGAATATGAAGAATCAAACGGAGGCAGGGGGGAAGGGGGGTTTTTAAAACATTGTCTTGATTAAAATTGGCATGAAGAGATCTCACCCCCATATGAGATAGCTTTAGAACTTCCATTTAGAGCTAATTGAGTCATATCTAATTCCTATATTGATAGAGTATACTTTCTTTGGATCATTTTTTTTTCTTGAATAAACTAAGCATGAAGTAAACTTTTTTTTCTTCTCATATCTTTCTGCACACAAATTCATTTTTAACTAAATTTTCTAATGTTTTTTCTAGATTAGATCAGTAGAACTTCCTTGTGACTAGACCCATTTGGTTGTTAGAGTTATATTTTCTGGAGTAGTTGGCTAATTTTCACCATTTATAAATTGTATTTCATCTTAATTTGGGACTCGACTTATTTATTAATGTCCTTTTTTTAAAAGAAAGTAAGAACTCGCAAAAACCTAAGGCTCTGATACGAAATTGTTGCAACAAAAATTAAACATTGTAAAGAATCAGATCTTTCTTTTATAAACATAAACATAAAAGCATGATCTTAGCATAAAATACACTATTTATATATAAACACCAAATATGACACATAGATGTGACTACACCCTTGTGCTTAAAAAATTTTCTAAAAGAAAGATACATATGGAGCAGGAACCGTGGATCGAGAAGAGATAAAAAGCCAAGATAAAATAATAGATGGGAAGGTAAAAGGATGCTAGTTTGTAAGTTAGAGAAAACCGACGGGTTTTACATTCCAAAAATTATCAGTCAAAAACTTCTTTTTCCCTCAGAAAAATAGCCACAATATATAGGAAAATAAATAAGAAGAGTAATAAATGGAGGAAATTAAGGCACCATTCAATTAATCAATAAGAACTTAAAAATATTGAAAATAGAGATCAAAATGGTAGTGGCAAAAGGTGTAAATTAAAGCATCACACAAAGGCATAAAGAGGAGGGGGTGGGAAACAAAAGCATCAACAGGCGGATAATCAAAAGCATTAAACAGTGGCCAAGGAGGAGGGGGGGGGGGGGGGGGGGGGGGGGGGGTGGATTGGAAGCTTTGTCTACATTAGTTCCCCTTTGGTGGAAAGTTCTCAACCCCTGATTAGATAGATTTAGAACTTCCATTTTAAGGTTATTGAGCCAGATCTAATTCTTCTATTAATGCATCATACTTTCTTTGTATAATTTCTTTTTCTTGATTAAAGTAGGCTTGAAGTGGACTATTTTTCTCATATCTTTCTGAAGATAAATTTATTTTTCCTAAATTATAAAGTTCATTCTGGATTAGATCAGTAGAACTTTCTTGTGATGCAACCCATCTAGTTGTAGGAATTATCTCTTCTAGATTAGTTGGCTAATTTTTAACCAACTATAGATTATATTTCAACTTAAATTGGGACCACATCTTGTTGATGAATGTCCATTTTTTTTAAAGGAAATAAGGAAGACTCATAAAAAGCTAAGGCTATGATACCAAATTGTTACAACCGAAATTAAAGATTAAAAATAATCAGATGTTCATTTTTTAAAACAAATATATAAATACAAGATTATAGTTTAAAAAGACACTTTTTATAGATAAACCTCAAACATGACACATCGACATGACTACAACCTTCAACTTACAAAACTTTGAGAAAAATATATAAATGGGGCGGGAATCATGGATAGAGAAGAAGAGATAGAAGACTGAAATGAACTAATACAGGATAAGGGAAAAGGAGGCTAGCTCGCAAGCTAGAGAAAACCCGATGATTTGACATCCCACAAATTATCACCCAAAAATTTTTTTTCCAGCAAGAAAATAACCACTATATATAAGAAAATAAAGGATAAGAGTAATAAATATAGGAAATTAGTGCACCAAACAATTAACTAATTGGAACTCTTTAAAAAAACTTAAAATAGGGACCAAAAGGGCTGTTGCAAAAGAGGGAACCTTAAACATCACAAGGAGGCCGGGGGGGGGGGGGGGGGGGGGGGGTTGGGGGAAACTGAAGCATCAACAGGGGGAGAATTTGAATAATCAAATGGCGGTTGAGAGGGGGGGGGGGGGGGGGGGGGAGTGGGAGGGGTGGGTGAGCACAAAAACTTTGTCTAAATTAATTCTCCTCCAATGGAAAGATCTCATCCCTTGATGAGATAGCTAAAGAACTTTCATTTAAAGTTGATTAAGCCATATCTAATTTTTCTATTGATGCAGGCATACTTTTTGGATCATTTTTTTTATTAAAATAGGGTTGAAGTAGATTTTTTCCATCTCATGTCTTTCTGCACACAAATTCATTTTTTCCTAAATTTTTTAAAGTTAGTTATGGATTAGATTAGTATAATTTTGTTGTGATGAAACACATCTAGTAGTTAGAATTATCTTTCCTAGATTTTTTGGCTAATTATCACCAACTAAAGTTAGTTATGTCCATTTTTTTTAAAAGAAAGGAAGGCTTGTAAAAATCTAAGGCTTTGATACCAAATTGATGCAACCAAAATTAAAATTGCAAAAATGAAATATTCCTTTTTTAAAACAAATATATAACTGCAATATCACAGTTTAAAAGACACTTTTTATAGATGAACACCAAACATGACACATCGACGTGACTACACCCTTCAACTTACAAAATTTTCAGAAGAAAGATATAGATGAGGTGGGAATCATGGATAGATAAGAAAAGATAGAAGATCGAGATGAAATAATAGAGGGAACGGAAAAGGAGGCTAGCTCACAAGCTAGAGAAAACATTTAGGTTTTACATTTCACAAATTATCACCCAAAAACATCCTTTTCTAGCCAAAAATAATCATATATATAAGAAATTAAATGAGAAGAGCAATAAATATAAGAATTTAAGGCACCATACATTTAACCAATAAGAAATCCTTAAAAAAACTAAAAATAAGAATAAAAAGGGCAATTGCAATGGGGGAAACCGAAGCATCACACGGAGGCCAAAGGGGGGTTGCCGAAAACCAAAAGATCAAAAGGGGGAGAATCTGAAGCATCAAACAGCATACAAGGGGGGGGGGGGGGGGGGGACCTCTGCTTCTCATATCTTTCTGTACATAAATTAAATTTTTTGAATTTTGAAGAGTTCGTTATGGATTAGATCAGTAGAACTTTCTTATCAAGAGACCCATCTAGTTGTTGGAATTATCTCTTTTATATTAGTTGGTTCATTTTCACCAACTATAGATTCTATTCTATCTTAATTTGGGACCTCTGCTTGTTGATGAATATCCATTTTTTTAAAGAAAAAAGAAAGACTTGCAAAAACTTAAGGCTTCGGCCAATTGGGGAGAACAAGAAACTTTATCCACATTAATTCTCCTTCAATGGAGAGATCTCATCCCATGATCAGACAGCTTCAATTTAAGCTGATTGAGCCATATCTAATTCTTTTATTAGTGTAGTATACATTCTTTGGATCATTTTTTTTCTTGATTAAACTAGGTTTAAAGTAGACTTTTTTCCTTCTCATATCTTTCTGCACAGAAATTCATTTTTTCTTAAACTTTTTAAAATTCATTCTGGACTAGATCAATAAAACTTCCTTGAGATGAGACCTATTTGGTTATTGATATTATCTCTTCTAGGTTAGTTGGCTGATTTGCACCAAATACATATTCTATTTCATCTTAATTTGGGATCTCAACTTGTTGAAGAATGACCATTTTTTTAAAAGAAAGAAGGAAGACTCGCGAAACCTAAGGCTCTGATACCAAATGGATACAACCAAAATTAAAGATTGTAAATAATTAGATCCTCCTTTTTAAAACATAAATATAAACGCAAGATGACAGCTTAAAAGATACCTTAAAAATAAATGTCAAATATGACATATCGACGTACTCCCTTCAACTTATAATTTTTTTTATAAGAATGAGAATAAGAGGTAGAAGATCGAGATTAAATAATAGAGGGGAAGGAAATAAAAGCTAGCTAGCAAGTTAGAGAAAACCCATAGGTTTTACATTCCACAAATTATCACAAAGAAACTTCTTTTTCAAGTTAGAAAACAACCACTATATATAAGAAAATAAATGAGAAGAGTAGAAAATATAGGAAATTAAAGCACCATACATTTAACCAATAGGAACTCTTTAAGAAAATTGAAAATAGGGACAACGGGGAAATCAAAGCATTACACGGATGTCCAATTGGTGGGGGTGGGGGGAGGGGGGAAACTGAAGCATCAATAGGGGGAGAATCCAAAGCATCAAAAGTCGGCCAGGGGGGTGGGGGGTGAAACTTGGTCTCCATCAATTGTCTTCCAGTGGAGATATCTCATCCCTTGAAGACATAGCTTCAGAACTTCCATTTAGAGCTGATTGATCCATATCAAAATCCTTTATTAATGTTGTTTACTTTATTTGGATCATTTTTTTCTTGATTAAATTGGGCTTGAAGTTGTCTTTTTTTCTTCTCATATCTTTCTACACACAAATTATTTTTTCCTGAATTTTGTAAAGTTTGTTCTAAATTATATCAGTAGAACTTCCTTGTGCCGAGACCCATTTATTTATTGGAAATATCTCTTCTAGATTAGTTGGAAGATTTTCACCAATTATAGATTGTATTTCATCTTAAATTAGGGCCTCGTCTTATTGATTAATGTCAATTTCTTGAAGAGAAAGCAGGAAGACGCAAAAAAATCTACGGCTCTGATATATAAATGCAAGATAACACCTTAAAAGACACTTTTTATAGATAAACACAAAGCATGACACATCAATGTGACTACTCCCTTCAACTTATAAAACTTTGGAGAAGAAAGATACACATGGGGCGGGAACAGTGGATAAAGAAGAAGAGATAAAAAAGATCGAGATGAAATTATAGAGGATAAGGGAAAAAGAGGTTAGCTCGCAAGTTAGAGAAATCCTGCAAGTTTTACATCTCATAAATTATCGCTCAAAAACTTCTTTTTTCCAGGAGGAAAATAGCCACTACAAATAAGAAAATAAAGGTGAAGAGTTATAAATATAAGAGATTAAGGAACCATAAATTTAACCAAAAAGAACTTAAAATTTTGAAAAATGAGGCCGAAAGGGCAGTAACAAGAGGGGGAAACCAAAGCATCACACAAATGGCAACGGGGGAATTGAATCATGACTAGGGAGAGAATATGAAGCATGAAATGGTGGCCAAAGGGGGTCTTGGGGGGGGGGGGGGGGGGGGGGGGGTGGGGGGGTGTGGGGGACCAAAAACATTGTTTAAATTAATTCACCTTTGGTGGAGAGATCTCATCCCCTTATGAGACAACTTCAGAACTTCCATTTTAAGCTGATTGAGCCATATCTAACTCTGCTATTAATGCAGTACACTTTCTTTTGATCAGTTCATTTTCCCGATTAAACTAGGCCTGAGTAGAATTTTTTTCTTCTCATATCTTTCTGCAAATAAATTCATTTTTTCCAAATTAATGTAATATTCATTTTATATTGGATAAATAGAAATTTTTTTGGGATGAAATCCATCAAGTTATAGGAATTATCTCCGCTAGATAAATCTTTATTTTTAAAAAAAGAAAGAAGGAAGACTAGCAAAAACCTAAAGCTCTGAAACCATCTTGATTCAACTAAAATTAAAGATTGCAAATAATAAGATCTTCCTTTATATATATATATATATATATATATATATATATATATATATATATATATATATATATATATATATATATATATATATATAAATATATATAAACATATGGTTACAACTTAAAAGTCACTTTTTATAGATAAACACAAAAAATATGACACATCGATCATACTACATCCCCCAATTTATAAAATTTTTTAGCAGAAAAATACAGATGGGGCGGGAACCGTGGATATAGAAGAAGAGATAGAAGACCGACATGAAATAATAAATACAAGAAGTTAGGGCACCATACATTTAACCAATTGAGATAGTTGACATTCTTGCAACTTGTATGTTTTTGATGATTCCAAATATTATTATTTTGATTATTTTCTCCAAACACATTTTGTAAAAAATTGTTTATTTTGCTCTTGTGTTTACTAACATTTCAGGGAAATCATACTCCGGATTGTTGAAGACTTCAAATAAAATTTAGTTCAGAGTGCATTATATATTGAAGTCTATATTTTTTATTTTTATTGAGTCTGAGTTAGTGTGATTGTAATTCAGTAATTGAGCACACACACATTGGGAGAGAGTTCTAAATTGTGATAATTGAGTAACCAAGCACAAACACATGGGGAGAGAGTTCTAAAATTCATAATTTTTTATATACTAATCGTACAGTATGAACCATATTTTTACAGGATGATCCAGTCAGTTATATTCCCTAATGAGCAATGGAACGAACAAAGAGGGCGAAAATTTTTCTAAGTAAAGATCATATGGACAATATTTTCCATTCATCCCAGGACGATCTTCTTTGAATTTTCCAAATGTGAAGATCATACGGATGATATTTCTCGTTCGTCCCAAGATGATCTTCATTGGATTTTCCCAATGTGAAAATCATATGGATGATATTTCTCATTCATCCCAAGATGATCTTCTAAGGATTTTCCAAATATGAAGATCATACGGATGATATTTTCCATTCTTCCTAAAATGATCTTCTCTTGATTCACCAAAAGTGAAGATCGTACGTACGATATTTTTCATTCATCCCAGGATGATCTTCCCTGGTTTTGCCAAATACACAGTTCGTACTGGTGATAATTTTCAATCGTATCCGGATGAAGGGCTCTGTTCTGTATTCTTGTATTTCGTCCTGACTTTTTATACCAATGAACTTTGAAAAATAATTGTTCGTATCGGACAAACCCAGTTCGTATGATCGGGTATGAAGGCAATTTATACCGATTCACATTGAGTTCATACGTAATAGGTTCTATACTATTTGTACGTACAAAATATGAACGTACGGAATAATTGTGGACGGTCAAATTTAAAAAAATGTAGTTTTCTGGATGATTTTTCGTGTCTTTTCTAGAAAAGGTCCACTTAAGACTATCATTTAATCCTTTTGTCTTTTGGTGTTCATGAATGGTAAACTGCAATTGAAGGAGAGAGTGTAAGAGTGAGTTTGGAAAAGATTTCTGCCTAATGAAGGGTTCACTTGGTTATTCAAGGGTAAGGTTTTGTAATTATGATTTGTGTTTCTACTTCACTTTTTTCTCTTGCCTTTCTTGTTTGCTCGTGTAAACATCATTCAAGAAAGGATTTGGTTCTATGCTGGCACTTAAAGTGTGAATAGATGAAGGTTCTCTGCCTACACTTGGACAAGTGTGAAAAACTGAAAGTTTTCTGCCTACACTTGGAGAGTGTGAATAGCCGAAGGTTCTCTACCTACACATGGTGATGTGAACAGCTGAAGGTTCTTTGCCTATACTTGGAGGGTATTAAAGAACAATAATTCTCTATCGACACTTGAAGGGTGTGAAATGAATGTTGAAATTAGTTAAATTTGAGTTAGGTTGCTAGACCTAAGCTTATGTCCCAATTGCTAACCAAGAAGGGGAAAATTTTGAAATTTAAAAATTTTACCTCTTGTTTATTGGAATTTTAAGTGTTTATACCCGATGAATTTTTTTAATTTAAAAATATTTTTTCTACGACAAATAATAATAAAACCGAATAATAAAATGGAGCATAAAATAAAAAGACACAAGATTTATAGTGGTTCGGTCAAACACAGCATATATCCACTCCTTGAAGTCTCCCACTTAATGTATTACACTATTACCACTAGTTTCACTCCTTTTACTTCCACAGCAAGGCAGAGAAGCCTTCATAATAACTCTCTTCCACCACTACCCGATGCGGCAGAGAACTATCATCCTTTTACACCTCCAAGTGTAGGAAGAGAACCTCCCATTGTTCACACTCTCCACGTATTGGCAGAGAACCGGATCTTCTTGAAAGATCTTCTCATGAAAAATCTTGTAGGATAAGAGAAAAGAGTGAAGTAATCATAAAGTACAAACTGATATCCTTACGTTTGAGTAACTAAGTGAACCCTTCACGCTCCTAAATCAAGAAATCTCTCTCAAACACTCTCTCTTATTCTCTCCCTCAATCTCACTTTAGTACGCATGAAGATCAAATGACAAAAAGATTTTAAGAAAGTCTAAAATTGAACTTTTATAGAAAAGACATGAAAAACCATCTAAAAATTGCATTTTTCAAGTTCTAACCGTGCACGATTGTCCTGCACGATCAAAATTAATACGTACAAACAATATAAAAATTATTGAGTTTGAACTTAATATGAACTGGTATGAACTACTTTCATACCCGATCGTTGTCCTGCACGAACATGGTTTTGTCTGGTACAAACAATTATTCTCTAAGTTTATTGGTACAAAAATGTATGATGAATTTTAAGTTTCTAGAATAGAGAAGATCGTCCTGGGACGAAAGATAAATATCGTCTGGACGTATAATTCATTTTGGCAAATCCAAAGCCCATCATCCTGGGATGAACGATAAATATTATCTAGACAAATAGCATCCAAAGAGCATCATCCTGGGATGAATGATAAATATCATCTAGATGAACCACATCCACAGAGCATCGTCCTCGGACGAACGATAAATATTGTCTAGATGAACAGCATCTAGAAAGCATCATCTTGGGAACAATGATAAATATCGTCTTGACGAACTATACTTAGAAATAATTTTTGCCCTCTCTGTTTGTTCCATTGCTCATTCGGGAGTATAACAGACCAGATCGTCCCATATGAATATGGTTTGCACTGTATGGTCAATTTTAAAAATTATGATTTTTAAAGCTCTCCCCCGATGTGTATGTGTTAAATTACTCAATTACAATCACACTCTCTCAGACTTTAAATAAAATGAGAAAATATAGACTCCAATGCTACAAAACATTCTAAGCAGATCTTGAATTGAAGTCTTTAATAATCTGGAGTATGATTTACCTGAAATGTTAGTACACACAGGAGCAAATACAAATATTTCAAAATATGTTAGGAGAAAATAATAATAATAAAATACTATTTAGAATCATAAAAAATATATAAATTGCAAGAGCGTAAAACATAACTCCCTCAACAATCTTCCCCTTTTTGATGATGACAAAATAATTATTATTTGTGTAAATTTCAAAATCGTAAGTTTCTCCTAAACTCCCTCTGAATGAATGAATAAATAAACATGTAAGTATAAGGGGTATGTATTATGAACAAATTTATTTTTTTATTTTAAAGTGTTTCACACAAAATGATTAACACATAAAAAACAACACTGAAATGAAAACCGAAAACCTTAAACAAGAAATACACAAGAGACAACACGAACAATATGAACAAGAAAAGAATAAAACAAGACAAACAATATTTCTCCCCCTTTTTGACAACAGCAAAAAGAGAGAAACAAACAAACAACAAAAATGTAAGAAATCATATTAGAAATCTTTGATAATTGATCCTGAAAGAGATGAAGGTATAATAGCAATGATAAAAGTAAGATTCATTAAAAAAAATAAAAATTCATATCATTTAAATTAATATGTAACAAAAATAAGAGAAATATATAAAAATCATGAATTAGTATAAACAATGCGATAAGAAGAATTATTGAAAAGTTGATAAAATTAAAATTACTATACGTCAAGTACAAATATTAATTTTAATTAAACATTAGATTGATTTGGTTGTTAGAGTCATATTTTCTGGAGTAGTTGGCTAATTTTCACCATTTATAAATTTTATTTCATCTTAATTTGGGACCTCGACTTATTGATGAATGTCCCTTTTTTTAAAAGAAAGAAGGAACTCGCAAAAACCTAAGGCTCTGATACTAAATTGTTGCAACCAAAATTAAACATTGTAAAGAATCAGATCTTTCTTTTACAAACATAAACATAAATGCAAGATCTTAGCATACACTATTTATATATAAACACCAAATATGACACATAGACGTGACTACACCCTTGTGCTTAAAAATTTTTCTAGAAGAAAGATACAAATGGAGCAGGAACCGTGGATCGAGAAGAGATAAAAAGCCAAGATAAAATAATAGAGGGGAAGGTAAAAGGATGCTAGTTTGTAAGTTAGAGAAAACCGACTGGTTTTACATTCCAAAAATTATCAGTCAAAAACTTCTTTTTCCCTCAGAAAAATAGCCACAATATATAGGAAAGTAAATAAGAAGAGTAATAAATGGAGGAAATTAAGGCACCATTCAATTAATCAATAAGAACTTTAAAATATTGAAAATAGAGATCAAAAGGGTAGTGGCAAAAGGTGTAAATTAAAGCATCACACAAAGGCATAAGGGGGGGGGGGGGGGGGGGGGGTGGATTGGAAGCTTTGTCTACATTAGTTCCCCTTTGGTGGAAAGTTCTCAACCCCTGATTAGATAGCTTTAGAACTTCCATTTTAAGGTGATTGAGCCAGATCTAATTCTTCTATTAATGCATCATACTTTCTTTCTATAATTTCTTTTTCTTGATTAAAGTAGGCTTGAAGTAGACTATTTTTCTCATATCTTTCTGAAGACAAATTTATTTTTCCTTAATTATAAAGTTCATTCTGGATTAGATCAGTAGAAGTTTCTTGTGATGAAACACATCTAGTTGTAGGAATTATCTCTTCTAGATTAGTTGGCTAATTTTAACCAACTATAGATTATATTTCAACTTAAATTGGGACCACATCTTGTTGATGAATGTCCATTTTTTTAAAGGAAAGAAGGAAGACTCATAAAAAGCCAAGGCTCTGATACCAAATTTTTACAACCAAAATTAAAGATAAAAAATAATCAGATGTTCATATTTTAAAACAAATATATAAATACAAGATCATAGTTTGAAAAGAAACTTTTTATAGATAAACATCATACATGACACATCGACATGACTACAACCTTCAACTTACAAAACTTTGAGAAAAATATATAAATGGGGCGAGAATCATGGATAGAGAAGAAGAGATAGAAGACGGAAATGAACTAATATAGGATAAGGGAAAAGGAGCCTAGCTCGTAAGCTAGAGAAAACCTGATGATTTGACATTCCACAAATTATCACCCAAAAACGTTTTTTCCAGCAAGAAAATAACCACTATATATAAGAAAATAAAGGATAAGAGTAATAAATATAGGAAATTAGTGCACCATACATTTAACAAATTGGAACTCTTTAAAAAAACTTAAAATAGGGACCAAAAGGGCTGTTGCAAAAGAGGGAACCTGAAACATCACAAGGAGGCCAAAGGGTGGGGAGGGTGGGGTGGTTGGGGGAAACCGAAGCATCAACAGGGGGAGAATTTGAATAATCAAATGGCAGCTGAGGGGGGGGGGGGGGGGGGAGCACGAAAACTTTGTCTAAATTAATTCTCCTCCAATAGAAAGTTCTCATCCCCTAATGAGATAGCTAAAGAACTTTCATTTAAAGTTGATTAAGCCATATCTAATTTTTCTATAAATGCAGGCATACTTTTTTGGATCATTTTTTTTTTTTTTTTTGATTAAAATAGGGTTGAAGTAGATTTTTTCCTTCTAATATCTTTCTGCACACAAATTCATTTTTTCCTAAATGTTGTAAAGTTAGTTATGGATTAGATTAGTATACTTTTGTTGTGATGAAACTCATCTAGTTGTTAGAATTATCTTTTCTAGATTTTTTGGCTAATTATAACCAACTATAGATTCTATTTCAACTTAATTTATGACCTCGGCTTGTTGACAAATGTCCATTTTTTTTAAAAGAAAGAAGGAAGGCTTGTAAAAACCTAAGGCTCTGATACAAAATTGATGCAACCAAAATTAAAATTGCAAAAATGAAATATTCCTTTTTTAAAACAAATATATAACTGCAATATCAAAGTTTAAAAGACACTTTTTATAGATAAACACCAAACATGACACATCGACGTGACTACACCCTTCAACTTACAAAATTTTCAGAAGAAAGATATAGATGAGGTGGGAATCATGGATAGATAAGAAAAGATAGAAGATCGAGAAGAAATAATAGAGGGAACAAAAAAGGAGGCAAGCTCGCAAGCTAGAGAAAACATTTAGGTTTTACATTTCAGAAATTATCACCCAAAAACATCCTTTTCTAGCAAAAAACAATCATATATATATAAGAAATTAAATGAGAAGAGCAATAAATATAAGAAGTTAAGGCACCATACATTTAACCAATAAGAAGTCCTTAAACAAACTAAAAATAAGAATAAAAAGGGCAATTGCAATGGGGGAAACCGAAGCATCACACGGAGGCCAAAGCGGGGTTGCCGGAAACCAAATGATCAAAAGGGGTAGAATTTGAAGCATCAAACAACATACAGGGGGGGGGGGGGGGGGGGGGGGGGGGGAGGGACCTCTGCTTCTCATATCTTTCTGTACAGAAATAAAATTTTTCTGAATTTTGTAGAGTTCATTATGGATTAGATCAGTAGAACTTTCTTATGAAGAGACCCATCTAGTTGTTGGAATTATCTCTTCTATATTAGTTGGTTCATTTTCACCAACTATATATTCTTTTCCATTTTAATTTGGGATCTCTGCTTGTTGATGAATATCCATTTTTTTTAAAGAAAAAAGAAAGACTTGCAAAAACTTAAGGCTTCGGCCAATTGGGGGGAACAAGAAACTTTATCTACATTAATTCTCGTTCAATGGAGATATCTCATCCCCTGATTAGACATCTTAAATTTAAGCTGATTGAGCCATATCTAATTCTTTTATTAGTGCAATATACATTCTTTGAATCATTTTTTTTTCGTGATTAAACTAGGTTTAAAGTAGACTTTTTTCCTTCTCATATATTTCTGCACAGAAATTCATTTTTTCCTAAAATTTTTAAAATTCATTATGGACTAGATCAATAGAACTTCCTTGAGATGAGACCTATTTGGTTGTTGATATTATCTCTTCTAGGTTAGTTGGTTGATTTTCACCAAATATATATTCTATTTCATCTTAATTTGGGATCTCAACTTGTTGAAGAATGACCATTTTTTTAAAAGAAAGAAGGAAGACTCGCGAAACCTAAGGCTCTGATACCAAATGGATACAACCAAAATTAAAGATTGTAAATAATTAGATCCTCCTTTTTAAAACATAAATATAAACGCAAGATGACAGCTTAAAAGATACTTTTAAAAATAAATGTCAAATATGACATATCGACGTACTCCCTTCAACTTATAAAATTTTTTATAAGAATGAAAATAAGAGGTAGAAGATCGAGATTAAATAATAGAGGGGAAGGAAATAAAAGCTAGCTTGCAAGTTAGAGAAAACCTGTAGGTTTTACATTCCACAAATTATCACAAAAAAACTTTTTTTTCAAGTTAGAAAATAACCACTATATATAAGAAAATAAATGAGAAGAGTAGAAAATATAGGAAATTAAAGCACCATACATTTAACCAATAGGAACGCTTTAAGAAAATTGAAAACAGGGACAACGGGGAAATCAAAGCATCACACGGAGGTCCAATTGGTGGGGGTGGGGGGAGGGGGGAAACTGAAGCATCAACAGGGGGAGAATCCAAAGCATCAAAAGTTGGCGAGGGGGGTGGGGGGTGAAACTTGGTCTCCATCAATTGGAGATATCTCATCCCTTGAAGACATAGCTTCAGAACTTCCATTTAGAGCTGATTGAGCCATATCAAAATCCTCTACTAATGTTGTTTACTTTATTTGGATCATTTTTTTCTTGATTAAACTGGGCTTGAAGTTTTCTTTTTTTTCTTCTCATATCTTTCTACACACAAATTATTTTTTTCCTGAATTTTGTAAATTTTTTTCTAGATTAGATCAGTAGAACTACCTAGAGCCGAGACCCATTTGTTTATTGGAAATATCTCTTCTAGATTAGTTGGAAGATTTTAACCAACTATAGATTGTATTTCATCTTAATCCAGGGCTTCGTCTTATTGATTAATGTCAATTTCTTTAAGAGAAAGCAGGAAGATGCGAAGAAATCTACGGCTCTGATATATAAATGCAAGATAACACCTTAAAAGACACTTTTTTATAGATAAACACAAAGCATGACACATCAATGCGACTACTCCCTTCAACTTACAAAATTTTGGAGAAGAAAGATACACATGGGGCGGGAACCGTGGATAAAGAAGAAGAGATAAAAAGATCGAGATGAAATTATAGAGGATAAGGGAAAAAGAGGTTAGCTCGCAAGTTAGAGAAAACCTGCAAGTTTTACATTTCATAAATTATCACTCAAAAACTTCTTTTTCCAGGAGGAAAATAGCCACTGCAAATAAGAAAATAAAGGAGAAGAGTTATAAATATAAGAGATTAAGGAACCATATATTTAACCAAAAAGAACTTAAAAATTTGAAAAAAGAGACCGAAAGGGCAGTAACAAGAGGGGGAAACTGAAGCATCACACAAATGCCAAGGGAGGGGGGGAATTGAATCATGACTAGGGAGAGAATATGAAGCATGAAATGGTGGCCAAGCGGGGTCAGGGGGGGGGGGTGTGGAGGACCAAAAACATTGTTTAAATTAACTCACCTCTGGTGGAGAGATCTCATCCCCTGATGAGACAACTTCAAAACTTTCATTTTAAGTGTTTATACCCGATAAATTTTTTTAATTTAAAAATATTTTTTCTACGAAAAATAATAATAAAAAAGAATAATAAAATGGAGCCTAAAATAAAAAAAGATACAAGATTTATAGTGGTTCGGTCAAACACAGTTTATATCCACTCCTTGAAGTCTCCCACTTAATGTATTGCACTATTACCACTAGTTTCTCTCCTTTTACTTCCAAAGCAAGGCAGAGAAGCCTTCATAATAACTCTCTCCACCACTACCCGATGCGGCAGAGAACTGTCATCCTTTTACACCCTCCAAGTTTAGGCAGAGAACCTCCCATTGTTCACACTCTCCACGTATCGGCAGAGAACCGGATCTTCTTGAAAGATCTTCACATGAGAAATCTTGTAGTATAAGAGAAAAGAGTGAAGTAATCATAAAGTACAAACTGATATCCTTACCTTTGAGTAACTAAGTGAACCCTTCACGCTCCTAAAGCAAGAAATCTCTCTCAAACACTCTCTTATTCTCTCCCTCAATCTCACTTTAGTACGCATGAAGATCAAATGACAAAAAGATTTTAAGAAAGTCTAAAATGGAACTTTTACAGAAAAGACATGAAAAACCATCTAAAAATTGCATTTTTCAATTTCTAACCGTGCACGATTGTCCTGCACGATCAAATTTAATACGTACAAACAATATAAAAATTATTGAGTTTGAACTTAATATGAACTGGTATGAACTACTTTCATACCCGATCGTTGTCCCGCACAAACATGGTTTTGTCTGGTACAAACAATTATTCTCAAAGTTTATTGGTACAAAAATGTATGATGAATTTTAAGTTTCTAGAATAGAGAAGATTGTCCTGGGAAGAAAGATAAATATCGTCTAGACGTATAGTTCATTTTGGCAAATCCAAATCCCATCATCCTGGGATGAACGATAAATATTATCTTGACAAATAGCATCCAAAGAGCATCATCAAGGGATGAATGATAAATATCATCTGGATGAATAGCATCCATAGAGCATCGTCCTGGGACGAACGATAAATATCATCTAGATGAACAACATCTAGAATGCATCATCTTGGGAAAAATGATAAATATCGTATGGACGAACTATACTTAGAAATAATTTTTGCCCTCTCTATTTGTTCCATTGCCCATTCGGGAGTATAACTGACCAGATTGTCCCATACGAATATGGTTTGCACTATATGGTCAATTTTAAAAATTATGATTTTTAAAGCTCTCCCCCGATGTGTATGTGTTAAATTACTCAATTACAATCACACTCTCTTAGACTTTAACTAAAATGAGAAAATATAAACTCCAATGCTACAAAACATTCTAAGCAGATCTTGAATTGAAGTCTTTAATAATCTGAAGTATGATTTCCCTGAAATGTTAGTACACACAAGAGCAAATACAAATATTTCAAAATATGTTAGGAGAAAATAATAATAATAAAATAATATTTAGAATCATAAAAAATTTATAAATTGCAAGAGCGTAAAACATAACTCCCTCAACAATCTTCTCCTTTTTTATGATGAAAAAATTATTATTATTTGTCCTAAACTCCCCCTGAATGAATGAATAAATAAACATGTAAGTATAAGGGGTATGTATTATGAACAAATTTATTTTTTTATTTTAAAGTGTTTCACACAAAATGATGAACACATAAAAAACAACACTGAAATGAAAACCAAAAACCTTAAACAAGAAATACACAAGTGACAACACGAACAATACGAACAAGACAAGAATAAAACAAGACAAACAATATTTCTCCCCCTTTTTGACAACAACAAAAAGAGAGAAACAAACAAAAAATGGAAATGTAAGAAGTCATATGAGAAATCTTTGATAATTGATCCTGAAAGAGATGAAGGTATAATAGCAATGATAAAAGTAAGGTTAATTAAAAAAAATAAAAATTCATATCATTTAAATTAATATGTAACAAAAATAAGAGAAATATATAAAAATCATGAATTAGTATAAACAATGCGATAAGGAGAATTATTGAAAAGTTGATAAAATAAAAATTACTATGCGTCAAGTACCAATATTAATTATAATTAAACATTAGATTGATTTGAAAGTAAAAATTAAAAGATAGAGGAAAGAACATATATTTGTGATGACATTTTGCATCTTTTTAGTATTTGTGAACCATTGCGCATTCTTTTAAATTTTGTACCTTTGTATTCTTTTCAACTTTTCAAGTTGTTCTTTCAAATATTAATAATTTAAAAGCTCAAATTTTTCTATGTACAAAGATAATTTTATTAAAAAAGAAATAAATAATAATAAGACTTCAACATTGTAATAATAGAACTATAATTTTGTATGCATAAAAAAATATAAGAATGATATCCTTAACTTGATTAAGTTATAAGCTAATTTAAATTTATGAAAAATTAAATTTTCTAATGATATGAAGTTTTGCATTGTTTTTCAAAATGTACCACTTTTTAGATCACTTTTCTGAAGATAATCGTATAAGCTATCAAACATTTCTAAACATTATAAAAAATAACAAAAATAAGACAAGATGGTTTTTTTTTTATCAAAGTAAATGATATTACAATTCAGCACGATTGATATCAATTTAGAACAACTAAAATAAGAACCACAAACATAAAAACACATACCGAAGATAGTTATAGAAATTTTAAACATAAACACATCACATCACATCATTAGCACTGATAAAGAAAAACATAGAAGAAGTAAAGTTATCACTCAGAGGGGCCCTGATCCAGAGGAGGTGGCTGGTTGAAGAAATTAAAATAGCTACTCATCATAGCCATATGCGGCTCATAGTGTCGAATTGACCTCGTATCCAGCCCATGTCCTGCTGGCACTGTGCGTCCTGCTATTGTAGATGAGTCTCAATTTGATCAAAGCGTCGATCAAAGTGACTCTCAAGATGATCAAAGCGATGAACCAACTCCTGAAGATTTGGTTCACCGGCAGGCACAGGTGTAGGTCCCCTCTCCTCTCCCTCAGTGTTAGCATCTTCATCCTGTTTTGTAAAGATAGATCGGAATGAACCATCATTGTAGTACAAAGGATCTTCAAGATGAGACACATTAGGATGAACTAATTCTTACTTCTTCTCAATAATATAAGCCACAAGGTGTCCTAGAGAAATGTTCTTCTTTCTTTTATGGGATACATGACCAATTTAGAAAACTCATAAAGGTAGTAAAAAATGAGTTGAGCTTCATCAATGGGTTGACCAATAATGATTAAATAAATTTCTGTGGAAAGAAGAGGAGTGATATTAATTCTATCACCAGCTTTTGTAATGATGAAAGTTCTAACTACATGCTGGATTATACTAGCATCGTGATGTAGAGTGTTTACCTTGGGCAAATGGCGTTCTTGTCTAATCCCTCTAAGTACCCAGTTAATCTTAGTCCAATTGAAATTTGAAGCATAAGTCAAAGTGAGGGCTTGTATTCCTTCAGTTCTTAAGTTTAAGAAAACTCCTAGATCTTCCTTGGTTATTTTTACATTTTCCCCCAAAATATAGGATCTAATCCTATCTTGGTCAGAGTTAAAGGTCATGTTTGCTAAGAAATAATGAAATATAGATATGTTGAAGGAGTAAATCAAAGTAAGGGTAAACTCAAATTGAGTTGAAGCAAAGAGTGGTAGTATCTGATACATTGTATTATCCTGAATCAAAACTCTGGAAGGGGTCATTTTCACATATACAAACCTAGGAAAGGATTCCTCGTTTGGTTTAGATAAGAAGTTCTCATGGGTATTCTTAGAGGAAGGTCCTCTAGTCAGTTCCTTAGCGTACCTAATTCTCCTGCTTGAACTTGTCATAAAAAAGATCAAAGGGAATAGAAGATTGAAAAGAACTTTGAAGTGAATGAAGTTTGAGTTCTAAAGCCTTTCAATTTAAAGAAAAAAATGATATTTCATACAGACAAAATTGGGTTTGTCTCATGCGATGCATGGGTTCATAAGTACAAAGAAATATTTCGTATGTACGAACCAATATGGTTAAAATAAAATGACTTTTTGTAATCATAAGAGTTACGAAGCATCCTTTCGTACAGACTTTTTTGACCAAATGATGGTATAGACTAACACGTGTTCGTCCAGGTTGATCAGTTATTTAAGATCATTTTTATGACGGTTTGAATCACCCCCTATTCAGAATGACACATGGTTCGTATGTATGAACTACAGGATCGTACGTACGACCGAGAATAATAACTAAGCTTATCAATATAACCATCTAGATGCATGCATAAAATTGAATACACATCATCCAGATGATCTTCATGGTCATACATACGAACTGCATTAAAAACAAAAAAACTGTACGCATTCTATTCTATCAATGGATCGATATGCTATAGGATTCGTCTAGTAGAAATTTAATTACGTACAAATGACTTGCACACTTAGAAATTTTGTATGATTGATTTAAAAAAATGAATTTGAATGTGAAAATGTTTTAAGAAAAAAAAAGATAAAAATGTTAAAAACAAACAAGCACAAAAATAGAAAAACACACAAGTAAACTTATAAAACTAAAAGCACACTTACAAAAATACATATCAAGTTATATAAACATTTAATTAAGCATTTAAATCAATCACACAAAACCTTGTTCTTAATATACTGAAAGTATCAAAGGCTAGTGATTTTGTAAAAATATCTGCAAGTTGATTTTCTATTAAAGCATGATTGAGTTCAATTTCTCCTTTGGATAGATGATCCCTTATGAAATGATGCATGATGTCTATATATTTGGTACTTAAATGTTGAATAGAATTTTTAGAAATATAAATGGCACTAGTGTTTTCACAATAAATGGAAATTGTGCCTATTTTTAATCCTAAATCAATCAAATGTTGTTTTCAACCAAAGTACTTGTGCCATATAACTTCCTAAGGTGATGTATTCAGCTTCAGCAGTAGATAGGGCTATGGAATTATATTTTATACTGGTTCATGATACTAAAGAATTTCTAATAAATTGACATATTCCAAAAGCACTCTTTCTATCAATACTATAACCCGCAAAGTCAGAATTTGAATATCCAATTATTTCAAATGAAGAGCTAAACTTAGGATACATAATCTCTAAGTTTTGAGTTCCAAGAGATATCTCAAAATCCTTTTCACTACTATCAAATATGATTCTTTTTGATGTGATTGAAATCTAGCACACAAATAAATGCTAAACATAATATCGAGTTTGCTAGCTCTCAAGTAAAGAAAATATCCAATAATTCCCCTAAAGTTTTTTTGATCAACAGATTTTCCCTTAGAGTCCTTATCCTACTAAACTGACGAACTCAGAGGTATACTAATAGGTCTAGCATTATCCATTTCATACTTTTTGAGGATGTCCTTAACATATTTTGACTGGCTAAGAAATGTACCTTCCTCAATTTGCTTAATACTAAAGCCTAGAAAGTAACTCAAATCTCCCATTAGGCTCATTCAAATTCACTACTCATTATTTTAGAGAATTCATCACAAAGTTTTTTATCAGTAGATTCAAAGATGATATCATCAACTTAAATTTATATTATGAGTATATCTTCTCCCAATTTTCTTAAAAAGAGAGTTGTGTCAACACTTCCTTTTTCAAAAGATCTCTCAAGTAGAAAAGTGCTCAACCGCTCATACCAAGCCCTAGGTGCCTATTTCAATCCATATAATACCTTTTTCAATTTAAACACATGATTAGGATATTTTAAATTTTTAAAGCCTTGAGTTTATTCTACAAAAAAAACTTCTTATATTGAACCATTTAGAAAGACACTTTTAACATCTATTTGATATAACTTGAAACCTCTAAAATAGGCAAAGGCTAATAAAATCTTAATTTCTTCAAGTCTAGCTACAGGGGCAAAAGTCTCCTCAAAATCAATCTCTTTAATCTGATTATACCCCTTAGCCACCAATCTAGCCTTATTTCTAATAACTACTATTGAGTCATTCATTTTGTTATTGAAAATTCACTTAGTCCCAACTACACTTTGATCCTTTAGCCTTACAATTTATTTTCATACTTCATTTCTTACAAATTGATTTAATTCTTCTTGTATTGCCAAAATCCAAAATTCATCCGAAAGTGCTTGATTAATATTTGTGGGTTCTATGGAAGAAATAAAGGTTGAATGATTGGCTTCTTTACTCGGTCCATGTCTAGTCCTAACACCCTCATTAGGTTCACCGATAATAAATTCTTTTGGGTGGTTTTTAGAAAATCTCAAATATCTAAGCAACGGGTTTTAAATTTCAAAATTTATATCTAAATTTATTTTCTCAATCTTTTGGCATTCAATTCCTATTTTATCTTCTTCAACAATAAGCTCTTCCAAAATACCAAATTCATCAAATTCAGCTTGTGTGGTCTCCTCAACAACCAAAGTTCTTTTATTGAATATCTTATAATATTTTCCAACACTAGAGTATCCTAGAAAAATTTCTTCTTCTAATTTTGGATCAAATTTTCTTAAGGCAAATTTTCCATTGTTATGTTTGAACACCTTACATCCAAAGACATGCAAATATGAAAAATAAGGTATTCTCCCTTTAAGTAACTCATAATGTGCTTTATTTAGACTAGATCTAATGTTCACTCTATTCAGAACATAACATGCAGTGCTAACCGCTTCAGTCCAAAAATATTTAGGAAGTGAATATTCTACCAATATGGCTCGAGCGGCTTCTATTAATGTTCTATTTTTCCTTTTTACTACCCCATTATGCTGAGGGGTTCTAGGTGCAGAAAAATTGTGATTAATTCCTTTCTCCTTACAAAAATGCTCAAATTTTTCATTTTGAAATTCTTCTCCATGATCACTTTGAATTGACAAAATTTCACATCCTAGTTTCCTCTGAGTCCAAGTCTAGAAATCTCTAAATTCTTCAAATGATTCACTCTTATGATTTAAAAATCTAACCCATGTGAATCTTGAGAATCACAAATTCATATACCTTCTCTCCTAGACTTGCAGTTCCTACAGGTTCAAAACGATCCATACACAAAATTTTCAATAGGTTTCTAGTTCTAAGATCCTTACTGGACTGAAAAGATGACTCTACCTATTTTCCTAATTGATAAGAATCACAAAGGTGGTCCTTATTGAAGTCTAGTTTTGGTATACCTCTCACTAAATTCCTTTGGGTAATCGTTCTTTGGTTTTTCATGCTAGAATGATTAAGTCTCCTATGCCAAAGCCATGATTCATCAGAATTTATTTTCAAATAAAAAGCAGTAGAAGTTTTGATACAATTTAAATCTAACATATAGATATTATTTACCCTTAAATCATTCAAAATATCAATACCATTTAGGCTTAATATATAGCTAGTAGGAAAAAATTGACACTGTATCATTTGTCACATAGCTGGCTAATACTTAATAGATTATGCTTTAAGCTTTCTACAAGTAGTACATTCTCAATAAAAAGGTTTTTAATATTTTCCAATCAAACCTGATCTAACCACCTTCCTTGTGGTGTTATCTCCAAGTGTAACCCTGCCTCCACTTCTTGCTTCCAGTGATATAAGTTGCTTAGTTTCTCGAGTCATATGCCTTGAACAATCACTGTGTAGATACCATATGCTCTCATGAGGTCTTGTGTGATAGCATGCCTATAAAATCATCAAACGTTAGACCTAGGAACCCAAATAAGTTTGGTTTCTCGTTTTGGCAACTTATAAATAGATGCATGTATGATATATCTATTTTTAAGCATCTTAGGCTTCCATACTAAATGAGTTTTTTTATCCAAAGTACTGGTGTATGCTATGTGTCCAAACATACTACAATTAAACATTTAACTCCAGGAAATGGATTTCTCAAATTCTATAATTATTCTGTTTCCTGATTAGTTTTAAATTTTTTGGATATAAAATAGGATTTATAAAATCTTCAAGTGTTGGGGGTATTCTATTTTCCTCAAGCACTTTTATTTTCAATTTGAGAAAAATATTTATACTTTCCAATATGTGATTTATATAATTCATCCGATTTTATTACTTTCTTATTCATCTTTAAAATCGTTATATTCTTTTGGCAATTTTATATAGGATGATTTTAAATTTTCATTACACTTATTCAAATCATTGAACATATCAAGTAATTTCATGTGGTTGTTATCAATTAATGCATGATCTTTCATAAGGATTTCATGTTCTCTTTGCAGTTCTTGTAAATCTAATTTCAGGCCAGCAAGCATTTTCTTTAACTTCCTATATGCATCATGTATACGTTTAGAGACTTCTAAAAGTTCATTGTAAGTTAAGTTACATACCTCTTCTTGATCTGAATGATCAGGGTTATCTTCCATCAAGCAAAGATTGGTGACTTTCTCTTCCTTTTCAATTTTTGATGAGTCTGAAGCTGAGTTCTCCCAGAAAGCTCTTTGGAATTTCTTTTTGTCCTTCTTCAAAATTGGTTTCTACTCTACCTTTTCCTTGCTAGGAGTGTCTTTGAGTTTTGGGCAGTCTGACTTAATGTATCCAGGTTTCCTGCACTCGTAGCAAATTACATCATTAGAAACCTTGATATTCCTATTAAACATACTTCGATTCCATTGCTGGTGTCTCTTTTGCTTCCTCTTAAGAAAGCTTTTGAATTGTTTAGTCATCAAAGCGATGTCATCCTCATCCTCAGGTTCAGATAGATCACTCTCCGACTCCTCCACCTTCAGTGAAATATTCTTCTCCTTTAGTTGCTCTCATGTATTAATCTTTCGTTGACTCACTCCTTGCTCGTATGTAATTAGTGATCCAAAAAGATTATCAATAGAGTAAACATTTAAGTCTTTAGACTCTATAATCATAGTTATTTTAGCATCACAAGTAGTAGGCAAACAATAAAGTATCTTATTAACCATTTCATCGTTCGTTAGTTACTTACCCAATGCATGTAAAGAGGTGACTATTTATGTGAATATTGTGTACATGTCTGAAATGGATTTATTAAGTTTCATGCAAAATAGTTCATAGTCATGCAAAAAGATATTAAGTCTAGATTATTTAACTTCGTTAGTACCTTCATATATTATACAAAGTCTATCCCATATGTTCTTTTCACTTTTGCAAGTGAAAAATTGTTTGTAATCTTCAAATTTAAGAGCACAAAAGAAACTGTTCAAACATTTAGCATTAAGTTGTGCTAGTTCACGTAGTTCTACAGTCCAGCCTGTAAAGGGAATTTCTACTCTAACTCTGTCAACTAATCTAGTTAGTTTTGTGTACCTTTCCTAAACTAAGATCCACATACGGTAGTCTAGTGACTGTAAAAATGTTGACATGCATTTTTTCCAGATATCAAAAGGAACATTGTCAAATAAGGGAGGTCTAGTGATCGAATACCCTTCTGGTGTGTTTTGGTTTCTGAATGTAGCTGCGATCATTAATAAAAAATTAGCCTAAACTTATGATTTTGAAACTAAGTTCTGATATCACTTGTTGAACAAGTTAAATATGAGTTAGGTTGTTAGACCTAAGCTTATGTCCCAATGGCTAAGCAAGAGGGGGGGGGGGTGTGAATTGGTAATTTAAAAATTTTACCTCTTACTTACTGGAATTTTAAGTGTTTAAAACTGATGATTTTTTTAATTTTAAAAACATTTTTTTAACCACTTATAATAACAAAACAGAAAAATAAAATACAGCGAAAAAAAAAAAAGACACAAGATTTATAGTGGTTCGATCAAACATGACATACATCCACTCCCTGAAGTCTCCCACTTTAGGTATTGCACTATTACCACTAGTGTCTCTCCTTTTGCTCCCACAGCAAGGCGGAGAAGCCTTCACAAAAACTCTCTTCCACCACTACCTGGCGTGTTAGGTAACCATCATCCTTTTACACTCTCCATGTGAAGGTAGAGAACCTCCCGCTGTTCACACTCTCCACGTGTCGACAGAAAACTAGATCTTCTTGAAAGATCTTCTCATAAAAAATCTAGTAGGATAAGAGAAAAGAATGAAGTAATCACAAATTATAAACTGTGATCCTTACCTTTGAGTAACTAAGTGAACCCTTTATGCTCCTATAGAAAGAAATCTCTTTCAAACACTCTCTCTCCTTCTCTCAATCTCACTTTAGTATACACAAAGACCAAATGAAAAAAAGATTTTAAGAAAGTCTAAAATGAACCTTTTATAGAAAAGACATGAAAAACCATCCAAAAATAGCATTTTTCAATTTGTCACTGTCCACGCTAGTTCTGTACGATCCAATTTCGTACATACGAACAGTGTAAAAAATGTTGCGTACGAACTTAATATGAACTGGTACGAACTGCCTTCATACCTGATCATCGTCCTATACAAACATGGTTCATCTGGCATGAAAAGTTATTCTCAAAGTTTGTTGGTACAAAAAAATAGGATGAATTTTTAGTTTTTAGAACAGAGAAGTTCATCTTGGGACGAACCATAAATATTGTCTGGAAAAATAGTTCATTTTGGCAAATCCAGAGAGCATCATCCTGGGATGAATGATAAATATCATCTATACGAACTACATCCAGAGAGCATCGTCCTGGGACGAACGATAAAAATTGTTTGGATGAATAGCATCCAGAGAGCATCGTCCTGGGATGAACGATAAATATCGTTTGGATGAACAACATCCAGAGAGCATCATCCTGGGATGAACGATAAATATCATATGGACAAACTATACTTAAAAAAAAAAAAATTTGCCTCTCTGTTCGTTATATTACTTGCTTTGGAGTATAATTGACCAGATCGTCCAGTACGAACATGGTTCATACTGTACGATCAATTTTAAAAATTGTGATTTTTAAAGCTCTCCCCCGATTTGTGTGCTAAGTTACTCAATTACAATCACACTCTCTCAAACTTTAAAAAAATGAGAAAATACAAACTCCAATGTTACAAAACATTCTAAGTAGATCTTGAATTGAAGTATTCAATAATCTAGAGTATGATTTCCTTGAAATATTAATACACATAAGAGCAAATACAAATATTCCAAAATGTGTTTGGAGAAAATAATAATAAAAATAATAATAATTGAAATTATCAAAAATATACAAGTTGCAAGAGTGTAAAACATGCAAAGCTAAGTAGCAACACCCTCAACAAGGATGACGGTTCTCTGCCGACACTTGAAGGTGTGAAAGGATGACGGTTCTGCCAACACTTGGAGGGTGTGAAAGGACGATGGTTTTATATCACACCGGGGATTGGTGGAAGAGAGTTTTATGAAGGCTTCTCCACCTTGCTGTAGGGGCAAAATAAGAGTCACTTTGGTATAGTGCAATACCTAAAGTTGGAGGCTTTAGGGAGTGGATGTAGGTCGAGTTTGACCGACCAATATAAACCTTTGTGTCTTTTTATTTCCACTCCATTTTTTATTTTTTAGAAAATTTTTAATTTTTCTATGGTTTGAAAAATCTCTTTAGAAAAGAATCTAAAATCAATTTGCTCAATTTTATTAATCGGTTTCATGTTTTGAAATCCAAGAAAAGGAAAAAAAATTAAATTACCAATTCACCCCTTCTTGGTTAGCCTTGGGACTTAGCTAAGGTTTAACCACCTATTCTAGAATCAATAAGATTTCATCATAACCAATATGAAGTCCTTAAAAAAATTGAAAATAGGGACCAAAAGAGTAGTTGCAAAAGGGGGAAACCGAAGCATCACATAGAGGCCAAAGGGAGGGGGGGGGGGGGGGGGGACCAAACCATCAACAAGTGGAAAAATTGAAGCATTAAATGGCATCCAAGTGGTGGGAACCCGATACTTTATATACAACAATTCTCTTCTAGAGGAGAGATCTTATCCTGTGATGAAAAAGCTTCAAAACTTCCATTTAAACCTGGTTGAGCTATATCTAATTCCTTTATTAATACACCATACTTTCTTTAGATCTTTTTTTCTTGATTAATTGAGCTTGAATAGAAATTTTTTTCTTCATATACCTTTCTGGACAAAAAAATTATTATTTTCTTGAATTTTTTAAATTTAATTATGGATTAGATCAATAGAACTTCCATGTGATGAGACCCATCTGATTGTTAGAATTATATCTTCTAGATTAGTTGGTAGATTTTCACAAACTATATATTCTATTTTCTTAGTTTGGGACCTCAGCTTGTTGATGAATATCCATTTTTTTAAAAGAAAGATGGAAGACCCACAAAAATCTAAGGCACTAATACTAAATTGATGCAACAAAAATTAAAGATGGCAAAAAATCAGATATTTCTTTTTTAAAATATAAATATAAAAGAAAAATCATAGCTTAAAAGACACCTTTATATATAAACACTAAATATGACACACCGACTCAACTACACCCTTCAACTTACAAATTTTTTTAGAATAAAGATACAAATGGGGTGGGAATCGTGGATGGAAAAGAGATAAAAGGCTGAGATGAAATGATAGAGAGGAAGGTAAAAAGAAGCAAGCTCACAAGCTAGAGAAAACCCGAAGGTTTTACATTCAACATATTATCACTCAAAAACTTTTTTCCAGCAGGAAAACAACCACTATATATAGGAAAATAAATGAGAAGAGTAATAAATGTAGGAAATTAAAGCACAATACCTTTAACCAATAAAAAATCCTTAAAAAATTGAAAATAGAAATCAAAGGGCAGTAGCAAAATGGGGAAACCGAAGCATCACATAAAGACCAAAGTGGGGGAAAATCAAATCATCAATAGGGAGAGAATCTGAAGCATCTAAAGGCGGCCAAATGGGTTGGGGGGGGGGTGTGACCGGAATCATTAAACTTTGTCTACATTAATTCTCCTCCAGTGGAGAGAGATCTCTCATCCCCTGATTAGATACTTTCACAACTTCCATTTTAAGCTAATTGAGCCATATCTAATTCTTCTATTAATGCAACATACCTTCTTTGGATCATTTCTTTTTCTTTACTAAATAGGGCTTGAAATAGACTTTTTTCCTTCTCATATCTTTTTGCATACAAATTCATTTTTTCCAAGCATTTGTAAAGCTCATTTTAGATTAGATCAATAGTAGTTTCTTGTGAATAAACTCTTCTAGTTGTTTGAATTATAAATTATAGATTAGTTTACTAATTTTCATTAACTTTAGATACTGTCCATTCTAATTTGGGGCATTGACTTTTTGATGAAAATCCATTTTTTAAAAAAAGAAAGAAGGAAGACTCACAAAAACCTAAGTTTTTGATAAACATTTTCGTGTTGACCCGACCCCCATCGAGCCCAGTACTTGATCGATTTGATCAAATACCATCGAGGCAAAATCGGACCACGATTTTTTGATATTAAATATTAATTTCATCAAATTAACCTCGATTTAATTAAATTAAATCCAATTTAATTTACTTAAAATCAAATCAATTGAAATCAAACATCATTGAGCCTGGTCGATTGTCGTCGAACCCAATTCGACATAATTTGGCACCGATTCGAGTTCAATCTCATGAAATTAACTTGAGCAGACCCAATGTGACTCAAACGGACCCAAATCATTTTGATTCAAGTCCAATTTGGGCCCAATTTTTAGCCCAAATTTATCAATTGGGGATAAATTAACTTTCTAAATCAAATTCCCAAAGATAGGGCTCAAATTTCAAGTGAAATTCTGCCCTAAATTCCTCATTTTATAGAAGGGGGAAGGGGATTAGTTCACTTTGGTGGCTGGATCTATGTGTGCGCCTCAAAGGAAACGAAAGGAGAGGGAGAGCCTTTCAGTTCCCCATGAGTTGTTTGTCCTGAACGAGGACAAAGAGCATGAGAGCGGGAGAGGGCAAGAGCCATTTCTCTCTTGCTTGCGGGCATCCCGAACATATCAGAAAGGGGGAGACAGAGATCCCCCACGTATAGTATTTCCAACTAGAAGAGCCATTCGACTCTTCCCTTTGTTTGTCTATCATAGATAATAGAGAAGGGGGAGGGAGCATTCAGCTCTCCTTCTTTGTTTGCCCATCCCAACCAGGTGAAAGTGAGGGAGTGGAGCGGAGGACTTTGTCTACTCCTATTATTGCGTCCAACTTAGCATATACCAAAAGGGAAGGAGATTAACCACTTGCTTTTTAGCTCCTCCTCTTTTCTCCATGTGTATTCGACCTAGCTGAGAGATGGTGGGAAGAGTAGAGTCGTTTGACTCTATTTGCATATGATTTTGGGTTCAACAAATGGGAAGGAGTTGAAGCGAAGCATTGTTGGAGTGTTTGAAGGCCATTTGCTTGCTTCAAAGTTCAAAGAAACTCCTCTTTGGAAACTAAGAGTTCAAAGAAACTCCTCTGATTTGTAATCCCTAAGTTGCACATGGGGCTACTTCTTTTCCTACAAGCCTAAATTGTAGGAAATCTCCAAATTCCCCTCCATTTTCCTAGCTTCAAATTAGGCAAATGAATATTTCTCTTTGAACAACAAATGTTCAAAGAACATTCATAGATTTGCAACCCACAAGTTGCAATTTCTTTTTCTTGTTTCTACAACTCAAAAGTTGTAGGAAATCTCATTAATCTCCTAAACCAAAATAAGGAGAGTGTCCACCCCCTCTCTTTAAGTTTCAGAAGCTTGCAACCCAAAGTTTCATCTTCTTTCCTCCTTTCTATAACTCAAAAGTTATATGAAACTCTCATTCACTCAATCCTTGTTGAGTGATTCAATTTTGGTCCAAACCAACCTATTTGTTGAACCAAAAGTAACAAATAGCTTCATCCCAAACATAGGATTCAAAGTCCTATCTCCCTCCATCCTTCCAACTCAAGTTGGAAGGGTGCAACTCTCTCTTTGAACATTAAATATTCAAGGAACATTCATGGATTTGCAACTCATAAGTTTAAAGTTCCTTCCATCATTTCTACAACTCAAAGGTTGAATAAAATCCCATGATTCTCTTAAATCCAAACTAGTAGAGTGCATTTTTCTCTTTGAACCAGAAATGTTCGAAGAACTTTCATTGATTTGCAATCTCTAAATTGCATCTCCCATTTTCTTCTTTACAAACCAAAATTGTAGAGAATTTTCCATCTGTACACAACCTAAAAGTTGTATGAACTTTCATTCTCCTAACTGAAACTAGGTGAATAAGTTCCTCTCTTTGGATACCCAAAAGTCCAAGGAATCCATGATGTGTAGCTCAAATCTGCACATCACTCTCTTATGTTTGTTTAATCTAAAATTAGCAAACTAAATACCCATCATTAAACATAAATGTTTAAAGATAATCTCTCTTGATTTGTAACCCAAAAGTTACAAGTCTTTCTCCCATATTGCACCAAAATCAATAGGTGATCCCTCCTTCCCTTCCCACTCTACGGTTATAGGAGATTCCTATTCTTATTTTAGCTCCAAAAGCTGGAGAAAGTTCTCCAACATTTAGCCCAAAAGCTAAATGTTGGATTCCTACTTTCTCTTCTTAGCTCCAAAAGCTAAGAAGATTTCTTCAACATGTAGCCCAAAAGATATGTGTTGGACTCCCTTGCTCCCCCTTTTTTAGCCTCAAAGCTAAAAGAAATATCCATTCTTCCTCTAGCTTTAAAAGCTAGAGGGAATTCCTCTAACATTTAGCTCAAAAGCTACATGTTGGACACCTCTTCTTTAGACTCAAATTTTAAGTGAAGTACCCTTAGTGTGACATACCACATAGGCCTCACATAGTTAGGTGCACTGCCCCTTAAGCAAGCTAGGATTAGGATTTTTCTTTGTGTGCGCATGTAATTGATGATTTAGTGTGAATGCCCTTTTGGATTGTCTACGTTGTGGGCACTTTCCCTTAAGTGGTTAGTATAGAAATATATACATGCTTTTTTATGCAGGTGAACTTGTCCAAGAGGGGGTAAAATAAATCATGATTTTTATAATATTGTTTGCTTGTAAGTGATGCTTAAATCCCCCCGAAAGAATGTGACCAATAGGGTAGAAGCAGGTGTTTGACACTCTAAGTGCTAAAAAAAATTTAGATATGATGCTTTATTATATAAACTACTTCTAACCCATTGCATGTTTGAGTCTTTTACATTTTCTAAATGTATTTAATAGAAGTAAGAATTATATCAAACTTTTGGGGGTTTCGAGACAAAGAAAGAAGTGGACTAGAATGATGTACCTGCCAAAGGTGAAGCCCTATATCCATTCAGAAGTCAAGAGCTTGAATACCCCCCCCCCCCAAAAGTAGAGTCTGTAATAATTTAACTGGGTTATATAATGGCAGACAACTCAGCTGTCAAACCTATTTGTAATAACTTGGACTCTATTTGTATTCCTTGCATTAAATATATACAAGCATGTTTTGATTGTTTACCTGATTGCATAATAGAAATGCATGTTTTTTCTAGGTTCCTTTCCTTGCTTCTACTTGGGTGTGGCTAAGACATTTTGGTTTGGTAGGCTCTTAAGATAAAACTAAGTTTTCTACCTCTTAACATGTAAACAACCTAAAAAATGAAATTAGGCTCCATGAATTCCTAATAAAAAAAATTCCATGGCTCCCTTCAGGGGGGGCAAGTTTTCAAAACTTAAAATGATCATGCGTGGTAAAAATCAATTTTTTTTTAAGGTAGCATATGCATACCTACATACAAAGGCATCTTGGCCTCAAATCCAAGTTGTAAGTCCTACCTTCTTAAACAAGAGATCCTCCATACTCTATGTTTGCATTGAGACTGGAAAACATAGTTTTAAAATAGATTAGGTGGGTCTAGCTAGTAGTCCTTTCCAGGAAGAATAATAAATCTAGAGGTCGGGTAGGTTCTTCTTTGTGTGAGGTGAAGCTTATAAGTCCCATTTGCATTCCATTAGAGTTAGGTTTGAGGCTCTACCTTTCGGTAGTCCTCGCCATAGTTTTAGGATCTGAGGCAATGGCTAATTTCAACTGCCATACAAGTCCTCACATTATGGGCAATTTCTCCAACATGTGTTGTTGGAATGTAATCCCCAAACATCTAATAAAATGATCAACCCAAACAAAAATAGATTTCTAAAATACAAAGCCCAACATAGGATAGTTTGGCTACCTCTAAGTTTCCCTCAGAATCAAGTACTCTTACATTTCTTCCCTTTAGCCTTCATTCTAAGAAATATAATCATAAGTTGGTACCTTTCATCCTTGAAATTCCTAAAGGCTAAAACATTTAAATAATAATTTTAGGTATTCAAAGATAAAATTTAGCCAATGTCTAAAACGACTCTCAAAATGAAGAGAACCACTATTTTAATCAAAACTGTTCTCAAGCTTTAAAGCTTGAGATGTAATAAACCATGGGCTCTTACCCCTCTGGGATGTCTGTACCCCTGAAATAAATAAACCCCATTCAACCAAACATTAAATGGAGGAATCTCTGTTTAAAGTTATAAATTTCATAATTGAGTCCATAATGAAATGATATTTTTTCCCTTCGGGATAATATATCATCATTCTTATGTCGTACTTAAGAGGGAAAGGGAGAAATGAAAGAGGGAAAGGGAGACGGTGGCTAGCTCACAAGCTAGAGAACCTGCAGGTTTTATATTCCACAAATTATCACCCAAAATATTCTTTTTCTAACAAGAAAACAACCACTATATACAAGAAAATAAATAAGAAGAGTAAAAATTATAGGAAATTAAAGCAACATACACTTAACAATTAGGAACACCTTTAAAATTTAAAAATAGGGATCAAAAGGGAATTTGCAAAAAGGAAGAACTGAAGCATCACACAAAAATTAATGGGGAGGGGAATGTGGAAACCGAAGCATCTACAGGGGGAGAATTCGAAGCATCAAACATCAGTAAAGGGAGAGGGAGAGCTCGAAACTTGTTCTACATCAATTCTCCTCCAGAGGAAATTTCTTATTCCTTGATGAGATAACTTCAGAACTTCTATTTAGAGCTGATTGAGATATCAAATTCCTCCATTAATATAGTATACTTTATGTGGATCATTTTCTCATAATTAAACTGGGCTTGAAGTATTCTTTTTTTTTTCTTCTCATATCTTTCTGCTCACAAATTAATTTTTTCTTGAATTTTGTAAAGTTAAATCAAGATTTGATCAATAGAACTATCTTTTGACGAGATCCATCTAGTTGTTGGAATTATCTCTTCAAGATTATTTATTAGATTTTCACATACAATATTTTGTATTTCATCTTAATTTGGGACCTCGGCTTGTTGTTGAATGACTATTTATTTAAAGAAAGAAGGAAGACTCATAAAAACCTAAGGCTCTGATAATAAATTATTGCAACAAAAATTAAAGATTAAAAATAATTAAATCTTCCTTTTTTAAAAACATATATATAAACACAAGATCACCCCTTAAAAGATATTGTTTATAGATAAATACCATACTTGACACATCGACGTGACTAAACCCTTCAACTTACAAAAAGTTTGAGAGGAAAGATATAGATGGGGCAGGAACCTTGGATAGAGAGGAAGAGATAAAAGATCGAGATGAAATAATAGAGGGAAACGGAAAAAGAGGTTATCTCGCAAGTTAGAGAAAACTCGCAAGTTTTACATTTCATAAATTATCACTCAAAAACTTCTATTTCTAGGAGGAAAATAGCCTTTATATATAAGAAAATAAAGGAGAAGAGCAATAAATGCAGGAGATTAAGGCACCAGACATTTAACTAATAAGAACTACTTAAAAAATTAAAATAAAGATAGAAATGGCAGTAGAAAGTGGGGGAAACTGAAGCATCACACTGAGGGGAGAATATGAAGCATTAAACGACGACCAACGGGGGGAGCCTGAAAACTTTGTCTACATTAATTCCCTCCTGTGGATAGATCTCATCACCTTATGAGATAGCTTCAAAACTTTCATTTAAAGCTGATTAAGCCATATATAATTCTTCTATTAATGCAAGCATACTTAATTTGGAACCTTTTTTTTCTTGATTAAACTACGCTTGAAGTAGACTTTTTTCCTTCTCACATCAATCTGCACACAAATTCATTTTTTCCTAAATTTTGTAATGTTGGTTTTAGATTAGATTAGTATAACTTTCTTGTAACGAAACTCATCTAGTTATTGGAATTATTTTTTCTACATTAGTTGGCTAATTATCACCAACTATAGATTCTATTTCATCTTAATTTTGGACCTCAGCTTGTTGATGAATGTCCAATATTTTTAAAAGAAAGAAGGAAGGCTAAGAAAAATTTAAGTCTCTGATACCAAATTTATGCAACCAAAATTAAAGATTGCAAAAAATCAGAGATTCCTATTTTAAAACAAATATATAGACACAAGGTCACAGTTGAAAAGACACTTTTTATAAATAAACACCAAACATGACATGTAGACGTGACTACACCCTTCAACGTATAAAATTTTCAAGAATAAAGATATAGATGAGGGGGGATCATGGATCGAGAAAAAAAGATATAAGATCGAGATGAAATAATAGAGGGGAAGAGAAAAGGAGGCTAGCACGCAAGCTAGAGAAAACCTTTAGGTTTTACATTTCACAAATTATTATCCAAAAACTTCTTTTTCCAACAGAAAAAAAACCAGTATATATAAGCAAGAAAAATGAGAAGAGTAATAAATACAAGAAGTTAATGTACCATACATTTAACCAATAGGAACTTCTTAAAAAAAACTAAAAAGAGGGACCAAAAGGGAAATTGCAAAACGGGAAACTGAAGCATCACATGGAGGCCAAAATGGGGGGGGGGGGACCCAAAATTTTGTCTACATCAATTCTCTTCTAGTGGAGAGATCTCATCCCTTGATGAGATAGCTTTAAAACTTCATTTAAAGTAGATTGAGCTATATCTAATTCAATTATTAATATAATATACTTTCTTTGGATCATTTTTTCTTGATTAATTTGGGCTTGAATTAGACTTTTTTTTCTTCTCATATCTTTCTGCAAAAAAAAAAATCAATTTTCCAAAATTTTGTAGAGTTCATTCTGAATTAGATAAGTAAAACATCCTTGTGATGAGACCCATTTAGTTGTTGGAATTATCTCTTTAAGATTAATTGGCTGATTTTCACGAACTATAGATTCTATTCCATCTTAATTTGGGACCTTTGCTTGTTGATGAATGTCCATTTTTTTAAAGAAAAAAGGAAGACTTGCAAAAACATAAGGCTCCAGTACTAAATTGATGCAACCAAAATTAAAGATTGTAAATAATCAAATCTTTCTTTTTTAAAACATAAATATAAATAAAAGATCATAGCTTAAAAGAAACTATTTGTAAATAAACACCAAAACTTCCATTTGAGATAGCTTTATGGGTCCCTTGGGGTGGGGTGGGGGGGGGGGGGGGGGGGGGGGGGGGGGGGGGGTTGGCGGGGCATGAACCCAAAACTTTGTCTACATTGATTCTCTTCCAGTCGAGAGATCTCATCCCCTGATGAGATAGCTTTAAAACTTCCATTTATAGTAGATTGAGCTATATATAATTCAATTATTAATATAATATACTTTCTTTGGATCATTTTTTTCTTGATTAATTTGGGCTTGAAGTAGAAATTTTTTTCTTCTCATATCTTTCTGCAAAAAAAAAAATCAATTTTCCAGAATTTTGTAGAGTTCATTCTAAATTTGATAAGTAAAACATCCTTGTGATGAGACCCATTTAGTTGTTGGAATTATCTCTTTAAGATTAATTGGCTGATTTTAACAAACTATAGATTCTATTCCATCTTAATTTGGGACCTCTGCTTGTTGATGAATGTCCATTTTTTTAAAGAAAAAAGGAAGTCTCACAAAAACTTAAGGCTCCGGTACTAAATTGATGCAACCAAAATTAAAGATTGTAAAAAATCAAATCTTTCTTTTTTGAAACATAAATATAAACACAAGATCATAGCTTAAAAGACACTATTTATAAATAAACACCAAATATGACGCATCGATGCGACTGCACCCTTGTACTTAGACAACTTTTTGGAAGAAAAATATAGATGGAGCGAGAACCATGGATAGAGAAGAGATAAAAGGTCGAGATGAAAAATAAGAAGGGATGGTAAAAGGAGGCTAGCTCGCAAGTTAGAGAAAACCCGCAGGTTTTACATTCCACAAATTATTACTCAAAAACATCTTTTTCCAACAAGAGAACAAACCATTATATATAGGAAAATAAAGAAGAAGAGTAATAAATGCATGAAATTATGGAAACATACGTTTAACAAATAAGAACTCCATAAAAAAAATTGAAAATAGGTACTGAAAGGGCAGCAGCGAAAGGGGGAAACTGAAGTATCATATTAAGGCCAAAGGGGGTACACGTAAGCATCAATAGGGGAAGAATCCGAAGCATCAAACGGTGGTCGATGGGGAGCAGACCCAAAACTTTGTCTACATTTGTTCTTCACCGATGGAGAGATCTAATAACTTGATGAGATAGCTTTAAAACTTCCATTTTGAGCTTATTGAGCCATATCTAATTCCTCTATTAATGCAACATACTTTCTTTAGATCCTTTTTTTCTTGATTAAACTATGGTTGAATTAGACATTTTTTCTTCTCATATATTGTTTCACACAAATTCATTTTTTTCTAAATTTTGTAAAGTTCATTATGGATTAGGTCAGTAGAACTTCCTTATTATGAAACCCATCTGATTTTTTGAATTATCTCTTGTAGATTAGTTGACTGATTTTCACCAACTATATATTTTATTTCATCTTAATTTGGGACCTCAGCTTCTTGAAGATTATCCTTTTTTTTTAAAGAAAGAAGAAAGACTTGCAAAAATATAAGGCTCTAATACCAAATTGATGCAACTAAAATTAAAGAATTCAAATAATTAGATTTTCTTTTTTTAAAACAAATATATAAATGAAAGATTACAGCTTAAAAGATACTTTTTATAGATAAACACCAAACATGACACATCGACCCGACTACACCCTTCAAGTTACAAAATTTTTGAGAAGAAATATACAGATGAGGCAGGAACCAAGGATATAGAAGAAGAGATAGAAGACCGAAATAAAATAATAGAGGAGAAAACCAGTAGGTTTTATATTCAACAAATTATCACCCCAAAACTTCTTTTTCTAACTGTAAAACAACAAACATATATAAGAATATAAGAGAAGAGTAATAAATATAGGAAATTAAGGCACCATACATTTAACCAATAGGAAGTTCTTAAAAAATTAGAAAATAGGAACCAAAAGGGGAGTTGCAAAATGGGAAACCGGAGCATCGCTTAGAGGCCAAAGGATGGTGGGGGGGGGGGGGGGGGGGGGGGGGGGGGCGCCTAAGCATCAACAAAGGGAGAATCCAAAGCAACAAATGGACTAAAAGGGCAAGGGGAACATGAAGCATTGTCTACATCAATTCTCCTCTAGTAGTGTAATCTTATCCCCATATGAGATAGCTTCAGAACTTCAATTTAGAACTAATTGAGCCATGTCTAATTCATCTATTAATATAATATATCTTCTTTGGAACATTTTTTTCTTGATTAAACTGTTCTTGAAGTAGAATTTTTTTTCTTTTCATATCTTTCTGCCCACATTCATTTTTAACTAAATTTTCTATTTCATCTTAATTTGGGACACGGCTTGTTGACGAATATGAATCTTTTTAAACAAAGAAGGAAGACTGGCAAATACCTAAGGCTCTTATATTAAGTTGATGCAACCAAAATTAAGGATTGCAAAAAATCATATATTTCTTTTTAAAACAAAAATATAAAAGCAAGATCATAGCATAAAAGTAACTATTTATAGATAAACACTAAATATGATACATCGATGTGACTACACGCTGTACTTAAAAAATTTTCCAGAAGAAAGATATAGATGGAGCGAGAATCATGGATAGAGAATAGATAAAAGGCCGAGATGAAATAATAGAAGGGAAAGTCAAAGGAGGCTAGTTTGCAAGTTAGAGAAAACCCATAGGTTTCACTTTCCACAAATTATCACTCAATAAATTCACCATTTAGAAAAATAAAGGAGAAGAGTAATAGATGCAGAAAAATAATGCACCATACATTTAACCAATAAGAACTCTTAAAAAAACTAAAAATAGAAACCGAAAGAGTAGTATCAAAAGGGGGAAATTTAAGCATCACACAGAGGCCAAAGGGGGGAAAATCGATATAAGAATAGAGGGAGAATATGAAGCATCAAATGGAGGCCAAGGGGGGATCGAAAACTTTGTCTATATTAATTCTCCTTCTGTAGAGAGATCTCATACCTTGATGAGATAGATTCAGAACTTCCACTTTAACCTGATTAAGTTATATTTAAATCTTCTATTAATGCAACATACTTTCATTGGATTATTTTTTTTTCATTATTAAACTAGGCTTGAAGTAGACTTTTTTTATTCTCATATCTTTCTACACACAATATATTTTTTTCTTAAATTTTGTAAAGTTCATTATGGAATAGATCAGTAGAACTTTCTTGTGACGAAACCCATCTACTTGTTGGAATTATCTCTTCTGGATTAGTTAGCTAATTTTCCACAACTATATATTTTATTTCATCTTAATTTGGGACCTCAGCTTGCTGATGAATGTCCATTTTTTTTTAAAGAAAGAAGAAATACTCAAAAAAATCTAAAACTCTAATACCAAATTGATGCAACCAAAATTAAAGATTGCAAATAATTAGATATTCTTTTTTAAGATAAATATATTAAAGCAAGATCACAGCTTAAAAGATATTTTTTATAGACAAACACCAAACATGACACATCGACGTGACCACACCTTTCAACTTACAATATTTTTGAGAAGAAAGATGGGAGGGGAACCATGAATAGAGAAGAAGAGATAGAAGACTGATACAAAATAATAAAAGGGAAGGAAAAAATAAGCTAACTCGCAGGCTAGAGAAAACTTACAAGTTTTACATTCTATAAATTATCACCTAAAAACTTTTTTTCTAGCAGAATAACAGCCACTATATTTAGGAAAATAAAGGATATTAATAATAAATGCAAGAAATTAAGACATCATACGTTTAACCAATAGGAATTCCTTAAAAAAAACTAATAACATGGAACAAAAGGGCAGTTACAAAAGCATCACACTAAGGCCAAAGGGGGGGGACCCAAAACATTATCTACATCAATTATCCTCCAGTGGAGTGATCTCATTCCCTGATGAGATAGCATTAGAACTTCCATTTAGGGGTTATTGAGCCATATCTAATTCCTCTATTAATATAATATAGTTTCTTTGGATCATTCGTTTTCATGATTAAACTGGGCTTGAAGTAGACTTTTTTTCATCTCATAACTTTCTACACTAAAATTCTTTTTTTTTTCCTAAATTTTTAAAGCTCATTCTGGATTAGGTCAGTAGAACATACTTGTGAGGAGATCCATCTAGTTGTTGGAATTATCTTTTTTAGATTATTTTGCTGATTTTCAATAATTATAAATTCTATTATATCTAATTTAGGACCTAGGCTTATTGATGAATGTCCATTTTTTTAAAAGAAATAAGAAATACTCGCAAAAACCTAAGGCTCTAATGTTGCAAACCTATTTTTTCATGGCTTATGTTTTGATGATTGACAAACACTATTTCTCTTGTACTACTTGTTGCTTCTAACTTTTTAGGAATTAAAGATCGGACGATCAAGGAGCCAAGTTCAGGATTGTGTAGGTTTAGGGTTGAGTCAGTCTGTACTTTTGATTTTCACCTTTTGAGTCAACTTGTAATGGTCAAAGAGACTGATGCTAAGTAACCCTACACACACACACACACTTGAGGGGCCTAGAATTTCTGTTTTTGCCCACATCGGCCGGGCCGATATTTATATCGTCCAGGGCGATCAGCTTAAAACAGAAAGTATAAGTAAGGATTCTTAATTAAGGTAGCCGTCATTAACATATCGGCCTGGACGATACGTGTATCGGCCAGGACGATAAGCTCTAAACAGAAAGAAGTAGCTTCCATAGACAATTAAGGTTTACTGTATTTTTAAATTATCAGCCAGGACAATCCACGTATCGGCCTGGATGATATTCACAAATTATGCCATAATTGTTCAGGAAATCAAGGGAGTAATTAAGGATGATTGATATGATCATATCGTCCTGGACGATCGCAGGATCGACCAGGATGATCCAGTCAAAAACCTTAAGTTACTTCAGGACGATAAACATCGGCTAGCTCGTATCCATGGCTATTGTCAGGACGATTATCCTCTGATTTGAATTTATCGACCAGGACGATCGTAAGATCGGCCTGGATGATCAAGCCAATTTTAAATCGTCCAGCTTTGCATCCAGAGCTATAGTCTTGCCGATCTTTATTGATTTGTACTGATCGGCCAAGCCGATGTCCACATCGGCCTGGATGATATTGTCGACAACTTGAAATTAATGAGCTTCTTTGAAGCTCTTCTATTTAAGAGCTCTTGTTCAATGTTTTTCAAGGCTTTTGGCTACTGCCTTGACCTGAGAAGACCTTGAGGAGAGAAAGAGAGAGAGGAGAGAGAGAGGATCTTGTGAGGGGGAGCTTATGAGGGGATTCACAAGGGTTGCTTCAAGGATCATCTTCATCTAGAGTTTCTCGTCCGTGGAAGGGTTGGTAGAGGTAAGGAGTTTCCTTTTGGTTTTGGTTCTCTGCCTACTTCAGGAGGAAGCAAAAGGAGGTTGGTTCTCTGCCTTGTCGGGGTGGAAAAAAAGAGGTTCTTGTGAGGGCTTCTCCGCCTAACCGTGGGGGCTAAAGGAGAGTCACATTTTGTAGTGCAATACTTGGAGGGTGCCTCCATGGAGTGGATGTAGGTCGAGTCGACCGAACCACTATAAATTTCTGTAATCTTTTTCTTGCTTCCGCGCTTTTAACGCATTTATTTTTTGTGGTGATTTTGGTTTGTGATTTTTATTCTTTGTGAAAAGAGTTTTTAAAATACCAATTCACCCCCTCTTGGTTAGCTGGGACTAAGTTCATAGGGCTTAACATCCCTAGCATACTTTCAAGTGGTATCAGAGCGGGATTCAAAAATTAAAGTTTAAAAACTTTTTGAATTTGATCCATGGCTAACATTGGGAATCGCAACACTACGGAAGGGTATTCCATTACCCGACCTCCCCTGTTCGATAACCTACCTTTTGATTTTTTGAAAACTCGCATGTCAATGTTTTTACAATCTACTGATTATCGCACGTGGATGCTTATTCAAGAAGGTTATTCTCCACCTTCTCGTGAAATTAATGGTGTTAAAACTAAAGTTGCTTTTACTGAATGGACTTTTGATGAACTAGATTTAGCTCAATTTAATGCGAAATGTTTGAACTGATATTTCTGTGCTTTGAAATCTTAGGATTACATGCGTGTCTCAACTTGCAAAACTGGTAAAGAGATTTGGGATAAATTGTGCATCACCTATGAAGGTACTAATGAAGTTAAACAATCCTGTTTAAACATTCTCTTGCATGACTATGAACTTTTTCGTATGAAACCTCATGAATCGATTTCTGACATGTACACTAGGTTTACTCAGATTGTTACTTCATTGCATGTACTAGGAAAAGAACTTTCGAACTATGAAAAAGTTAACAAGATTTTGAGATGCTTGCCTTCGTCTTATGATGCAAAAATTACTGCCATCACTGAATCTAAAGATTTGAACACCTATTCTATTGATAACTTACTTGGCTCACTCATTTTTTACGAGCAAGGGGTGAATCAAAGAAATCTTGATGCAGGTGAGAAGAAAAAGGAGAAAACAATTACACTGAAGGCGAACAAATCAGATTCTGAATCTTCCGGGTCTGAAAGCGATGAAATTGCCTTTATCACAAGGCAATTCAAAAGATTTCTAAGGAAGAAACAAAAGCATCATCAAAGTTGGAGAAAATGTAAGGATTATAAACATGTTAAAGGATCTTCTGATGTTGTTTGTTTTGAATGCAGGAAGCCTGGACATGTGAGAGCCGATTATCCTACACTACAAGATCATTCAAGCAAAGAAAAGGAAAAAGGTGAGGAGAAAGCTAAGTATAAGAAGGAGAAGAAGAAAATCCAAAGAGGTTTTTGGGCAGAATCTGGTACTGATTCCTCTGAGACTGAACCAGAGGAAGAGACTACGAACTTGTGTTTCCTGGGAGAAAGTCAAAGTGATGAGGAAGAGGTATGTAAACAAACCTATGATGAATTGTTTGAAATTTGTGAAAAAATCCATGCATCATACAAAAAACTTAAGAAAACTCATGCTAGATTAAAATTAGAACATTAAAATCTACAAAAAGAGCATGAAGTTTTTCTCAAAGATCATGCAACGATTGATTCAAATCACATGGCTCTTCTTGATCAATTTGATGAGTTGAACAAAAAGCATTTGGAATTAGTTGATGAAAATAATGCATTAAAAGCTTCACACACCTCACTTAAGGTTGATCTTAAGAAATTTAAAGAGATTGAGAAAAATTTGATGATTGAGAATGATATATTAAAAAGAACTAACTTGAGGATTCAAAATGATTTTGATACGTATAAAAAAAATCAGATGACTTCCACTTTTGATCTTAAGCCAGAACGTAGGAAGAGGCTTTATAATTCAAACCATTTAAGAAACCCTTTTCATGGAGTTAAATATTTCTCATGTGGCATGCTAGGACACATCTCACACACTTGCACCATTCACCGTAGTACACATTGGGTGTGGAGACCTAAGATGCATGATTCACAGCATACCACATATGCATTGCATTTTACTTTTCCTAAGAAGGGGCCCAAACCTGTTTGGGTTCCTAAATCTGACTGTTGTTGAGTTTTGCAGGTGTGCTCTCACAAAAGTCCTCATGGGAGCAAAGGATAACTGGACCTAAGGAGGCTTGCAGCTCAAAATTGTTTAAACTCGCTGCTTTATCACGTGCTTGAAATTTTTAGTTTTTTTTGTGTTTCTTTTTATTTTTATTTTATTTTTGTGCAAGTGTTTTGTGTTCACTTTGTGTTGTTTTTAGTTTGCTTTATTTTTATTTTATTTTTTGCATTTTGTTTTTCACATTGTTCTTTAAATTTGGCCTTCCATATGATGAATCTTTTCAAGCTTTTAAATATTAGAGTTTTGGAGATAGGGCTTAGCTTTTCTAAATTGGTTAAAGGGAGTAATATTGTTGATGTTTTCCCTCCTTAATTTTTGTTAGTGGCATGATTTTCTTCTCTAAAATAAAAGTCTAAACTCATTTTAACCAATAGTTCTTTAATTAAGATCCTTTTCTTATCTTGCTACATTAATTTATCTTATGCATAATAGCCAAAGTTCTTAGATATCATCCAAGCTTTTGAAATCTTGCCATTGCATTTATCACATGATTTTGATTTTGTGTTGTGAATTGTTCTTCCCTATGTTAGAGAGAGAGCTCCTATTCTCTAATATTTGGAGGATATACTCACAACTAAGTCTTTTTAAGGGTATATTAAAGAGCTTCTAGCTTGCAAGAGTTAAAAAGGAAAGAGGCCAATGAAGCCAAATTGAAAAGAAAGCTATATACACAAAAGTGTATCAAAAATCAAAAGATGCTCAAAGAGCCAATCAAATTAACAAGAGGCATAAAATGAGCCCACTAAATGCAAGCTATCCTCTCTTTGCTAAAAACTCTTAAAACTTAGAGAACTCATAGATTATGTGATGCTTTCAAAGACTTGATTTGATTTTTTTTACTGAGAAAAATTACTTTGGTTTATTAAATATGAGATATTTTCTTGTAAACAAGTCTTGAATGGATCTTCTTATCCTATTTTGTTATTCGGAGTTAGGCCTCTGTCTTCCAAAAAAAATTTTGTACCCTAAAGGATGTCCGATCTAGGGTTAACAGAATCAGATTTTCTACCTTCTTCTGATTGGAATTTTTTAAACTTCTTGATCTCTTGGAACTCTAAAAGTTTAACTTTTGAAAAGAATTCTCATATGATGCCTCCATAAAATAAAAAAAAATTAGAAAAATTTAAATCCAAAAATATTCGTTGTTTGATTTTCGTTGTGTTTTTGTTTTGTTTTTCCTTGTGTTGTTGTTTTTATTTTTTGACTATTTTTCTTTTATTTTATTTTTGAGGGTCTTGATCATCACGATTCTTCTCTTGATTTCAATGTCAAGTCACATCGGCCTGGCCGATACTTTTATCGTCCTGGACGATGTGACAAATTCTCTTCAAAATCCATCTGCTAAACTTTTATGTGCTTAATATTACTTATCGTCCTGGACGATATTATATCGACCTGGACGATTTGATCGAACTCATGGTGATAGTCTTGGCTGATGGAATATTTCGTCTGGCCGATGCATGTTATGTGCATCATCCTGGCCTATACACTGGATCGTTCTGGACCATCCACGTGTCAGCACGTTTTGATCTTTAAATTTGGCCCCGGACGATCCATTATTGTATAATCGTCCGGGCCGATCCACTGTTCGTCCTGGACGATACACGTGGTAATTATTTTAAATGTTTTAACTTCGGCCGGTATGATTAATTATTGTGCATCGTCCTGGATGATACACCTAATCGGCCCGGACGATCTGCTTTTTCAACGGTTGTCCGGATTGACTCCTCGGGATGATCACCTGTGTCTAATCAGCCTGGCTGATATCTGATCAGCCAGGACGATCGGACCACCTTTTTGACCAATCGGCCTGTATGTAATTATTGAACCATATCGGCCTAGACAATTCTGCGATCGGCCAGGACAATATGGCCGTTTCTTTAAATTTAGGTCATTCCAGCCATGATTTTTCACTCTTCATCCTTTGTTCTCTTGTGTTCTTTGCTTAGTGCTCTCAATGGATGGTGGGAAACGCGTCCGACAGACTCCTGGGAGTTCCTCGAGGGCAAGGGTTGACCCTCATTTCCGGGAAGCAAAAGATGAAGCCGCCTATCATCATTACAAAGAGAGAGGAATTATTGTCTCCAGAATCATCAATCCTGTCCATATCTCTTACCTGGTAATGGATCTGTTTTCTCACACCTCCTCCACCTCCATCTGATGATCAGGATCCCTCGTTCTTTTAAGTCTGTGTTTTTTGTTGTTTGTTTCCTGTAGTTTGCTTGTTAGTCTTTTGTGATATTTTTCTGTTATTTCTGGACCCTCTTTTTGTGATGACAAAAGGGGGAGTAGGGTGTGGTAGGAAAAAGAGGTTGTAACTTTGATTTTCTAATGAACCTATTTTTTTAAATTTTCCTACTTGTGTTTGCCAACATCAAAAAGGGGGAGATTGTTGCAAACCTATTTTTTCATGGCTTATATTTTGATGATTGACAAATACTATTTCTCTTGGACTACTTGTTGCTTCTAACTTTTCAGGAATCAAAGATCGGAAGATCAAGAAGGAGCCAAGTTCAGGATTGCATAGGTTTAGGGTTGAGTCAGTCTGTACTTTTTATTTTCACCTTTTGAGTCTACTTGTAATGGTCAAAGAGACTGATGCTAAGTAACCCTACACACACACACACTTGAGGGGCCTAGAATTTTTGTTTTTGCCCACATCGGCCCGGCCGATATTTATATCGTCCGGGACGATCAGCTTAAAATAGAAAGTCTAAGTAAGGATTCTTAATTAAGGTAGCTGTCATTAACATATCGGCCTGGACGATAAGCTTTAAACAGAAAGAAGTAGACGCCACAGTCAATTAAGTTATACTGTATTTTTAAATTATCGGCCTGGACGATATTCACAAAGTATGCCATAATTGTTCAGGAAATCAAGGGAGTAATTAAGGATGATTAATACGATCATATCGTCCTGGACGATCGCAGGATCGGCCAGGACGATCCAGTCAAAAACCTTAAGTTACTTCAGGACGATAAACATCGGCCAGCTCGTATCCAAGGCTATTATCAGGACGATTTTCCTCTGATTTGAACTGATCGGCCAGGACGATCGTAAGATCGGCCTGGACGATCAAGCCAATTTTTAATTGTCCAGCTTTGCATTCAGGGCTATGCTCTGGCCGATCTTCATTGATTTGTACTGATCGGCCAGGCCGATGTCCACATCGGCCTGGACGATATTATCGGCAACTTGTAATTAATGAGCTTCTTTGAAGCTCTTCTATTTAAGAGCTCTTGTTCAATGTTTTTCAAGACTTTTGGCTGCTTCCTTGACCTGAGAAGACCTTGAGGAGAAAAAGAGAGAGAGGAGAGAGAGAGAGGATCTTGTGAGGGGGAGCTTGTGAGGTGATTCACAAGGGTTGCTTCAAGGATCGCTCTGCTTCGTCTTCGTCTAGAGTTTCTCATTCGTGGAAGGGTCAGTAGAGGTAAGGAGTTTGCTTTTGGTTTTGGTTCTCTGCCTGCTTCAGGAGGAAGCAAAAGGAGGTAGGTTCTCCGTGTTGCTGGGGTGGCAAAAAAGAGGTTCTTGTGAGGGCTTCTCCGCCTAGCCGTGGGGGCTAAAGGAGAGTCACGTTTTGTAGTGCAATACTTGGAGGGTGCCTCGAAGGAGTGGATGTAGGTCGAGTCGACCGAACCACTATAAATTTATGTGTTCTTTTTCTTGCTTCCGCGCTTTTAAATTCTGCATTTATTTTTTGTGGTGATTTTGGTTTGTGATTTTTATTCTTTGTGAAAAGAGTTTTTAAAATACAAATTCACCCCCCCCCCTCTTGGTTAGCTTGGGACTAAGTTCATAGGGCTTAACATCCCTAGCGTACTTTCATCTAATACTAAATTGATGCAAGGAAATTTAAATATTGTAAAGAATCATATCTTTCTTTTTTAAAACATAAATATAAACACAATATCACATCTTAAAGGACACATTTATAGATCTACATCAAATATGCACATCGATGTGACTACACCCTTGAATATACAAAATTTTTTAGAAGAAAGATAAAAATGGGCATAAACCATGGATAGAGAAGAAGAGATGGAAGACAAATCTAGACGAAATAATATCGGGGAAGGGAAAAGGAGGCTAGCTCGCAAGTTAGAGAAAACCTTTAAGTTTTACATTACACAAATTATCACCCAAAATCTTCTCTTTCTATTAGAAAAACAATCTGTTGTAACTTCTGAATGAGGAGGAATGTTGTTTTAATTATCACAACCTGTTGTAATTTTCACCGCAAGTTTTGCATTACATAAATTTGTGAATTTTAGAAGTAGAAGATTCAGGAATGTGAGGAGGAATGCTGTCTCAATGGTGCAACATAAGAAGATGTATAAACCTATTGGTTATCTGGTCCAAGCTCATGATGGATTGGTGCAGGGTGATCTAGATACATCAATAAAATTGCAGGGAAATTCAGCAAATCGAAATCACTATGAGGATAGTGTTTTTGCTGATCAGATCCAATGCCAGGAGGTTCTAGTTGATATTTGTATCAATAACAAATTTCAAATTCTAAAAGATGATATTGAGGATGGAGAAGTTTTTGAAGTGGCTGATACAAAAGTTCTAAACAAGACTAAGGATCCCTCTGAACACTTTGCTAAAGTTGGTCTGGCTCCAGAAAAAATTCAAGTTGTAACTTCTGATGAGTTACAAAGTAGAGGAGATAAAGAGGTGTCTTTAACAACTTCAGGTAAAATCAAATTGTCTAAGGAATTAAAGTCAGTAGGACCTCTGGAAGAAACTCATAGGAAGAGAAGAGGGGAAAACAAAAGTAGCAAGATGATGGGGGATTTTTCCCTTGTTGTTTTTTAATGGCTTCGTTTATCTTTTGGAATTTTAGGGGGGCTAGCAAGAGGGAGGCATCCTTATATCTTAGGGAGATAGTGAAGGATAATGAGGGGTTTTTTGTTGGTCTTTCTAAGGCTAAGATGTCTTGTTTGGGTAGGAATGATGTAAATTTGCTTATTGGAAGCGATTGGAATTTTTTTCACCATCCTACTGATGGAACATAAGGTGGAATTCTTGTTTTGTGGAAAAAAAATGTGGTTTCTTTTGAAGACATTGAACATTCCTCTCAAGTGATTATAGGGGTTCTCAACAGCAATGTTTTGCGCACTTGGAATGTAGCTACTATTTATGGAAGGAAGGATGTGCAAACCCGTAGAAGCTTATGGCAAACTCTTGAAAATTGTATTCCTTGTGATTCACCTTCTATTATAGGAGGTGATTTTAATTGCATTATTTCTTAGGAGTACAAGAGGAGTGAGAAGAGGTTCCATTTTTCCAATGGACCTAAGGAGATGATGATGTTTTTAACAAATAATGACTTCCATGATATTGGATTTATTAAACCATGTTTCACTTGGTGTAATAATAAGGAAGGTGCTTCAAGAATTTGGGAGAGACTGGATAGATGTGTATTAAATTCTGCTACTTTGTAGAAAATCCCTATGGCAAAGGTTCAACATTTACCAAGGGTAGCATCAGACCATGGTCCTATTTCCTTCAATGTGGTTGAGCCTCAAAATCAGAAATCTAAAATTATGACATTTGAAGATACTTGGAAGTCGTATCCTGCAACTTGGAACATTGCTTTGAAGGCTTGGAGAAAATTTGATTTTGGTAGTCATGCTGAAATTTTACAAAGAAAACTTAGAATAACTTTGAAAGCACTATATTTTAGGAATAAAAACAAATGCGGAGAACTGAATTTACTATAGAGTGAGTTGAAGAGGGATTTTTTACAACTGCAGATTGAGGAATCCATGGGAGATGGGCTCACAGTGGATAAGTTGAAGCTTTTGAGATGTAAGGTTCACGAGCTGAATGTTACTTTGGGAAGATTACCCACTTGGTGGAACCAAAGAGCTAAAGTTAGATGGCATGAGGAAGGTGATGTAAATTCCAGATTTTTTTATAACTTTGCATCTTCTAAGAAGAATGAAAATCTTATTCGGCAAATCAAAGATGAGGATAATAATCTTTTGAAGGACTTTGAACACATTGAAGCAGTCATTTATATTTTTTTTTTAGAAAAAGTGGACTGCTAGGGAATGCAAGATGACGTGCTAGCCTTTAATTCCTGAAAATTTGAAGATTTCCCATGATGATACTGATATGTTGAGCGCTGATTTCACTAAAGATGAGCTTATTCATGTTGTTTTTCATCAAGGTAACAACAAGTTTCCTGGTTTAGACGGTATTACTACATCTTTTCTTAAATTCTATTGGAAAATTATGGAAGGTGAAACATGGAATGCAGTTTATAGTTTTTTCAAAATTGGATTCATGCATGATAATTGGAAAGATACATTGATTGTATTAATTCCTAAAATAAGAAATCTGATTGTTTCGTCCAATTTTAGGCTATAAGTTTGTGTCAAACTACTTATAAGCTTGTGGCAACTATGAAAGATTGTATTACAAAGTGTATCACTGAAGAATAGGTTGCTTTCCTTCCTGGAAGATCAATGTCTGGCCATTGCTTTTTAGCTCATGATATTTTCCACAAGTTTAGATTTTTAAAAAGCAAAAAAGGCATGATGGCGGTTAAGCTTGATATGGAGCAAGCTTACGATAGCATGAGTTGGTAGACTTTGTATCAAGTCTTAAAGGTGTTTGGATTTCCTTTGAAAATTTTTATGTTTATTATGGAATGTGTTAAAAATGCTAGATTCTCTTTTATTTTAAATGGGAAAGTTTCTAACTGGATTAAGGCAGAGAATGGGTTTCGTCAAGGATGCCCTCTATCTCCTTATCCCTTTATTATTTGCTCAACTTTTCTCACTTGTTATGACACAAAGAGGACAAGATTTGGGAATTCAAATCTCACTTAGAGCTCAAAGGATTAATCATCTTCTATATGCCGATGATGTTTTGATTTTCTCTCAAGCATCTTAAATGCTGGTAAATATTTTGAAGAGCATTGTTTCAGATTTTTGCTCCTGGATGGGGCTGAAGGTGAAAAATTCAAAATCTTAGATTTTTTTCAACAAGGGAACTAGCAGATCCAATATTCAGCGGGTTAAACAAACTTTGAAGTTCAAAATCATCAAGGAGATGCAGTATTTAGGTGTTAAAATGATGCTGAGAAGAGCAATGAAATCTAATTTTCATTATTTACTGGATAACATTCTACAAAAGCTGAATAATTGGGGGAGTAAATGTCTTTCCATGGATGGTAAGATTATTCTTGCTAAATCTTCTCTACTGTCTCTCCCTAATTTCATATCTACATATACTTTGGTCACAAAGAAAGTGCTACATGAAGTTGACAAATGCTATAGAGAATTCATTTGGCATAAAAGAAATGGTAAAAGTGGTATGCATTACATATCTTGGGAAGATCTTTGTAAGCCAAAAGCAGCTACTGGGTTGAATTTTCATTCAGCTATTAGTAGAGCTGGACCTCTTAAATCAAGGTTGTCTTGGTGGTTGCTACAAAATCCAAGGTCATTACTTCATCGAAATATTATTGCTAAATATGGTGATAATATATGGAAAGATGACTGCATAAAAGGATCATCTATTGCTTGAAAAATTTTAACAAAGGGTTCTGAATACTTAAAACCTTTATTAAGGTGGAGAGTGGTCAATGGAAGAAAGATAAATGTTCTTAATGACATCTGGATGTTGGACAAATTTCTGAATTATTGTCCAACAACTGCTGATTGCTTAAGTCTGGAAAATGTAATGCTCAATCACTTCATTAATTTGAATGGAACCTGAAGGTGGAGGAGTTACATCGCTTCTTTCATAAGAATTTTATCTCTTTAATCATGCAAATCTCTATTTATAGTGATGCTGCTAATGATTATTTGGAGGAGATTTGCCATCTTTCTAGCCAAACTATTACTGCTAGAACATATGAATTCAACATGTACCGTGACATTAAATAGGAAGATTTTGGATTATCAAATTGGTTAAAAAAATTGAAGCTTGTCTCTTAGGTGAATCTGTTTTGGTGGAGGATGAGCAAATTTTCTATTCCAACAAATGAATTTTTGAAGTATATGAAGCTTACAAATCATGACTTATGTGCAAGAGGTTGTCAGGATGTGGAAAATTTTGAACATGTTGTTATTCGGTGTAAGCATTTGTTGGATGTTTTACAAAAAATCCAAGAGTGGGTACTTTATATTCCTACTTTTTACTCTTTGGATGAATGTTTGAAAGAGCTAAAAACTCTCACTGTTGTTGCTCATAATTCGGTCAAATTATATTGCACCGCGGTGTATTTATGTTGGAAGAATATAAATGAAATTGTCCATGGGAAGAAGGCTAGTTCGAGCTCTGTTATTGCAGCAAATGTTTTATCTTCATCATTTAACAATTCTAATCCATTTCTAGATAGCTGGGGTACTAATCTCCTTATGGAGTTTCAAAATACTTTGCATCCTCCACTACTAGATTGGTTTAAAGTTAATGTTGATGCATCTCTTCTAATTACAAATAGTGCTAGAATTGGAGGCATCTTTAGAGATTACAAAGGAAGATTATTACTTTCCTTTAGGGAGAGACGAATTCATTGGGATATAGCACAACTTGAGATGGATGCTGTGATGTCAATTAGAAAGTTCATTCAACCTTGGATACTTGATAGCAAAGGAGTAATAATTGAAGGTGATAACATCAACATTATCAAGTTTATTCGAAATTCTTTAAATAAGGCTATGTGGTGAAGCTACAACCGGATAGATGAAGATCTTCTATTCTTGGCCGACTTCAATAATGTAATTTTTAACCATGTTCATAGAGATTGTAATAAGGTAGCCGACCTTTGTGCTACCTTGGCTTTAGAGAATAATTTCTATTTTGATAGTTCCTCTTTTGCTAACAACCCTTCTTCGCTTAGTGGTTTATTTAAGAAGGAATGTGAGCCTTTGCTTTAGCTTGTAACTAGTTTGTTTTTCTTATTGCTAATTGCAAATTTCAAAAAAAAAAAAATAAAGTAGAAAAACAACCACTATATATAAGAAAATAAAGGAGAAGAGTAATAAATACAGGAAATTAAGGAAGAATACATTTAACCAATAAGAACACCTTAAAAAACCTAAAAATATGGATCAAAATGGTAGTTTCAAAAGGAGGAAACCGAATAATTATATGGAGGCCAAAGGGTTGAAAACCAAAGCATCAACACGGGGAGAATCCGAAGCATTGCAAAGAATCATATATTTCTTTTTTAAAATATAAATATGAAAGTAATCTCACAGCTTTTTGACTCTTTTTATAGATAAACATCAAACAAAACACATCAACACGACTACACACTTCAACTTAAAAAAAAATTAAAAGAAAGATACACATGGGGCTGAAACCATGGATAGAGAAGAAGAGATAAATGACTGAGATGAAATAATACAGGGGAAAGAAAAAGGAGGCTAGCTCACAAGTTAGAGAAAACCTGCAGGTTCTATATTCAACAAATTATCACCCAAAAACATCTTTTTCCAGCAGGAAAAAACCACTATATAAGAGAAAAAATGGAGAAGAGTAATAAATACATAAAATTATGGCACCATACATTTAACTATTACGAACTCCTTAAAAAAACTAAAAGCATGGACCAAAAGGGCAATCACAAAAGGAGGAATGTAAATCATCACATGAATCACAAAAGGGGAAAAGCTGAAGCATCAAACGGTGGGGGGGGGGAGGGCGGGGCGGGAATTGGGTCAACTCGCAACTTTGTATACACTAGTTCTACACCAGTGGAGAGAATTAATACCTTGATGAGATAGTTTCAATACATCCTTTTTGAGTATATTGAGCCATATCTAACTCCTCTATTAATGCAGCACACTTTTTTCGGATCATTTTTTTTCTTTATTAAATTAGGCTTGAAGTAGACTTTTTTTCGTTTCATATCTTTCGGCAAACATTCATTTTTTCATGATTTTTTAAAGTTTGTTATGGATTAGATTAGTAGAGCTTCCTTATGACGAGACCCACCTAGTTGTTGGGATTATCTCTTCTAGATTAGTTGGTTGATTTTCACCAGCTATTGATTTTATTTCATCATAATTTGGGATCTCGGCTTATTGATTAATATCCATTTTTTTTAAAGAAAGAAGGAATACTAACAATAACCTAAGGCTCTTATCTAAATTGATTCAATCAAAATTAAAGATTATAAAGAATCAATTCTTTCTTTTTAAAAATAAAAATATGAACGCAATATCACAGCTTAAAAGACTATTTTTATAAATAAACACCAAATATGACTCAATGACTTGATTAACCCTTACACTTACAAAAATTTTGAGGATAAATATTCATATTTGGTTGGAATCGTGGATAGAGAAGAGATAAAAGGCCGAGATAAGATAATAGAGGGGAAGATAAAAGGAAGCTAGCTAACAACCTAGAGAAAGCCCACAGGTTTTACACTCCCAAAATTATTACTTAAAACTTCTTTTTCCAGAATTAAAACAACCACAATATATAAGAAAATAAAGGATAAGAGTAATAAATGAAAGAAATTATTCTACTATACATTTAACCATTAAAACTGTTTAAAAAAATTGAAAACAAGGACTAAAAGGGCAACATGAAAAGGACAAAATAGAAGCATCACATTGAGGCCAAAGGGGGGGAAACTGAAGCATCAATAGAAAGAGAATCTGAAGCATCAAACGGTGGCCAAGGGAGGGAGGGGTGGGAAACCCGAAACTTTGTCTACATAAGTTCTCCTCCGATGGAGAGATTTCATACCTTGATAAGATAGCTTCAGAACTTCCAATTATAGCTGATTGAGTCATATCTAATTCCTCTATTAATGTAATATACTTTCTTTTTATCTCTTTTTTATCTTGATTAAATTGGGCTTGAAGTAGACTTTTTTTTCTTCTTATATCTTTATACACACAAATTCATTTTTTTCTTGAATTTTATAAAGTTTGTTATAGATTCAATTAATAGAATTTTCATGTGACGAGACCCATCTGGTTGATTTTCACTAACTGTAGATTCTATTCCATTTGAATTTGAGACCTCAGTTTGTTGATAAATGTCCATTTTTTAAAAAAGAAAGAAGGAAGACTCGTAAAAATCTAAGATTTTGATACTAAATTGTTGCAACCAAAATTAAAGATTGCAAAGAATCTAATATTTATTTTTTAAAACATAAATATGAACGCAATATCATAGCTTAAAAGACTTTTTTATAGATAAATACCAAACACGACACATCGGCACGACTACACCCTTGAACTTTTAAAATTTTTGAGAAGAAAGATACACATGGGGCAGAAACTATGGATAGAGAAGAAAATATAGAATACCGAGATGAAATAATAAAGGGGAAGGTAAAATGAGGCTATTAAGCTAGAGAAAACAGGTATGTTTTACATTCCACAAAATATGACCCAAAAACTTCTTTTTCCAAGTAGGAAAATAGGCATTATATTTAAGAAAATAAAGGAGAAGAGTAATAAATATAAGAAATTAGGGCACCGAACACTTAACTAATAAGAACTCCTTAAAAAATTTAAAATATTACCCAAAAGGGCAGTAGGAATAGGGAGAAACTGAAGCATGACATAGAGACCAAAGGTGGTGGGGGGTGGGGACCGAAGCATTAACATAGATAGAATCCGAAGCATCAATCAGCAACCAGGGGGGACCTGAAACTTTTTCTACATCAATTCTCCTCTAGTGGAGAAATCTTATCCCCTGATGAGACACCTTCACAACTTTCATCTATAGCTGATTAAACCATATATAATTCCTCTTTTTATACAATATATTTATTTAGATCAGTTTTTTCTTGATTAAACTGGGTTTGAAGTAGACTATTTTTCTTCTTATTTTTTTTGGCACACATTCATTTTTTTTTCTAAATTTTTAAAAAATCTTTTTGGATTTGATTAGTAGAACTTTCTTATGAAAAGACCCATCTAGTTGTTGGAATTATCTCTTTTATATTAGCTGTTGATTTTTACCAACTATATATTATATTTCATCTTAATTTGGGACCACAGCTTGTTGATGAAAATTCATTTATTTTAAAAGAAAGAAGAAATGCTTGAAAAAACCTAAGGCTCTAATACTAAATTGATGAAACAAAAATTAAAAGATAAATACAAACGCAAGATCATAAGTTAAAAGATACCACTTACAAAATTTTTTAGAAGAAAAATACAGATGGAGCGGGAACCGTGGATAAAAAAGAGGAGATAGAAGAACGAGACAAAATAATAGAGGGGAAGGGAAAATGAGGCTAGTTTGCAATCTAAAGAAAATCTACAGGTTTTACATTCCACAAATTATCAACCAAACTCTTCTTTTTATAGCAAGAAAATAACCTCTTTATATAAGAAATTAAAGGAGAAGAGTAATAAATATAGAAAATTATGGCACCATTATTTAACTAATAGAAACTCCTTAAAAATACTAAAAACATGGACCAAAAGGGCAGTTGCAATAGGAAGAAACAGAAGCATCACATGGAGCCCAAAAGGGGGAAAACTGAAACATTAACAAGGGGAGAATCTGAAGCATCAAATGATGGTCAGGGGGACCCAAAACTTTGTCTACATCAGTTCTCCACTAGTGGAGAGATCTGATACCTTGATGAGATAGATTCAAAACTTCCATTTTAAGCTGATAGAGGCATATCTAATTCCTCTTTTAATGCATCATACTTTCTTTGAATCACTTTTTTTCTTGATAAAATTGGGCTTAAAATAGACTTTTTTTTCTTTTCATATATTTATGCAAATATTCATTTTTTTTCTTGAATTTTGTAAAGTTTGTTATGGATTAGATCAGTAGAACTTGATTGTGACAAGACCCATCTGGTTGTTGTATTATCTCTTCTATAATAGTTGGCTGATTTTCACCAAATATAGATTGTATTTCATCTTAATTTGGGACATCAGCCTCTTGTTGATTATTCATTTAATTTTAAAAGAAAGAAGGAAGACTTGTAAAAAACTAAGGCACTAATAATAAATTAATGCCACCAAATTAAAGATTGCAAAGAATCAAATCTTTCTTTCTTAAAACATTAATATAAATGCAAGATCACTAATTATAACACACTTTTTATAGATAAACACCAAACATGACAAACTGACATGACTAAACCAGTCAACTTACAAAATTTTCAAGAAGAAAGATACAGATGCAGTAGGAATCATGGATAGAGAAGAAGAGAAATAAGATCGTGATGAAATAATAGAGGGGAAGGGAAAAAGTGGCTAGCTCGCAAGATACAGAAAACCTGTAGGATTTACATTCAACAATTGATCACTAAACAATTTCTTTTACTAGTAGGAAAACAATCACTACATATAGAAAAATAAAGGAGAAGAGTAATAAATGCATGAAATTAAGGAACCATACATTTAACCAATTGAAACCCCTTAAAAAAAGAAAATAGGTCAAAAGGTAAGTTGAAAAAGGGGGAAACTGAAGCATCACACATAATCTAAATAAGAAGAATATTGAAGCATCAATAGGGGGAGAATCTAAAGCATTAAACGGTGGCCATCGGGGGTGGGGGGGTATACAAAACTTTGTCTACATCAATTCTCCCCTGATAAAATAGCTTCAGAATAGTCATTTTGAGTTGATTGAGCCATATCTAATTGCTCTATTAATGCAACATACTTCCTTTGGAAAAACATTTTTCATGATTAAACTAGACTTGAAGTAGACAATTTTTCATCTCAAATCTTTCTGCACACAAATTCATTTTTCCTAAATTTTGTAAAGCTTTTTTTTGGATTAGATATGAAGAACTTTTTAGTGACAAAACCCATCTGGTTGTTGGAATAATCTTTTTTATATTAGTTGACTGATTTTCATCAACTGTAGATTCTATTCCATCTTAATTTGGGACCTTGACTTGTTCATGAAAGTCCTTTTTTTTAAAGAAAGAAGGAAGACTTTCAAAAACTTAAGGCTCTGATATTAAATTGGTGCAACCAAAATTAAAGATTGCAAAGAATTAAAACTTTCTTTTTACAAACATAAATGTAAATGCAAGATCATAGTTAAAAGACATTTTTTATAAATAAACATCAAACATGACACAACGATGCGACTACACCCTTCAACTTAAATTTTTTTTTAAAATAAAGATACAAATGGGGTGAGAACAGTGGATAGAGAATAAAAGATAGAAGAACGAGAAAAACTAATAGAGGGGAAGGGAAAAGAAGATTAAATAAGCCACCATACATTTGAAAAAACTAGCATGTTTTGTATTCCACAAATTATCACCCAAAAACTTTTTTTACAGCAAGAATAAAACCACTATATATAGGAAAATAAAGAAGAAGAGTAAAAAATGCAAGAAATTAAGGAACCATACATTTAACGAATAAGAACTCCTAAAAAAATGAAAATAGGGATCAAAAGGGCAGTAGAAAAAGGGGAAAATAGAAGTATCACACGGAGGCCAAAGGTGGGAAAAACTAAAGCATGAACAAAGGAAGAATTTTAATCATCAAATGACGATCAACGGGGGGGTGGGACTCAAAACTTTGTCTACATCAAGTCTCCTCCGGTGGAGAGATCTCATCCTAGATGAGATATCTTATGAAATTCCATTTTGTGATGATTGAGTCATATCTAATTCTTCTATTAATGCAGTATACTTTCTTTGGATCATTTGTTCTTTTAATTAAACTAGGCATAAAGTTCATTCTAGATTAGATCAGAATTACTTACTCATGTTGAGACACATCTGGTTGTTGGAATCTTCTCTTCTAGATTAGTTAGCTGATTTCCACCAACTATAAATTATATTTCATCTTAATTTGGGACCTTGTGTTATTAATGAATATCCTTTTTTTTTAAAGAAAGAAGGAAGAATCGCAAAAACCTAAGGCTCTAATACGAAATTTTTGTATTCAAAATTAAATATTGCAAAGAATCATATCTTTTTTTTTAAACATCAATATGAACGCAATATCATGGTTTAATGACTCTTTTTATAGATAAATACCAAGGCACATCAATGTGACTACACCCTTCAACTTACAAAATTTTTGAGAAGAAAGATACATATGGGGAGGAAATCGTGGACAGATAATAGATAAAAAGCTGAGAAGAAACAATATAGCGGAAGGTAAAGGAGGCTAGCTTACAAGCTAGAGAAAATCATACATTTAACCACTATATATAAGAAAATAAAGGAGAAAGTAATAAATGCAAAAAATTAAGGCACCATACATTTAACCGATAGGAACTCCTTAGCTTACAACAAATGAAGTTAAGGAGGCTGTTATGAAGCTAGGGAGTAATAAAGCTCCAAGATGTGATGGATTGACTCACTCTTTCTTCTAAAACTTTTGGGAAATAATTGGTAGTGATGTATGTAAAACAGTGAGCCTTTTTTTCTCTACAGGTAAAACGAGTAAATAATGGAAGGATATTTTGATTGTGCTCATTCCAAAGTCCATTAATCCATTAACTCATGCTTATTATCATCCAATCAGCTTGTGTAACTCAATTTATAAGATTTTGTCTAATATAATCTTAAATAGATTGGTGTTAGTGATTCCCAAAATCATTTCTGAAGAGCAAGTGGCATTTGTTAAGAATAGATCCATTTCAAATCATCTATTATTAACTCAAGAGGTTTTCCATAAACTGAGGTTTTCAAAAGATTGCAATGGATATTTGGCTATCAAATTGGATATGGAACAAGCATACGATAGTATGTGTTGGTTAACCTTGGAGAAGATGATGAAGGATTTAGGATTCCCAGACAGATTCATAGAACTGATTATGGATTGTGTTTCATTTCCCAGATTTTCTATATTAATCAATGGGACAAGGTCTAAATGGATTGAGGGCAAATGTGGTTTTTTCAAGGATGCCCACTCTCTCCATTCTTATTTATAATTTGCTCTCAGTTATTATTTAATGTTTTCTACTGCAAGGGAAACAAATTGGGAATCAGTATTTGCTCCAATGCACCAAAAATTTCACATCTCTTATACGCAGATGATGTATTATTGTTCACTGATGCTAGATTAAACAATGTGAAGAAGATTAAAAGCATTATCACACTATACTGCAGCTGGACGAGCCAAAATGTTAACAAGCATAAATAATCTGTGATCTTTGGTACTTCAATGTTAAAGGGGAAAAGAAAAATATTTCTAAATTGCTGGATTTCAAACCAGTAGAAGAATTGGATTATCTGGGAATTAAAATTGCTTTGAGACGTTTGAAGAAGAGTGATTTCCAATTGCTATTGGATAAAACTATAAAGAGAATGAATGAGTGGGGAAACAGACATATGTCACTTGCCAGCAGATTATGTTTGGTAAAATCTGTCATTCTTACTCTACCAATTTTTTTGATTTCTAATTCTCTTGTTCCTAAGCAAATTCTATATGAATTAGAGAAACTTAGTAGAGATTTTATTTGGAATAAAATGGATAGATGCAAAGGTTTACATTATGTTGCATGGGAGTTGTTATGTACACCAAAACATTGTGGTGGATGGGGTCCTCAATCAATTACTTCGAGAATTGGATCTCTTAGAGCAACGTTTGCTTGGAATCTCATTGAGAAACCAAGTAACTTGTTAAATAGGAACTTGCTGAAAAAATATGGTGATTTGTGGTGGAGTAAAGATGAGTATAGAGGAGGGTCTAATGCTTGGAAAATCATCATAAGTGGATGGAAGACTCTTAAAAAATTTGTTAGATGGAAAGTTTTTAATGGATCCAATATAAATGTTTTACAGGATACATGGATTCATTACAAAAGTCTTCTTAAATGGCCGATTTTTGTAGGATGCCTTGATGAGGACATAACCTCTCTAGATTTTTTCATAGATGAGGGAAAGTGGAATTTTGATAATCTAAACCAGTTTTTTGGAATAGAGCTCCAGAATATCATTTGAGAGGTGAAGATATTCAACAATGCAATGAGAGATCAAATGGAATTGAAAAAGCAATTTTCTGGTAAAACTATCTCTGCCCTACTAACTGAAGATTATTATAGAAATTATGCTTCAAATGTACAGGTTTTTATGGATTCATAAATTAAAAATTAATGCTCAGATAGAGCTCTTTCTTTAACAGAATTTTTTTCTTTTAAAAAGAAAATTATCTATTAATTCTATGGGTCCTATGGGATGTGGTATGATTGAAAATTTGGATCATATCACATCTAAATGTTCAAAACTGTTGGAGGATTTCAATGTTTTACAAGACTGGGGTTCATTATTCTAGTTTTTATTAATTGGAATGAGTTCAACAATGGAATTAGAAGCTTAATAAATCATGATATCATGACTGCAAGAATCTATGTTTTAACTGTTTGGATGGTTTGGAACAATACATGCAAAGTTAAGCATGGAAAAACTGGAAGTAGTAAGTTGCTGATTGCTTCCTCTATTTTGAGCTTTATTAGCTCGGTAAAACAAGATTTTTTCCATTCAGACCACTAGGGTGCTTATCGATCCAAAGGACTGCTTTCACATTATTGGCATCCTCCTCCACTTGAGTGGATTAAAATAAATCTTGATGCAGCTACTAAAGACAACTATATGGCTGGGTTCGGTGGGACGGTAAGAGATGACAAAGGCAGATTTATCTTTGCTTTTGGAAGAAAAAAGCTGCATTGGGATAGTGCATAGATGAATCTCTTGGCATTCAAAGCTTTGGAAGGAATCTATCATGAATAGACAAAAGATATAAAAGGTATTATTTTGGAAGGTGTTAACCTTTCCTTTTCGTATGACTTCATTTGGAACGATTTTAGTGAGAGCACTCTTCCTCCTTCCTTTGTAAACTTATAAAGGAAGAATGTAGTTTGAAGAAAGATCTCTATTAGTTTGTTGCTTGTTCTTGGTTTTTCTTATTTTAATGCTATTGCGTTTCTTAAAAAAAAACAATAATGTTCTCCAACATCTTCAACAATTGTACAGCAAACTGAAGATTAGAGAGAACTCATTGGGAGATGAGGGTATATCATTCTTTAGTAATTTCAATAATGTCATCTTTAATTGTGTCAATCGCAAATCTAATAAGTTAGCGGTTTATTATGCTAACTTAGCTTTATCTTTTGATTTTGATTGGGACTTGTTTTTTGAGGATAACCTTCCATCTTCCTTTGTTAAAATATTAAAGGAAGAGAGTGAAAGGTAGTTGAATCCTCCTTAGCTTGTTTCTTGGCTCTTTATGCCTATTTAATTTTATTGCTACTTAGCATTTCTCAAAAAAAAAAAAAAAAAGGAACTCCTTAAAAAAATAAAAAATAAGGACCGAAAGGGCAGTTACAAAATGGCAAAACTGGAGCATCTTAAAGTGGCCAAAGGGGTGGAAAACTATAACATCGACATAGAGAGAATCCGAAGCATCAAACGGAGGCCAAGGGGGCGGTCCCAAAAGTTCTATTGCATCAAAAAGGCTATTGATCGGTGCCGATATTGGAGAGAGGAAACATATTTGGGAGGAAAAAGTGCATTTTGAGCTTATTTGGATTGCTATTAGTCATCAGTTCACTTAGAAAAGTTGTTCGAATCAAGGTATGACACATTATGTCTATCTTAGTTTTAAAAAATAGGAAGTTATTCAAAAATTTTGGATTAAATTTATATGTTACCAAAAAATGATAAAAAATTTGCACTGAAATTTTTTACAGTGTAACTATTTATATTTTACAGAGATTGAGATTATTAACATTCTGAATATTTTTTGAATAATTTTTATCGATATTTCAAAAATTATGTAGTTTTTATCAAATAGAAAATAACCTAAACTCTAAATAATAGTATTATAGTAAAAATAGTATTTTAAAATAATATTTTACACAATCTCTAATAATTTGATTATATTATGAAACTGTAAATTTTTCTCAATAGTATTCCATTATATACCATTATAAAAAAACTATGAAAATCTGACATGAGCTTAATTACGCTTTAATTGTTATGTGGTGCAAGCTAGAAGATATAAAAGGGTCATAGTCCTTTGAGATTCTATTTATGTCAAGGAAAAATTTAATGATTATAAGGTATGTTATGGTGGATACGAGTATGTTTTGATGCTATAAGCGCAAAAAGAAGTAATAAGGAGCCATAATCCTTTAAAATTTTGTTTAGGACCAAAAATATTTAACATGAACTACTTTTTATGTGAATTGCCCTATAATATTAATTTAAATTTATTTGTTTGCTCAGTATTATTATTAAATAATTGAATAACTGCTATACTCTTATTATCTTTCTCAGTACAATAATTTATTAAATTGCATTTAATTACATTAAAATACTCTAAAAAACGTTTCATAAAAGAATTTAAAACTTTAGATTATTATGGTTCTATTTTTTGATTTTAAGATCTAAGAAAGAGAAAAAGATGGTTGATTAATAGTTCAAGAATGATATGAGTTTAAAAGTACTTCTATATTTTGAGTTTTATACAATTATGGCTAGTTTATGATTCTGTTTTGTAGCTTCTATTTATGGTCATATAATATAGTTTATATATTTTGATGAAATGAAAAAAATTTTGTGGATACTTTATTTTTAGTACTTGGCTTTTTAGTAGTTATATAGTATGGAGTTTATTTAAAATGAATATCGAAATATAATCTAGAACAAAAAAAAATTTTGGGATTTGTATGTCACAACTCAGCACAATAGGACATATCTTGGTCGGGTTGGATTGTGACAAACTTTTATGGTATCAAAGAAATAGTTTTAGAATGGATCGTAAGACAGAGCTATAAGAATATATATGTTAGTCTAGTGAGCTAGTTTTGAGTCTTTCTAAGTGTTTATTATAATTTGTTTCATATCTATATATGTTCAATTATATATTATATATAAGTGTGGATCTGCTAGACCTATATATGATATATGGGCAGGGTGCTTATCAAACAACTCCTATATATAGTATTGCTCCAAAACTCTGTTTTGACATAGTTTCAGAATTTGCTAGTCTAATAACCTAGATTATGGGTGAGGCACAAAGGAGTTCTTGCTATTAGTTCTGATGAGGTAGATTGACATTTACAGATATCTTTGAGATTGAAGCCTTTGAGGTTTGAGGGTGCTATTGAGCCCACAATAGTGGAGCACATGTTGAGGAGGCCAGAGAAGTTATTTGATGGTATGCATAGTCCTCTTAAGAGGAAGGTTCCCTTAATAATCTTTTTGTCAGATGGCGAGGCATAATGCTTGTGGATGGGCCAGCATGTGAAGAAAATTCAAAGAGATTGAACTCATTGATTAGTTACTATCACATTGATTGATATGAGATAGAGTATATTTCTTTAGTTAGATATGCTCCGCATCTAGTTAGCACTCCTGTGGAGAAGTGCTACATATTTCTAAGAGGACTTTAAGATAGTTTGAGACAACCATTGGTGTCATTTCACATATTTTTCTTTTTTGAGCTTGTGGAGAGAGCTTGATTGATAGAAAACAATTTGATGGAAACACAACCTGGTGGATTGCTAGTAGGAAGAGGTTTAGTGGTGAGATTTTTAGTATTGACTTTTCTGAGAAGAACATATTTATACCTGGAGAGTTTAGGAAAGGTGACAGTCAAAGCTGCAAAAGGTATAGACTGTCAAACAAATGAGAGTGCTTCTTACTTCTATAAAGAGGGGTACCTAAAGACAGAAAGTTGAAAGCCCAAGTAGAACATTTATTTTTAATGACATTAAAAATATCGTCAAACAAATCAGAGTGCTTCTTACTTCTATAAAGAGGGGTACCTAAATATTTCACTGGTAACCTTTTATGAGAAACCCCAAATTTATTTTGAATATCATTCAATCTCGTAAGATTTATAGACTTGTAGAAATAAAACATCTCTTATAAGAATAAAAAAAAACCACTAGCATGTTGAAAATTATTAAGAAATCTAAATAGGATGCTCTGATGCACTGACACTTCGTTTTAAGAGAGTATGCAGTGTCAGACACATGTCAGACATGGACACACGTCCGACACGGTGAGGACACGTCATTAGTGTGTCCAATTTAAAAAACAAAAAAATTAAATCGGACATGCGTGTCCGGCCATTGTATAATTAAATAAATAAAAAAAACCTAATCCCGCTATTTCATATTAGTTGGTTCACGCCCAAGTCTTCATCTTCGCCTTAATCCCATATTTCTATTTGTATTCGTTGTCTTCTCGAGCGATTGAGGCGAGCAGCCATCGGCTGGAGAACGCACCCTTAGTCTTCCCTTCTGGTCGTAAGCAACTAGCCATCATCTTTAGTTTCTATGTGCAGCCGAGGGAAGTCGACGTCAAACCACAGAAAATTTTTCAAACTTGTATGTTAATTTCGACATTTTTTCTCAATTCACCATTTCACTTCATTTATCAATGATTCTGTAGATTTCTGATTAGAAGAGCATATTTTTTAAAAAGTATTTTATTTGTTTTGAATTAAAATTATTCTTAAATAAAAATTTATTTATTTAATGCACTTTCACTACGTTTTTGTTAAGGTTTTATTGCACTTTCACTGTGCTTTAACTGCACTTTTTTTGCGCTTTTGCTGTGCTTTCACACTTACAATAAAAATTTGACCGGGCAGGTCGAACCCCGCCAGGGGGCAACACTCTCTTGGACCCCCGGCATAGCTAAAAATTTTAATTGTTCTTTAATTATTTTTTAACTTTGTTTGGTAATTTTTAATTGTTTTACAATATGCCACACAATTTATTAAGCCTTTATTTCTTTTACTTCACCAGTGAACTTAAAAGAAAAATGAGCCTTAGTGTTGGTGGCAGTGGTTCAAAAGAGCCATCTGTAGAAATTGATAAATCATTATGGATTCATGTTACAAAGTTAGGAAAACTTTTGAAGGAAGGAGGAGGGGATGTGTCATTCAAATATAATTATTGTGGTAATACTTACAAAGGATCTTATTCTAGGGTGAAAGCACATCTACTTAAGATTTCTGGCCCTGGAATTAAAATGTGTCCTAAGATTACTATGTCACAGTTGATTGAATTGAACAGATAAGTTGATGAAGCTGAATCTAGGATTAAAAAGGCACTCCCTAAAGAGATATCTTTTTCATATACCCATGGTTTATCCCACACTTCTTCCTCATATGTTAGAGTTGATCATTCATTATAATATAGAAGTGAAGGATATGATTCAAAAAAAAAAAGAAAAGGAGTTGCCAGTAGTGCTTTACAAAAAGCTTTTAACTTGCAACAACGAGAGGAATTGGTTGGAGAAATTGCAAGGATATTTTTTCAGCTGGAATTCCTTTCAACCTTGTAAGAAATCCTCATTATAAAAATGCATTCACTTTTGCATATAATAACAACCTTGTAGGTTATGTTCCACCTGGTTACAATGCATTGAGATCAAAATTATTGGAAAGTGAAAGAGCACATATTGATACATTGCTTGAACCAAAAAAAGGTGCGTGGAAAGAAAAATGAGTCACTTTGGTGTGTGATGGTTAGACTGATCCTCAAAGAAGACCACTCATTAATTTCATGTTCGTTATAAAGAATTGCTCAATGTTTATTAAATCTATAAATTATGAAGGAGAATACAAGGATAAATATTTCATTGCCAATTTGATTAAAGAGGTGATAGCCATTATTGGGCCTTCAAACTTTGTGCAGGTTATAACATATAATGCAACGGTGTATAGAGCTGCAGGATTGTTAGTGGAGCAAACTTATCCTCATATATTCTGTACTCCATGTGTTGTGCACACTTTAAATCTTGCTCTAAAAAATAATTGTGCAACAAAAAATACAGAGGCAAATGAAATCATATATATTGAATGTCATTAAATAATGGTGGTTGCAGATGATACTGTTTTGATCAAAAATTTCATTATGAATCACTTAATGATACTTTTAATGTTTAATGATTTCTCCCATTTGAGAATGTTAGCTGTTGCTGAAATTCATTTTGCTTCTGTAATAATCATGTTGAGAAGGTTCAAACAAATAAAAAATGCTCTTCAATCTATAGTGATTAGTGAAAAGTTGTCTTACTATTGAGAAGATGATGTTGGAAAGGCAAGGTATGTGAAAGAAAAGGTCTTAGATGATTTGTGGTGGGATGACGTAGATAACATTTTGGCTTTCACTGAAACGATTTATGACATGTTGAGAGAGTCTGGCAAAGATAAATCATGCCTACATTTGATTTATGAGATGTGGGACTCTATGTTAACAAAAGTGAAAGAAATTATATACATGCATGAAAGAAAGGCACATAATGAAGACTCAAATTTTTGGAGCATTTGTCAATACCATTCTTAAGGATAGATGGATTAAAAGCAACACACCTCTGTATTGTTTGGCCCATTCATTAAATTCAAGATATATTTGTATTCAACCTTTAAATTAATTTTAAATTTTTTGATAAATGAATAAATAATTTTATATGCTTATATTATTTGAAGGTATTCAAGTAAAGAATGGCTTCAAGAAGATCCTCAACATGTCTCACCACTAATAGATTTAGAAGTGTCAAATTTGAGAAAGATATGCTTGAAATGATATTTCCCAAATGAGGAGAGAAGAAAATTAATATAGAACTTGCAAAATTCTTTAGATATCTAGAGGATTTTGGTGATTAAGAATCTTTGGTTGATGGATGGAGGATGGATTTAAAAATGTGGTGGTTGATTCATGGAGCTTAAGCACTGCTTCTTCAAACCATAGCAATAAACCTTTTTGGTTAAGTATCATCCTCTTTCTATTGAGAGAGAAATTGAAGCACATACTCATTTATTCAATCAGTGAAGACAAATAAAATAACTCCACAACGGGCTGAAGATTTAATTTATGTGCATATAAATCTTTGTCTTCTATCAAGGAAACCCCCACTTTATGTGATAGGTGATAACAAGATGTGGGATGTTGCTGGAGATGGGTTCGAGAACCTTAATTATATGGGATTATTGGAAGTTGAAAATCTTTCTCTAGATGAATCAGAGTTGGAAGAAATGATATTCAATGATGATGATATTGAAGGCCAAAGAATAACCTCTAGATCTAATTCTATCATTCCCTCTATTGAGTAGTTGAACCTTCATGTTGTACTAAATAGTTTTTTGGTTATATTTTTATGGTTGTACTAGACATTTTGTACTAAACATCTTTATGTTATAAGCTAAACAAGTTATCATGACTTTGATTTATTATTGATTGTCATTTTTAATATAATGTCACCTTAATTTTTATATATTATATTAAAAAATTATTATGTCGTATCCATGCTGCACCACATGTCCTATATTTTAAAAAAATGTTGTATCCCATGTCCGTGGCGTGTCGTGTCTGTGTCACCATGTCCGCATCGGTACATCATAGATAGGATGTAAATTATCTTAATATAATAATTAGTTAAAATGTTGAAATCATTCGCAAATCTAAGATAAGTAATCGATAAACCACCAACTATATGGAATTGTAAATTAGGATGCGTTCTAAACAACTCATTAAGGCCTCTAAAAAGATAATTCATAGCAAAAAAAAAAATCCAGGGGATAAAGTATCCCCTTGCAAAAGACCATGAGATGATTTGAAATTACCATGCGATTTACCATTAATAATGATAGAGAAATAACAATTTTTATTACTATGTCTTATAAGTTTAATAAATTTCATGTTGAAAATAAACAACTTTAAAATAGTTTAAAGAAAATTCGTATTCAAATTATTATAAGCTTTTATCAAATTTAAAATAATATTCCCCCAAAAAATTTTAGCTTCCAAATCATGAACTAATTCTTGAGCAAGAAGAACATTGTCAAATATAGAATGACATTTCACAAAACCAATTCGCTCAAGAGAGATCAATTTATGTAACAATAAAGAAAGTCTTACCATAAATTATTTGGGAAGACATCTCTTTGAATAAGATTATTCCTACTTTTATTAAAATTTTAAAGGAGGAATCGGATGTTTCTCTTTGGTAGTTTGTAATCCTTTTATTGTTCTTTTCAATATAGCTTTATGCTTTTTTCAAAAAAAAAAAAAAAAACTAAATTTCATCTTCAAAAAGCATCTTAGTAAAAAAATTATTATCCTTCTCAAAGATCAAAGTATGAATAAAAGAGTAGTCAAGATTTAAGTCAGGACAAAAACTTTTATTAAAAGCATTGTTAAAATAATCAACGCTAAAATCATAAATCAAAGCAAGATCCTCCAAAATAGAACCATCAGGTAAAGAAATTTTGTGAATGTGACTAATCACCATTTTGTGATTGGTAATGTTATGGAAGACTTTAGTATTCCTTTCTCCTTCGATAAAAAACTTAAAAGCCACTTTCTATCTCCAGAAAGCGTCTTCTTTGTCCTGAAGTTTTAACAAAGTGTTAACTTATATATATATATATATAAAATTGATGAAAAGTCAATTTCTTTCGCCGACCCCACCTCGCCAAATGACGCACTTCTTGGGAACCATAACTCCCACTTGATAGTTCATTCGATAAAAAGGGAAAGAGAAAGGAATGAAAACACTTACACTTTCTCTCTTGCTCATTCGACTCCAACATCGTTGTTCGACTTCATTGCTTCACAGAGGCGGGTCGCCTTTCAACTTCTCTTTAGGTTGTTGTTGTTCGGATTTGTTTCTTCACAGGACGCGAAGAGATAGCACGCGCCGCTCATGTTCCATCGCCGTTGTTCGACTTCAGTTCGCACATGCCGACCCCCTTCCCTCGTGGCAGTCCGACTTCATTCCTTCGTGGGCAGTGTGTTGATTGCACTGGTAGCTTCTTCGACTCCTGTCACTGTTTGACATTACCTCCCGCATCCTACCCCGACTCCAATGCCTGTGAGTTCCGACCCGTGCGTGACCGAGCCCTCCTCCATACCCGATCGGGCTTCTCTCTGTTTCCTACATTTCACCTCTCGTATATATATAATATATATATATATATATATATATATATATATATATATATATATATATATATATATATATATATAGTGAGAGATGAGAGGATAAAACTTTCAAACCAGTGTGGAAGACCCGCGCCAACGATCTTAGATCTGGACGGATGGTTTTAAAATTCGAAAACCTGTGCCGTTGATTTTTAATCTGGGCAGATGGTTTTGAATCTGAAGACCTCGTGTCGTCGACCTTAGGTTCAATTGAGATGGTTTTAAATTTAAAGACCTTACGCAGTCGATCTTACATCCCGATGGGATGGTGTAAAATCGAAGACCCTATGCCATCGATCTTAGGTCCGGGTAGGAAGAAATTTTGGCAAAGGCTTCCCAATTTCTCCCTCAAGGGGAAGGTGACGCCGGGAGACTGCTAAAATTTTCTCAAAATTCAAAGAGAAATTATGTTTGAATATTTATTCAATAAAAATGTTAAAATTGACTTTTAAAGATTAATTAACTAAATTTAATTAAGGTTTAATAAAAATTAATCTGTTTAAGATTAATCAAAATATTTGATTAATTTAGATCTTCAACGTCTTCTATATCGTCAAATGCTGAGAGCGGAGAACGCACAAGCACTCATTCTCGTCAAGTCCCTCTAATCTAAATATTTCTTTTTAAGAGCCTTTGAAATTCAAGAGCATTTCAAAATTCGAGAGCATTTTGAAACCCAAAAATTTTAAATATGAAAATTTTAAAAATTTCAAATTAATTGATTAATTAAGTTAAGCGTAAAAGAAAATGCATGAAGAAAAATAATTTTTTCACTAATCAAATATATACAAGCTCTCAATACAATCCTCACCAACTCTCTAACTCTCAAACAAAAGCTCTCAGAAACTGTACAAACTCTCCAAAGAACTCAAAAATCTTTGAACTTGTTTATATGCTCTCAAGGCTCCCCTATACAAGCTCTTACAGCTATTTGTGGATCCTATCTTACAAATGTTCTTACCCCCTCATTCAAATCAAGTCCTAGGAAACATCGAGCGGCCAAAGAATCAATATCATCATTTATGTAGCTTCCAAGCCACGAATATATACAAAAGATTGAACTCCTCCAACACTCTGAAAGCCTGAAATATAATAACTTAGAATCATATAAAAACAGATGATCAAATGACAGACATATTTATAAATGCGCAAAGCTGAAGCTTTTCAGCACTTGAGATCATGGAGCTTTGATATATGGAGGAGAAAATTTAAACTTGTTCTAAAACTTTGATGGGCTCGCTGGAAAGATTTAAAGATAGAAGCTTAGAGGTTTCATTGAAGGTCTCACTATACAGGTATAAAGTAAAAGTTTAGAAGTTTCATTAAATATAGTAGAAAGAGTTAAGTTTCGTTCGAGACGATTTTTTACTGCTTCTTAAAATGGCTTCCTAGCATAAAAAAAAATTAAACGTTTGTACTAAAAAGCTGTTTTAAAAAGCAGTAAGAAAGCCGCCCAAAACAAAACCTTAGTTAAGTATTAAGAAATGAAAATCATTAGTAAATACATGTTGTAAGATGAGTTTGTGGAAGGAAAAATCTGAGAGAACTCAAAAAATCTTTGAACTTGTTTATATGCTCTCAAGGCTCCCCTGTACAAGAACTTTTTAGTGACAAAACCCATCTGGTTGTTGGAATAATCTTTTTTATATTAGTTGACTGATTTTCATCAACTGTAGATTCTATTCCATCTTAATTTGGGACCTTGACTTGTTCATGAAAGTCCTTTTTTTTAAAGAAAGAAGGAAGACTTTCAAAAACTTAAGGCTCTGATATTAAATTGGTGCAACCAAAATTAAAGATTGCAAAGAATTAAAACTTTCTTTTTACAAACATAAATGTAAATGCAAGATCATAATTAAAAGACATTTTTTATAAATAAACATCAAACATGACACAACGATGCGACTACACCCTTCAACTTAAATTTTTTTTTAAAATAAAGATACAAATGGGGTGAGAACAGTGGATAGAGAATAAAAGATAGAAGAACGAGAAAAACTAATAGAGGGGAAGGGAAAGAAGATTAAATAAGCCACCATACATTTGAAAAAACTAGCATGTTTTGTATTCCACAAATTATCACCCAAAAACTTTTTTTACAGCAAGAAAAAAACCACAATATATAGGAAAATAAAGAAGAAGAGTAAAAAATGCAACAAATTAAGGAACCATACATTTAACGAATAAGAACTCCTAAAAAAATGATAATAGGGATCAAAAGGGCAGTAGAAAAAGGGGAAAATAGAAGTATCACACGGAGGCCAAAGGTGGGAAAAACTAAAGCATGAACAGGGGGAGAATTTTAATCATCAAATGAAGATCAACGGGGGTGGGACTCAAAACTTTGTCTACATCAAGTCTCCTCCGGTGGAGAGATCTCATCCTAGATGAGATATCTTATGAAATTCCATTTTGTGATGATTGAGTCATATCTAATTCTTCTATTAATGCAGTATACTTTCTTTGGATCATTTGTTCTTTTGATTAAACTAGGCATAAAGTTCATTCTAGATTAGATCAGAATTACTTACTCATGTTGAGACACATCTGGTTGTTGGAATCTTCTCTTCTAGATTAGTTAGCTGATTTCCACCAACTATAAATTATATTTCATCTTAATTTGGGACCTTGTGTTATTAATGAATATCCTTTTTTTTAAAGAAAGAAGAAAGAATCGCAAAAACCTAAGGCTCTAATACGAAATTTTTGTATTCAAAATTAAATATTGCAAAGAATCATATCTTTTTTTTTAAACATCAATATGAACGCAATATCATGGTTTAATGACTCTTTTTATAGATAAATACCAAGGCACATCAATGTGACTACACCCTTCAACTTACAAAATTTTTGAGAAGAAAGATACATATGGGGAGGAAATCGTGGACAGATAATAGATAAAAAGCTGAGAAGAAACAATATAGCGGAAGGTAAAGGAGGCTAGCTTACAAGCTAGAGAAAACCCGTAGGTTTTATATTCCATAAATTATCACTAAAAAACTTCTTTTTTCAGCAGGAAAATAACCACTATATATAAGAAAATAAAGGAGAAAGTAATAAATGCAAAAAATTAAGGCACCATACATTTAACCGATAGGAACTCCTTAGCTTACAACAAATGAAGTTAAGGAGGCTGTTATGAAGCTAGGGAGTAATAAAGCTCCAAGATGTGATGGATTGACTCACTCTTTCTTCTAAAACTTTTGGGAAATAATTGGTAGTGATGTATGTAAAACAGTGAGCCTTTTTTTCTCTACAGGTAAAACGAGTAAATAATGGAAGGATATTTTGATTGTGCTCATTCCAAAGTCCATTAATCCATTAACTCATGCTTATTATCATCCAATCAGCTTGTGTAACTCAATTTATAAGATTTTGTCTAATATAATCTTAAATAGATTGGTGTTAGTGATTCCCAAAATCATTTCTGAAGAGCAAGTGGCATTTGTTAAGAATAGATCCATTTCAAATCATCTATTATTAACTCAAGAGGTTTTCCATAAACTGAGGTTTTCAAAAGATTGCAATGGATATTTGGATATCAAATTGGATATGGAACAAGCATACGATAGTATGTGTTGGTTAACCTTGGAGAAGATGATGAAGGATTTAGGATTCCCAGACAGATTCATAGAACTGATTATGGATTGTGTTTCATTTCCCAGATTTTCTATATTAATCAATGGGACAAGGTCTAAATGGATTGAGGGCAAATGTGGTTTTGTCAAGGATGCCCACTCTCTCCATTCTTATTTATAATTTGCTCTCAGTTATTATTTAATGTTTTCTACTGCAAGGGAAACAAATTGGGAATCAGTATTTGCTCCAATGCACCAAAAATTTCACATCTCTTATACGCAGATGATGTATTATTGTTCTTTGATGCTAGATTAAACAATGTGAAGAAGATTAAAAGCATTATCACACTATACTGCAGCTGGACGGGCCAAAATGTTAACAAGCATAAATAATCTGTGATCTTTGGTACTTCAATGTTAAAGGGGAAAAGAAAAATATTTCTAAATTGCTGGATTTCAAACCAGTAGAAGAATTGGATTATCTGGGAATTAAAATTGCTTTGAGACGTTTGAAGAAGAGTGATTTCCAATTGCTATTGGATAAAACTATAAAGAGAATGAATGAGTGGGGAAACAGACATATGTCACTTGCCAGCAGATTATGTTTGGTAAAATCTGTCATTCTTACTCTACCAATTTTTTTGATTTCTAATTCTCTTGTTCCTAAGAAAATTCTATATGAATTAGAGAAACTTAGTAGAGATTTTATTTGGAATAAAATGGATAGATGCAAAGGTTTACATTATGTTGCATGGGAGTTGTTATGTACACCAAAACATTATGGTGGATGGGGTCCTCAATCAATTACTTCGAGAATTGGATCTCTTAGAGCAACGTTTGCTTGGAATCTCATTGAGAAACCAAGTAACTTGTTAAATAGGAACTTGCTGAAAAAATATGGTGATTTGTGGTGGAGTAAAGATGAGTATAGAGGAGGGTCTAATGCTTGGAAAATCATCATAAGTGGATGGAAGACTCTTAAAAAATTTGTTAGAAGGAAGTTTTTAATGGATCCACTATAAATGTTTTACAGGATACATGGATTCATTACAAAAGTCTTCTTAAATGGCCGACTTTTGTAGGATGCCTTGATGAGGATATAACCTCTCTAGATTTTTTCATAGATGAGGGAAAGTGGAATTTTGATAATCTAAACCAGTTTTTTGGAATAGAGCTCCAGAATATCATTTGAGAGGTGAAGATATTCGACAATGCAATGAGAGATCAAATGGAATTGAAAAAGCAATTTTCTGGTAAAACTATCTCTGCCCTACTAACTGAAGATTATTATAGAAATTATGCTTCAAATGTACAGGTTTCATGGATTCATAAATTAAAAATTAATGCTCAGATAGAGCTCTTTCTTTAACAGAATTTTTTTCTTTTAAAAAGAAAATTATCTATTAATTCTATGGGTCCTATGGGATGTGGTATGATTGAAAATTTGGATCATATCACATCTAAATGTTCAAAACTGTTGGAGGATTTCAATGTTTTACAAGACTGGGTTCATTATTCTAGTTTTTATTAATTGGAATGAGTTCAAAAATGGAATTAGAAGCTTAATAAATCATGATATCATGACAGCAAGAATCTATGTTTTAACTGTTTGGATGGTTTGGAACAATACATGCAAAGTTAAGCATGGAAAAACTGGAAGTAGTAAGTTGCTGATTGCTTCCTCTATTTTGAGCTTTATTAGCTCGGTAAAACAAGATTTTTTCCATTCAGACCACTAGGGTGCTTATCGATCCAAAGGACTGCTTTCACATTATTGGCATCCTCCTCCACTTGAGTGGATTAAAATAAATCTTGATGCAGCTACTAAAGACAACTATATGGCTGGGTTCGGTGGGACGGTAAGAGATGACAAAGGCAGATTTATCTTTGCTTTTGGAAGAAAAAAGCTGCATTGGGATAGTGCATAGATGAATCTCTTGGCATTCAAAGCTTTGGAAGGAATCTATCATGAATAGACAAAAGATATAAAAGGTATTATTTTGGAAGGTGTTAACCTTTCCTTTTCATATGACTTCATTTGGAACGATTTTAGTGAGAGCACTCTTCCTCCTTCCTTTGTAAACTTATAAAGGAAGAATGTAGTTTGAAGAAAGATCTCTATTAGTTTGTTGCTTGTTCTTGGTTTTTCTTATTTTAATGCTATTGCGTTTCTTAAAAAAAAAATAATGTTCTCCAACATCTTCAACAATTGTACAGCAAACCGAAGATTAGAGAGAACTCATTGGGAGATGAGGGTATATCATTCTTTAGTAATTTCAATAATGTCATCTTTAATTGTGTCAATCGCAAATCTAATAAGTTAGCGGTTTATTATGCTAACTTAGCTTTATCTTTTGATTTTGATTGGGACTTGTTTTTTGAGGATAACCTTCCATCTTCCTTTGTTAAAATATGAAAGGAAGAGAGTGAAAGGTGGTTGAATCCTCCTTAGCTTGTTTCTTGGCTCTTTATGCCTATTTAATTTTATTGCTACTTAGCATTTCTCAAAAAAAAAAAAAAGGAACTCCTTAAAAAAAAAAAAAAAAGGACCGAAAGGGCAGTTACAAAATGGCAAAACTGGAGCATCTTAAAGTGGCCAAAGGGGTGGAAAACTATAACATCGACATAGAGAGAATCCGAAGCATCAAACGGAGGCCAATGGGGCGGTCCCAAAAGTTCTATTGCATCAAAAAGGCTATTGATCGGTGCCGATATTGGAGAGAGGAAACATATTTGGGAGGAAAAAGTGCATTTTGAGCTTATTTGGATTGCTATTAGTCATCAGTTCACTTAGAAAAGTTGTTCGAATCAAGGTATGACACATTATGTCTATCTTAGTTTTAAAAAATAGGAAGTTATTCAAAAATTTTGGATTAAATTTATATGTTACCAAAAAATGATAAAAAATTTGCACTGAATTTTTTTACAGTGTAACTATTTATATTTTACAGAGATTGAGATTATTAACATTCTGAATATTTTTTGAATAATTTTTATCGATATTTCAAAAATTATGTAGTTTTTATCAAATAGAAAATAACCTAAACTCTAAATAATAGTATTATAGTAAAAATAGTATTTTAAAATAATATTTTACACAATCTCTAATAATTTGATTATATTATGAAACTGTAAATTTTTCTCAATAGTATTCCATTATATACCATTATAAAAAAACTATGAAAATCTGACATGAGCTTAATTACGCTTTAATTGTTATGTGGTGCAAGCTAGAAGATATAAAAGGGTCATAGTCCTTTGAGATTCTATTTATGTCAAGGAAAACTTTAATGATTATAAGGTATGTTATGGTGGATACGAGTATGTTTTGATGCTATAAGCGCAAAAAGAAGTAATAAGGAGCCATAATCCTTTAAAATTTTGTTTCGGACCAAAAATATTTAACATGAACTACTTTTTATGTGAATTGCCCTATAATATTAATTTAAATTTATTTGTTTGCTCAGTATTATTATTAAATAATTGAATAACTGCTATACTCTTATTATCTTTCTCAGTACAATAATTTATTAAATTGCATTTAATTACATTAAAATACTCTAAAAAACGTTTCATAAAAGAATTTAAAACTTTAGATTATTATGGTTCTATTTTTGGATTTTAAGATCTAAGAAAGAGAAAAAGATGGTTGATTAATAGTTCAAGAATGATATGAGTTTAAAAGTACTTCTATATTTTGAGTTTTATACAATTATGGCTAGTTTATGATTCTGTTTTGTAGCTTCTATTTATGGTCATATAATATAGTTTATATATTTTGATGAAATGAAAGAAATTTTGTGGATACTTTATTTTTAGTACTTGGCTTTTTAGTAGTTATATAGTATGGAGTTTATTTAAAATGAATATCGAAATATAATCTAGAACAAAACAAAATTTTGGGATTTGTATGTCACAACTCAGCACAATAGGACATATCTTGGTCGGGTTGGATTGTGACAAACTTTTATGGTATCAAAGAAATAGTTTTAGAATGGATCGTAAGACAGAGCTATAAGAATATATATGTTAGTCTAGTGAGCTAGTTTTGAGTCTTTCTAAGTGTTTATTATAATTTGTTTCATATCTATATATGTTCAGTTATATATTATGTATAAGTGTGGATCTGCTAGACCTATATATGATATATGGGCAGGGTGCTTATCAAACAACTCCTATATATAGTATTGCTCCAAAACTCTGTTTTGACATAGTTTCAGAATTTGCTAGTCTAATAACCTAGATTATGGGTGAGGCACAAAGGAGTTCTTGCTATTAGTTCTGATGAGGTAGATTGACATTTACAGATATCTTTGAGATTGAAGCCTTTGAGGTTTGAGGGTGCTATTGAGCCCACGATAGTGGAGCACATGTTGAGGAGGCCAGAGAAGTTATTTGATGGTATGCATAGTCCTCTTAAGAGGAAGGTTCCCTTAATAATCTTTTTGTCAGATGGCGAGGCATAATGCTTGTGGATGGGCCAGCATGTGAAGAAAATTCAAAGAGATTGAACTCATTGATTAGTTACTATCACATTGATTGATATGAGATAGAGTATATTTCTTTAGTTAGATATGCTCCGCATCTAGTTAGCACTCCTGTGGAGAAGTGCTACATATTTCTAAGAGGACTTTAAGATAGTTTGAGACAACCATTGGTGTCATTTCACATATTTTTCTTTTTTGAGCTTGTGGAGAGAGCTTGATTGATAGAAAACAATTCGATGGAAACACAACCTGGTGGATTGCTAGTAGGAAGAGGTTTAGTGGTGAGATTTTTAGTATTGACTTTTCTGAGAAGAACATATTTATACCTGGAGAGTTTAGGAAAGGTGACAGTCAAAGCTGCAAAAGGTATAGACTGTCAAACAAATGAGAGTGCTTCTTACTTCTATAAAGAGGGGTACCTAAAGACAGAAAGTTGAAAGCCCAAGTAGAACATTTATTTTTAATGACATTAAAAATATCGTCAAACAAATCAGAGTTCTTCTTACTTCTATAAAGAGGGGTACCTAAATATTTCACTGGTAACCTTTTATGAAAAACCCCAAATTTATTTTGAATATCATTCAATCTCGTAAGATTTATAGACTTGTAGAAATAAAACATCTCTTATAAGAATAAAAAAAAACCACTAGCATGTTAAAAATTATTAAGAAATCTAAATAGGATGCTCTGATGCACTGACACTTCGTTTTAAGAGAGTATGCAGTGTCAGACACATGTCAGACATGGACACACGTCCGACACGGTGAGGACACGTCATTAGTGTGTCCAATTTAAAAAACAAAAAAATTAAATCGGACATGCGTGTCCGGCCATTGTATAATTAAATAAATAAAAAAACCCTAATCCCGCTATTTCATATTAGTTGGTTCACGCCCAAGTCTTCATCTTGGCCTTAATCCCATATTTCTATTGGTATTCGTTGTCTTCTCGAGCGATTGAGGCGAGCAGCCATCGGCTGGAGAACGCACCCTTAGTCTTCCCTTCTGGTCGTAAGCAACTAGCCATCATCTTTAGTTTCTATGTGCAGCCGAGGGAAGTCGACGTCAAACCACAGAAAATTTTTCAAACTTGTATGTTAATTTCGACATTTTTTCTCAATTCACCATTTCACTTCATTTATCAATGATTCTGTAGATTTCTGATTAGAAGAGCATATTTTTTAAAAAGTATTTTATTTGTTTTGAATTAAAATTATTCTTAAATAAAAATTTATTTATTTAATGCACTTTCACTACGTTTTTGTTAAGGTTTTATTGCACTTTCAATGTGCTTTAACTGCACTTTTTTTGCGCTTTTGCTGTGCTTTCACACTTACAATAAAAATTTGACCGGGCAGGTCGAACCCCGCCAGGGGGCAACACTCTCTTGGACCCCCGGCATAGCTAAAAATTTTAATTGTTCTTTAATTATTTTTTAACTTTGTTTGGTAATTTTTAATTGTTTTACAATATGCCACACAATTTATTAAGCCTTTATTTCTTTTACTTCACCAGTGAACTTAAAAGAAAAATGAGCTTTAGTGTTGGTGGCAGTGGTTCAAAAGAGCCATCTGTAGAAATTGATAAATCATTATGGATTCATGTTACAAAGTTAGGAAAACTTTTGAAGGAAGGAGGAGGGGATGTGTCATTCAAATATAATTATTGTGGTAATACTTACAAAGGATCTTATTCTAGGGTGAAAGCACATCTACTTAAGATTTCTGGCCCTGGAATTAAAATGTGTCCTAAGATTACTATGTCACAGTTGATTGAATTGAACAGATAAGTTGATGAAGCTGAATCTAGGATTAAAAAGGCACTCCCTAAAGAGATATCTTTTTCATATACCCATGGTTTATCCCACACTTCTTCGTCATATGTTAGAGTTGATCATTCATTATAATATAGAAGTGAAGGATATGATTCAAAAAAAAAAGAAAAGGAGTTGCCAGTAGTGCTTTACAAAAAGCTTTTAACTTGCAACAACGAGAGGAATTGGATGGAGAAATTGCAAGGATATTTTTTCAGCTGGAATTCCTTTCAACCTTGCAATAAATCCTCATTATAAAAATGCATTCACTTTTGCATATAATAACAACCTTGTAGGTTATGTTCCACCTGGTTACAATGCATTGAGATCAAAATTATTGGAAAGTGAAAGAACACATATTGATACATTGCTTGAACCAAAAAAAGGTGCGTGGAAAGAAAAATGAGTCACTTTGGTGTGTGATGGTTAGACTGATCCTCAAAGAAGACCACTCATTAATTTCATGTTCGTTATAAAGAATTACTCAATGTTTATTAAATCTGTAAATTATGAAGGAGAATACAACGATAAATATTTCATTGCCAATTTGATTAAAGAGGTGATAGCCATTATTGGGCCTTCAAATTTTGTGCAGGTTATAACATATAATGCAACGGTGTATAGAGCTGCAGGATTGTTAGTGGAGCAAACTTATCCTCATATATTCTGTACTCCATGTGTTGTGCACACTTTAAATCTTGCTCTAAAAAATAATTGTGCAACAAAAAATACAGAGGCAAATGAAATCATATATATTGAATGTCATTAAATAATGGTGGTTGCAGATGATACTGTTTTGATCAAAAATTTCATTATGAATCACTTAATGATACTTTTAATGTTTAATGATTTCTCACATTTGAGAATGTTAGCTGTTGCTGAAATTCATTTTGCTTCTGTAATAATCATGTTGAGAAGGTTCAAACAAATAAAAAATGCTCTTCAATCTATAGTGATTAGTGAAAAGTGGTCTTACTATTGAGAAGATGATGTTGGAAAGGCAAGGTATGTGAAAGAAAAGGTCTTAGATGATTTGTGGTGGGATGATGTAGATAACATTTTGGCTTTCACTGAAACGATTTATGACATGTTGAGAGAGTCTGGCAAAGATAAATCATGCCTACATTTGATTTATGAGATGTGGGACTCTATGTTAACAAAAGTGAAAGAAATTATATACATGCATGAAAGAAAGGCACATAATGAAGACTCAAATTTTTGGAGCATTTGTCAATACCATTCTTAAGGATAGATGGATTAAAAGCAACACACCTCTGTATTGTTTGGCCCATTCATTAAATTCAAGATATATTTGTATTCAACCTTTAAATTAATTTTAAATTTTTTGATAAATGAATAAATAATTTTATATGCTTATATTATTTGAAGGTATTCAAGTAAAGAATGGCTTCAAGAAGATCCTCAACATGTCTCACCACTAATAGATTTAGAAGTGTCAAATTTGAGAAAGATATGCTTGAAATGATATTTCCCAAATGAGGAGAGAAGAAAATTAATATAGAACATGCAAAATTCTTTAGATATCTAGAGGATTTTGGTGATTAAGAATCTTTGGTTGATGGATGGAGGATGGATTTAAAAATGTGGTGGTTGATTCATGGAGCTTAAGCACTGCTTCTTCAAACCATAGCAATAAACCTTTTTGGTTAAGTATCATCCTCTTTCTATTGAGAGAGAAATTGAAGCACATACTCATTTATTCAATCAGTGAAGACAAATAAAATAACTCCACAACGGGCTGAAGATTTAATTTATGTGCATATAAATCTTTGTCTTCTATCAAGGAAACCCCCACTTTATGTGATAGGTGATAACAAGATGTGGGATGTTGCTGGAGATGGGTTCGAGAACCTTAATTATATGGGATTATTGGAAGTTGAAAATCTTTCTCTAGATGAATCAGAGTTGGAAGAAATGATATTCAATGATGATGATATTGAAGGCCAAAGAATAACCTCTAGATCTAATTCTATCATTCCCTCTATTGAGTAGTTGAACCTTCATGTTGTACTAAATAGTTTTTTGGTTATATTTTTATGGTTGTACTAGACATTTTGTACTAAACATCTTTATGTTATAAGCTAAACAAGTTATCATGACTTTGATTTATTATTGATTGTCATTTTTAATATAATGTCACCTTAATTTTTATATATTATATTAAAAAATTATTATGTCGTATCCATGCTGCACCATGTGTCCTATATTTTAAAAAATGTTGTATCCCATGTCCGTGGCGTGTCGTGTCTGTGTCACCATGTCCGCATCGGTACATCATAGATAGGATTTAAATTATCTTAATATAATAATTAGTTAAAAAGTTTAAATCATTCGCAAATCTAAGATAAGTAATCGATAAACCACCAACTATATGGAATTGTAAATTAGGATGCGTTCTAAACAACTCATTAAGGCCTCTAAAAAGATAATTCATAGCAAAAAAAAAAAAATCCAGGGGATAAAGTATCCCCTTGCAAAAGACCATGAGATGATTTGAAATTACCATGCGATTTACCATTAATAATGATAGAGAAATAACAATTTTTATTACTATGTCTTATAAGTTTAATAAATTTCATGTTGAAAATAAACAACTTTAAAATAGTTTAAAGAAAATTCGTATTCAAATTATTATAAGCTTTTATCAAATTTAAAATAATATTCCCCCCAAAAATTTTAGCTTCCAAATCATGAACTAATTCTTGAGCAAGAAGAACATTGTCAAATATAGAATGACATTTCACAAAACCAATTCGCTCAAGAGAGATCAATTTATGTAACAATAAAGAAAGTCTTACCATAAATTATTTGGGAAGACATCTCTTTGAATAAGATTATTCCTACTTTTATTAAAATTTTAAAGGAGGAATCGGATGTTTCTCTTTGGTAGTTTGTAATCCTTTTATTGTTCTTTTCAATATAGCTTTATGCTTTTTTCAAAAAAAAAAAAAAAACTAAATTTCATCTTCAAAAAGCATCTTAGTAAAAAAATTATTATCCTTCTCAAAGATCAAAGTATGAATAAAAGAGTAGTCAAGATTTAAGTCAGGACAAAAACTTTTATTAAAAGCATTGTTAAAATAATCAACGCTAAAATCATAAATCAAAGCAAGATCCTCCAAAATAGAACCATCAGGTAAAGAAATTTTGTGAATGTGACTAATCACCATTTTGTGATTGGTAATGTTATGGAAGACTTTAGTATTCCTTTCTCCTTCGATAAAAAACTTAAAAGCCACTTTCTATCTCCAGAAAGCGTCTTCTTTGTCCTGAAGTTTTAACAAAGTGTTAACTTATATATATATATATATAATATGATGAAAAGTCAATTTCTTTCGCCGACCCCACCTCGCCAAATGACGCACTTCTTGGGAACCATAACTCCCACTTGATAGTTCATTCGATAAAAAGGGAAAGAGAAAGGAATGAAAACACTTACACTTTCTCTCTTGCTCATTCGACTCCAACATCGTTGTTCGACTTCATTGCTTCACAGAGGCGGGTCGCCTTTCAACTTCTCTTTAGGTTGTTGTTGTTCGGATTTGTTTCTTCACAGGACGCGAAGAGATAGCACGCGCCGCTCATGTTCCATCGCCGTTGTTCGACTTCGGTTCGCACATGCCGACCCCCTTCCCTCGTGGCAGTCCGACTTCATTCCTTCGTGGGCAGTGTGTTGATTGCACTGGTAGCTTCTTCGACTCCTGTCACTGTTTGACATTACCTCCGCATCCTACCCCGACTCCAATGCCTGTGAGTTCCGACCCGTGCGTGACCGAGCCCTCCTCCATACCCGATCGGGCTTCTCTCTGTTTCCTACATTTCACCTCTCGTATATTATAAATAATATATATATATATATATATATATATATATATATATATATATATATATATATATATATATATATATATATATATATATATATATATATATATATATATATATATATATATATATATATATATATATATATATATATATATATATATATATATATATATATATATATATATATATAGTGAGAGATGAGAGGATAAAACTTTCAAACCAGTGTGGAAGACCCGCGCCAACGATCTTAGATCTGGACGGATGGTTTTAAAATTCGAAAACCTGTGCCGTTGATTTTTAATCTGGGCAGATGGTTTTGAATCTGAAGACCTCGTGTCGTCGACCTTAGGTTCAATTGAGATGGTTTTAAATTTAAAGACCTTACGCAGTCGATCTTACATCCCGATGGGATGGTGTAAAATCGAAGACCCTATGCCATCGATCTTAGGTCCGGGTAGGAAGAAATTTTGGCAAAGGCTTCCCAATTTCTCCCTCAAGGGGAAGGTGACGCCGGGAGACTGCTAAAATTTTCTCAAAATTCAAAGAGAAATTATGTTTGAATATTTATTCAATAAAAATGTTAAAATTGACTTTTAAAGATTAATTAATTAAATTTAATTAAGGTTTAATAAAAATTAATCTGTTTAAGATTAATCAAAATATTTGATTAATTTAGATCTTCAACGTCTTCTATATCGTCAAATGCTGAGAGCGGAGAACGCACAAGCACTCATTCTCGTCAAGTCCCTCTAATCTAAATATTTCTTAAGAGCCTTTGAAATTCAAGAGCATTTCAAAATTCGAGAGCATTTTGAAACCCAAAAATTTTAAATATGAAAATTTTAAAAATTTCAAATTAATCGATTAATTAAGTTAAGCGTAAAAGAAAATGCATGAAGAAAAATAATGTTTTCACTAATCAAATATATACAAGCTCTCAATACAATCCTCACCAACTCTCTAACTCTCAAACAAAAGCTCTCAGAAACTGTACAAACTCTCCAAAGAACTCAAAAATCTTTGAACTTGTTTATATGCTCTCAAGGCTCCCCTGTACAAGCTCTTACAGCTATTTGTGGATCCTATCCTCTACAACTGTAACCCTCAACTACTGCAACCACTGGCTACAAACACCTACAAATGAACAAATAAAGAGTTAGTACATCATAAATAGATTGAATGAATGCCAATAAATCTAAGCTATTGCATGTATAATAAAGTTTTGAAAAGCAAAGGAAAGCTAATTACGTAAAAAGCTAGTAGAGTAGTAGACTACTGTAGTAGGAAAAAGACTACGAGCACAAAACAAAACAACTAAAACACTAACACCAGTGTCAAAACTCTGAAGTATCAAAATTACAAACTCAACCAACTCGAACAAGTTCAGAACAAATCTCCAAACAATCAAATTTAAATGCATGGGCAGCCTTTTTTATAGGAACTTGGTTGTAAGACCCACTACCCGGCAGCTTTTAAAGGAAAGACGTAAGCCCGACCTTAGGGACCAGTTTTAGGTAATAAATTGACCTAACCTTTAACCCCTAATTAAAATACGGGCTACTTCTAGTAGAAGTCGTAAGTTTGACCTCTGAGGGAAATATTTAGGTAATAACTTAATCCTAGACCCCTCTTTTAGGCATCCCAGCCTATAAGGTTAGGTTGTAAGACTGACCAATGGGCATCTTCTAAGTGAAGTTGCAAGACTCATGTTTTAGGAAAATTACTAAATAAATTGTAATGACCATAAAACCCGACTAATCAAATTTAAACCTATGTGCATCTTAGTCTATAGGATTAAGTTGTAAGACCCAATTTTAGGCAATTTTTTAAGGGAAATAATAAGACCTACTCCAAATACAAATAAAACCCCCGAGAAGCCTTGCTGTAGAGTTAGGTTATAAGACCCATCTTTGGGAAAATCATAAATAGAGAAGTAAGACCCATTCAAAATCTAAATATCTGGGCTAGTTCTTAAAGATTCCGTAAGTACCATTTTAAACCAAACTATTGGGTTACTTCTAAACGAAGTCATAAATCCCAAACTAAATAAATCTCTGGGTATTCTAATAGATGTAAACCCCAAAACACCTAACCAAATTAAAACTCAAATCCCTACGAGCATCCTTGTTTATAAGGGTTAGGTTGTAAGACCCACCCTTCAAGTCGCTTAGCTTCTAGGGCTAGGTCATAAGCCCCAAACTAAATAAATTAACGAGCAACATCTACAGAAGCCATAAACCCCAGCCTAAATTAAGTCAAACTAAAACCAACACCTAATCACTTCAGTCTACTCGGGATCGCTGAGAGGAGGCAACCCATGGCTGCTAATCAGATTCCTTGGACACTACAGTCAATGATTATTAGTGTTGGTAGACTAGAACAATGGTATACCCGGGATGACGGAACCATAAGATCTTGATCAAGTTTACCTCCATTTCTCTCACTTTTGAGACTAAAATACCTAAAAATTATCTAAAATTTATTCATCCTTAATCGAGAGTTTTTTCTTACGCAGTAAGAGGAGTAATTAACTATGAGTGCTTGCGCTCATAGGAAGTAAGGACCCTAAATCTTTAAATCCTAACATTTCCCTCAGAGGAAATCTGGTTAATTTCAATCTGACTTAAAGGAAATGGAATTCTATTGGGATTCATGCATTCGTGCCATTTTTCTTGAACCAACAATGAGGGATTAGCATTATTAAGGGATCTTAAATTCTCTATAGAAGCATCATTTATATAGTGATTATCAGCACTATCAACTAAATTCTCAGCATCCATGATGTTAGAGAACATATTTTTAAAAATGTACTTGTTCCATGAAGCCAACTTTTATTTCAGTCTCCTAAGTTTTATCCATAATCTGGACATATTGCCTTTATTATCATAGAAAAAAAGAGGGGTAAGCCAATTGCTTTAAAAAATATTGAAAAAAGACTCGTCAAGAAGCCACATATTTTGAAATCTAATAGGCTGGAAACTGTTCCTACTATGCAAAGAAATACTTAAAAGAAACAGAGAATGATCAAAAGTAATTCTGGTGAGATAATCAACATGAGCCATTTGAAAAGAAGAAATCCAAGAGCCGTTAAATATTATTTGACCAATTCTTTGCCATATAGTAGCCTTATTTCAAGTAAAAGCATTTCCAGAAAAATAAATATCATGTAAATTATAGTTTAATATCAAATCATTAAAATCTTGCATAGAGTGAAAATTATGAGGCTTACCTCCAATTCTTTTATAAGTATTAGTAATAGCATTAAAATCCCCGCCCACCATCCAAGGAGCAATAAAAGTAGAAGAGAAATCATAAAGTTGTTTCCACAAAGTTTTTCTGTCTAATTTAGAGCAGGATACAAAAGAATAATAGCAACCAAACTAAAGACAATTGTTGTTAGTATGCACTGTTTAAGGAAAATCAACAATAACATATAAACTAGTACATTGCTTTCAAAAAAATCCAATTATAGAGTGGTTTGAATGGACAATCGATATTGAATCCCTTGATCGTGGACTGTTTGTCAGATATTTAAAGGTCTTAATTATATCTGAATTTGGAGATCTTGGTCTCATTAGATTCTTCTAGTCGAGCCGCTCGATTTGAGTATAAGCATGTCATATTTGAATGTCATTAGGTAACCCAAATTGTGGTTCGAACTTTCCAACAATGCTTTGGGTCTTCGATTCGGATTTGGGCTCGGATTGAGTTGAATTTGGTGTCGTTGGTTTCGTATTTCTACGACTATCAATTCGACTATAAGATTGCTAAAATCAGAGTACAGATGATCCCATAATTAATTTTTGAAGTTTCTGACTTGATTTTGCATCAAGATTCGTGCCCGATTAAGATAATTTTTTTGATGATATAATAGTTTGCCCCCCTATTTTCAGACGTCAAAGCTACATAAGTCTTAAAATATATGCGTCAACAATTTGCAACGGCCGAATTGTAAAAAATTGTATTTCAAAAATTAAGAACTTTCTAAAATTTGATCATAGAGGCCTCGTTGAGCTTCGAAAGTATCAAAATTGAGTCTGAAACGTCAAAAAATGTATCGTGAGATCCCAAAAAAGTCAAATTTGGATCATTCGGGAACAAAAAAAGGGTCCGGACAAGATAGGTGGCTGAACCAGCTAGGAACTGCTTACCGCCGCCACCGGCGGTGGTTTGTGCGTCGCGCGGTTACTTTTTCTTTTTTTAGATGTGGGTCCATAGTATTTCTTTAATTTAAAAAATTCCCAAAAAGTAACAAAAAATTGAAAAATTCCAAATTTTTTTGAAAAATTTTGAAAATTTTTAAAAATTCCACAAAATTTCAAAATACTCTGTAATGTTATTTTCTTCCCAAAAATTGTTATAAATAGCCCCCTAGGGCCAGGGGAAACTTGCATCTTCTTCTTTTCTCCTTCTAACTCTCTGACAGTTGAGGCTTTTCTTTGTTTTTGAGTAGGTAACTTTTCCTACTTAATTCTGCACCCCTTCTCTTGTACAGTTAGAATTTTCCTTCTTTTCCCCTTTTTTTCTTTGTGCTTTAGAAGCTTTCCGTTGTTTTTCGTAGGTGACTTTCCCTACTTAATTCAGTGCCCCTCTTTAGTGTGGAAAGAAAAATTATTTGTCCTTCTACTTTCTTCTTCTCTGTCAATCTTCTTACAGTCAAGGCATTCTATTGTTTTATATAGGTGATTTTCCCTACTTAACCTTAGCGCCCCTCTTCTTATGTAGAAGTTGAACTTTTTTGCACTCATTTCTTTTATTTCTCCTTCCTAGTTTTAACTTTCTAATAGTTGAGAAATTCCCCTATTTTTTTTGTAAGTTTCATTGCCTACTAAAAATTAGGGCCCCTCTCCGTGTGTAGAAGTTTAGAATTTTTGAAGCCATTCATTTTCATTTCATTGAGTCTTCTTCTCACATTTTAGGCATTCCACTGTTGCTAATGGGCAACATTCTTCTATCAAGCTTCAGTGCCCCTCTCTTATATAGAAAGAGATGTTTTTTTCTCCTTGGTCTTCACTTTCAAACTACTTCTTTCATTGGAGGCATTCCAATATCATAGATAGGCGGCATTCCCCTAGCAAGCTCTAATGCCCCTCTCTTGTATAGAAGGAGTAGCAATGAGAAGGTATCTTCTTAAAAGATGATCCTTGACATAACTAGATAATTGCTGCTTGTATGTGAGGGTGATTTGAGAAGATCTGGCAGCAATAGTGTCCTAGAAGAGAACTAGAAGTGACGAGTAGACGAGGAGAATTTCGACACCGTTTGAGCAGAAGTCTGTCAGTGATGGACGATCGAGTTGAAGCTATTAACAGTCAATGACTGAGTGCAGAGCTAAAGGAGAGAGTTCGAGGATGCACTGCATGTAGCAGTCGAGCAAGAAGTTGTTGATGGCTGATATGAAGTGAAGGACTATCGGCAAAAATTTGATGAAGGCCCGATGATGGTGGGTGTCCAGTGGCATTTTGCAAAGCTAATATGCCTCCATACTGAAGTGTACCGATATCATATATTCCTAAATTAAGAGGCCAGAATAGTGTGTTATGCTAACGTTCTAGCAACACACGTATAATGTCTAATGAGTTGTGGCCTAATGAAGACCAAATTATAATCTTTCTTTGAAGAATAAGTTGTAGGTGTTGCTTGTGTGCAGTATAGAATAAGTCTCTTAAATACACCACAAAATTTAACTATTTTGTAGTTGCTTATTACTTGATGATAGTAGCTAGTACGAATAATGCAACTATACTTATTAATTTAAAATTCGAGTGAGAAGAAAAGTACATCTGAATATGCATTTGTACAACTCCATTGATATTGTATATGAAGTTAAGAACTTTATCCCTTGGATGAAGTTGAATTTTTATTGCATCTTTGAGACATTCTTTTATGTATTGCCCCCCATATTTTTAGAGGCACTATTAGACTACTAAGGTCTTTATATTAGTGATGATTTTATCTATCACTTATTTTCATGAGATCTTCTTTAAAGAGAATATTCACTTAAAATATTGCTTGATGATGCTAACCTCTGTTAGAAGAGGTTGCGAGAATCCACTAAGGATGTATGACCTATTTGAGATTGTATGTTAGAGCACTGCTCGATGACATTAACTTGTGTGGGAGAGGTCGAGAAAATCCAAGAAGGATGTAGGACTTATCCAAGTTTGTATGTCAGAGCCTTGCTCGATGATGTTAACATATATGGAAGAGGTCAAAAGAATTCAGCAAGGATGTAAGACCTTTTCGATGTTGTATATCAGATCCCTGCTCGATGACATTAACCTAAACAGAAGAGGTTAAAAAAATCTAACAAGGATGTGAGAAAGGTTGTATGTCAGAGCTTTTTCTCGATGACGTTAACCTATATGAAAGAGGTCGAGAGAACCCACTAAAGATGTGAGACTCTTCCGAGATTGTATGTCAGAGCTTTTGCTCGATGACATTAATCTGTATGGAAGAAGTTGAGAGAATCCAATAAGAATATGAGACCTTTCTGAGGTTGTATGTCAGAGTCCAGCTCGATGATGTTAACCTGTATGGAAGAGGTCGAGAGAATCCAACAAGGATGAGAGACCTTTTCGAGATTGTATGTTAGAGCCCAGCTCGATAACATTAACCAGTGTGAAAGAGGTCATGAGAATCCACCAAGGATGTAGGACCTATCCGAGGTTCTATGTCAGAGCACTTTGCTCGATGACGTTAACCTACGTGGAAGAGGTCCAGAGAATCCATTAAGGTTATAGGACCTATCCGAGGTTGCATGTCAGAGCACTTTGCTCGATGACGTTAACCTGTGTGGAAGAGGTCAAATCAAATCCCCCTGGGATCAATTTTTTCTTGATTAGGAGGGTGCGAATGCTGCGTGTATCTCAAATTAAAGGTAAAGAAGGGTTTATCTTTGGACCTTTACTGCCTTTTTGAGGTCGTGATTAAGACCTTGCCCAAGGAGCAGAAGTCTAGCAAGAGATTGTATAAAGCTTGCAATTGATTAGAAGTATCCTTGATTTTGCTGGGATGTTTTTAAAATATCATCTTGATATTGAAAAGATTGGAGGATCTTTTTAACCAAGATTGAAGTCAAAGTTCCCCCCCCCCCCCCCAATATGTATCTAATTTTTATAAAAATTAATGCAACAATGATTGATGTTAGGAAGTTGACATGAATGACTTTCTGAGGTTGGAGCGAAATTTTCCCCCAGTAAGGAATCATGTTTCCACAAACGTCGCCAAACTGTTACGTCCTGGAGTATTCATGGAGGTAGAAGAATATAAAGTTTAACGTCATATTGGATTCATGGAACCATTATACCTAAGAGTTGTTGTAAGTAGATAGATAAGTTGGCTTCTAGATTCTTATACTCTGGGGATGCTAATGCTAAGAAGATACACCTTATATCCTGAAATACCTGTAAACCAAAAGTGGCTGGTGGTTTGGGTTTACCTTCTCTAAGTGCTATTTGCTTTGCTAATTCCTGCTCCATCATTTCTAGGATGTACAATTCTCCATCCTTGTTAGCTAAATGGTATTTTCACAACTATTCTTCTCCCTGAGAACCGGCTGGTTGTTTGGACTCCCCTATGTGGAAACTGATCTGTGACACTGTTGTTATTGTCAAAAGGAACTTTGCTTTCAAAATTACTGTTGGTTACCCCATTTCTTTTAATGTGGGATCATTGGTATTGTGGGAGTTATTTATCCGGTCTATCCCAGGTCTCTGACTTTAGGGATTTATTTCCTCTCAACTCTAACATTTCAGTTATTATGGATGATGCTGCCTGGAAAAACCCTTCTCCTATCACTGATCCTATTAGTTCTTGGATTCTTTCTATTCCAATTTATCAGGATGGTGCTGTTTTAAATTGGAACGATGAAAAAATTAGCATATATAGTGACTTTTTAAGTGAATTTTACTCTAATGAGTTTGTTGTTGGCTGGCACAAGGTTGTTTGGCACAAGAGGGCGGATTTAAGATTCTTTATTTTTGGTTGGTTATGTTTGGTTGGAGGTCTGAAAACTTCATATGTGTTGAACAAGCGAAGCATTTTCGTGAATCCTATTTGATGTTTGTGTCATTCTAATGTTGAGAATGTTACACATTTGTTTTTTGAGTGTGACTATACCCACGAAATTATATCTAAGCTAATTCCTGCTTAAAATACTTTTTTACTGAGACCTAATCTTCAACAAGTCGTTGATGTTACAAATCTATTTTTCATGGCTTATGTTTTGATGATTGACAAACACTGCTTCTCTTGGACTACCTGTTGCTTCTAACTTTTCAGAAATCGGACTATCAAGAAGGAGCTAAGTTCAGGATTGCGTAGGTTTAGGGTTGTGTCAGTCTGTACTTTTGATTTTTCACTTCTTGAGTCTACTTGTAATGATCAAAGAGACTGATGCTATGTAACCCTTCACACACACATTTGAGAGACTTAGAATTTCTGTTTTTACTCCTATCGGCCAGGACGATTTTTGGATCGGCTTGGACGATCAGCTTAAAACAGAAAGTCTAATCAAGGATTCTTAATTAAGGCAGCCAACATTAACAGATCGTCCAAGATGATACGTGTATCGGCCAGGACGATAAGCTCAAAATAGAAAGAAGTATCCGCCATAGTCAATTATGGTATACTGTATTTTTAAATTATCGGCCTGGACGATCCTAGGATCGGCCTGGACGATATTCACAAATTATGCCATAATTATTCAGGAAATCAAGCGAGTAATTAAGGATGATTGATACGATCATATCGTCCTGGACGATCGCAGGATCGGCCAGGATGATCCAGTTAAAAACCTTAAGTTACTTCAGGACGATCAATATCGACCAGCCCGTATCCAGGGCTATTGTCAGGACGATTTTCCTCTGATTTGAACTGATCAGCTAGGACGATCGTGAGATCGGCCTGGACGATCAAGATAATTTTCAATCGTCCTTCTTTGCATCCAGGGCTATACTCTGGCTGATCTTCATTGATTTGTACTGATCGGCCAGGCCGATGTCCATATCGGCCTGGATGATATTGTCGGCAACTTGTAATTAATGAGCTCCTTTGAAGCTCTTCTATTTAAGAGCTCTTGTTCAACATTTTTCAAGACCTTTGGCTGCTGCCTTGACCTGAGAAGACATTGAGGAGAGAAATAGAGGGAGGAGAGAGAAAGGATCTTGTGAGGGGATTCACAAGGGTTGCTTCAAGGATCGCTCTGCTTCGTCTTCGTCTAGAGTTTCTCGTCCGTGGAAGGGTCGGTAGAGGTAAGGAGTTTGCTTTTGGTTTTGGTTCTCTGCTAGCTTCAGGGGGAAGAAAAAGGAGGAAGGTTCTCTGCCTTGCCGGGGTGGCAAAAAGGAGGTTCTTGTGAGGGCTTCTCCGCTAGCTGTGGGGGCTAAAGGAGAGTCACGTTTTGTAGTGCAATACTTGGAGGGTGCCTCCAAGGAGTGGATGTAGGTCGAGTCGACCGAACCACTATAAATTTCTGTGTTCTTTTTCTTTTTTCCGCGCTTTTAAATTCCACATTTATTTCTATGGTGTGATTTGGTTTATGCAATTTTCTTTCTTTGTGAAAATAGTTTTTAAAATTCCAATTCACCCCCTCCCCCCCTCTTGGTTAGCTTGGGACTAAGTTCATAGGGCTTAACATCCCTAACAAACTTTCAAGTGGTATCAGAGCGGGATTTGAATTAAAGTTTAAAAACTTTTTGAATTTGATCCATGGCTAACAATGGAATCGCAACACTATGGAAGGGTATTCCATTACCCGACCTCCCTTGTTCGATAACCTACCTTCTGATTTTTGAAAAACTCGCATGTCAACATTTTTACAATCTACTGATTATCGCATGTGGATACTTATTCAAGAAGGTTATTCTCCACCTTCTCATGAAATAATGGTGTTAAAACTGAAATTGCTTTTACTAAATGGACTTTTGATGAACGAGATTTAGCTCAATTAAATGCGAAATGTTTGAGCTGTTTTTTCTGTGCTTTGAAATTGAGGATTACATACGTGTCTCAACTTGCAAAACTGGTAAAGAGATTTTGGATAAATTGTGTATCACCTATGAAGGTACTAATGAAGTTAAACAATCCCGTTTAAACATTCTCTTGCATGAATACGAACTTTTTTGTATGAAACCTCATGAATCGATTTCTAACATGTACACTAGGTTTACTCAAATTGCTACTTCATTGCATGCATTAGGAAAAGAACTTTCGAACTATGAAAAAGTGAACAAGATTTTGAGATGCTTGCCTTCGTCTTATGATTCTAAAATCACTACAATCACTGAATCTAAGGATTTGAATACCTATTCTATTGATAACTTACTTGGCTCACTCAATTCTTACGAGCAAGGGGTGAATCAAAGAAATGTTGATGCATGTGAGAAGAAAAAGGAGAAAATAATTGCACTGAAGGCGCACAAATCGGATTCTGAATCTTCCAGGTCTGAAAGCGATGACGTTGCCTTCATTACAAGGCAATTCAAAAGCTTTCTAAGGAAGAAACAAAAGCATCACTAAAGTTGGAGAAAAGGTAAGGATCATAAACATATTATAGGATCTTTCGATGTTGTTTGTTTTGAATGCAGGAAACCTGGATATGTGAGAGCCGATTGCCCTACACTTCAAGATCATTCAAGCAAAGAAAAGGAAAAAGGTGAGGAGAAAGTTAAGTCAAGAAAGGACAAGAAGAAAATCCAAAGAGGTTTCTGGGCAGAATCTGGTACTGATTCCTCTGAGACTGAACCAGAGGAAGAAACTACAAACATATGTTTCATGAGAGAAAATCAAAGTGATGAGGAAGAGGTATGTAAACCAACCTATGATTAATTGTCTGAAATTTGTGAAAAAATCCATGCATCATACAAAAAACTGAAGAAGACTCATGCCAGTCTAAAATTAAAACATTCAAATCTACAAAAAGAGCATGAAGTTATTCTCAAAGATCATGCAACGATTGATTCAAATCACATGACTCTTCTTGATGAATTTGATGACATAAACAATAAATATTTGGAACTAATTGATGAACATAATGCATTGAAAGATTCACACACATCTCTTAATTCTGATCTTAAAAAATCTAAAGAGATTGAGAAAAATTTGAGGATTGACAATGATGCCTTAAAAAGAACCAACTTGAGGATTCAACATGATTTGGAAACATGTAAGAAAGCTAGGATGACACCAATTCCTAATCAAAAGCCAGAATCTAGGAAGAGACATTATAACTCAAACCATTTAAGAAACCCTTTTCCTGGAGTTAGATGTTTCTCATGTGGCATGCTATGACACATCTCACACAATTGCACCGTTCATCGTAGTACACATTGGGTGTGCAGACCTAAGATGCATGATTCATTACATACCACATCTGCATTGCACTCTACTTTTCTTAAGAAGGGGCCCAAACCTGTTTGGGTTCCTAAATCTAACTGTTATTGAGTTTTGCAGGTGTGCTCTCACCAAAGACCTCGTGGGAGCATAGGATAACTGGACATAAGGAGGCTCGCAGCTCAAAATTGCTTAAACTCGCTGCTTTATCACTTGCTTGAAATCTTTAGTTTTTGTGTATCTTTTATTTTATTTTTTGTGCTAGTTTTTATGCTCACTTTGTGTTGTTTTTAGTTTGCTTTATTATTTTATTTTATGTGTTTTGTTTTTCACATTGTTCTTTAAATTTGGCCTTCCATATGATGAAACTTTTCAAGCTTTTAAATATTGGAGTTTTGGAGATAGGGTTTAGCTTTTCTAAATTGGTTAAAGGGAGTAAACTATTGATGTTTTCCCTTCTTCTGACTTTGTTTAGTGGCATATTTTTCTTCTCTAAAATAAAAGTCTAAACTCAGTTTAACCAATGGCTTTTCATCTAAGATCTTTTTCTTATCTTGCTACATTAAATTATCTTATGCATAATAGCCAAAATTCTTAGATATCATTCAAGCTTTTGAAATCTTGTCATTGCATTTATCACGTGATTTTGATTTTATGTTATGGATTGTTCTTCCCTATGTTAGAGAGAGAACTCCTATTCTCTAATATTTGGAGGATATACTCACAACTAAGTCTTTTTCTTTAAGGGTATAGTAAAGAGTTTTTAGCTTGCAAGAGTTAAAAAGGAAAGAGGCCAATGAAGCCAAATTGAAAAGAAAGCTATATACACAAAAGTGTATCAAAAGTCAAAAGATGCTCAAAGAGCCAATCAAAGTGATAAGAGGTATAAAATGAGCCCACTAAATGCAAGCTATCCTCTCTTTGGTAAAACTCTTAAAACTTAGAAAACTCATTAATTATGTGATACTTTCAAATACTTGATTTTAATTTCCATGATTGAGAAAAATTATTTTGGTTTATTATTTATGAGATATTTCAGTTGTAAACAAGTCTTGAATGGATCTTCTTATTCTTTTTTGTTATTCCAAGTTAGGCCTCTGTTTTCCAAAAGAATTTTGTACCCTGAAAGATGTCCGATCTAGGGTTAACGGAATCAGATTTTCTACCTTCTTCTGATTGGGATTTGTTAAACTTCTTGATCTCTTGGAACTTTAAAAGTTTAATTTTTGAAAAGAATTCTCACATAATGCCTCCCTAAAAAAATTAGAAAAATTAAAATCCAAAAATATTCGTTGTTTGGTTTTCGTTGTGTTTTATTTTTCTGTGTTTTGACTATTTTTCTTTTGTTTTATTTTTGAGGGTCTTGATCATCACCATTCTTCTCTTGATTTCAATTTCAAGTCACATCGGCCTGGCCGATCATTTTATCGTCCTGGACAATGTGACAAATTTTCTTCAAAAATCCATCTGCTGAACTTTTCTATGCTTATTACTCATCATCCTGGACGATACTATATCGTCCTGGACAATTTGATCGAACTCATGGTGATAGTCATGGCCGATAGTATATTTGTCTGGCCGATGCATTCTATGTGCATCGTCCTGGCCGATACACTGGATCATCCCGGATGATCCACGTGTCAGCACATTTTGATCTTTAAATTTGGCCCCGAACAATCCATTATTGGACAATCGGCCGGGCCGATACACTGTTCGTCCTAGACGATACACGTTGCAAGCATTTTAAACGTTTTAACTTCGACTGGTACGATCAATTATTGTGCATCATCCTTGACGATACACCTAATTGGCCCGGATGATCTGCTTTTTCAACGGTCGTCCGGATTGACTCCTTAGGCCGATCGCCTGTGTCTAATCGGCCTGGCCGATCTCTTATCGGCCCGGACGATCGGACCGCCTTTTTGACCAATTGGTCTGTACGTAATTATTGAACCATATCAGCCTGAACGATTCGGCGATCGGCCAGGATGATATGGCCATTTCTTTAAATTCAGGCCGTTCCAGCCATATTTTTTTACTTCCAAACCTTTCTCCTCTTGTGATTTTGCTTAGTGCCCTCAATGGCTGGTGGGAAACGCGTCCGACAGACTTCTGGGAGTTCCTCGAGGCCAAGGATTGACCCTCATTTCCGAGAAGCAGAAGATGAAGCCGCCTATTATCGTTACAAAGAGTGTGGAATTACTGTCTCCAGAATCATCAATCCTGTCCACATCTCTTACCCGGTAATGGATCTTTTTGCTCACACCTCCCTTTGCTTCATTTTGTCTCTTGCCTTCCCTTTCAATTTAGAATTTCTTCGAGAATTTTTTGCAAACCTTTGCATCAACTCTACCTTCACAGCCCTGACCTCCTATGTGAATCGACGCCCTGTTGAAATCACATATCAGGATTGTGTTGATCTTTAACAGCTATCCACCACCGGGGAGAAGCTGCACATAATTTCCTCTGACCCTGATCTTGACTGGTCCACGGAAAATCACTTTCTTTTCCAGACCAATGTACCCTACCATGTTGGAGAGACTAGCTCTTTAGTCAGAAATGCTAGGACAATCCAACATGTCCTTCGCACCTTCGTCATTCCAAAATCCGGCGACCGAGTTCACATCACCCCTCTACTTTCCTCACTACCTTCTACATCATGTCTCATAGGGAATTCAACACTGTTGACCTAATTTTTCGTTACATTGATCACCTAACCACAATTCGCTATCCAGGCCACAAAAGGAAACCAAATCTAACCTTAGGACACATCATAGGTTCCTAAAACCAAATACCAACTTCAGTATCCTATTCCACCAAACCTCCCAACTCCCTTCTACTCAAACAATTCCTTCAGCACCCTTCACAGTACTCGTCTCCACCCTGAGGAACCTCGGGGGGCTAGAGAGGAGGAGGCTCCTGCTCCAGCTCCCTTTGCTGACCCTGTTCCTCTCCACCAGCACTCACAATTTAATCATTTGATTGAGATGTTTGATCGTTGGGAGACCCGTTTTGACGCCTATGTTGCTGCATAGGAGCAGCAACACTCTGAGGACATTGCCCGTTACGAGCATCACCGCACTGAGGATTTAGACCGATTTGATAGTTTCCTTACTCACCAGCAACAGCAGCATGACCAGGACATTATCTGGTTCAATGCTAAGTTTACCACGCTTGCTGGTTACTTTCAGCAGCCACCTCCTCAACCTCCATCTGATGATCAGGATCCCTCGTTCTTTTAGTCTGTGCTTTGTGTTGTTTGTTTATTGTATTTTTGTAGTTTGCTTGTTAGTCTTTTGTGATGTTTTTCTATTGTTTCTGGACCCTCTTTTTGTTATGACAAAAGGGGAGTAGGATAGGGTGTGGTAGGAAAAAGTTGTTGTAACTTTGATTTTCTAATGAACCTATTTTTTTGTTTAATTTTTCCTACTTGTGTTTGCCATCATCAAAAAGGGGGAGATTGTTGCAAATCTATTTTTCATGGCTTTTGTTTTGATGATTGACAAATACTGCTTCTCTTGGACTGCCTGTTGCTTCTAACTTTTCAGGAATCGGACGATCAAGAAGGAGCCAAGTTTAGGATTGCGTAGGTTTAGGGTTGTGTCAGTCTGTACTTTTGATTTTTCACTTCTTGAGTCTACTTGTAATGATCAAAAAGACTGATGCTATGTAACCCTTCACACACACACTTGAGAGACTTAGAATTTATGTTTTTACTCCTATCGGCCAGGATGATTTTTGGATCGGCCTGGACGATCAGCTTAAAATAGAAAGTCTAATCAAGGATTCTTAATTAAGGCAGCCGACATTAACAGATCGTCCTGGACGATACGTGTATCGGCCAGGACGATAAGCTCAAAACAGAAAGAACTAGCCACCGTAGTCAATTATGGTATACTGTATTTTTAAATTATCGGCCAGGACGATCCTAGGATCGGCCTGGACGATATTCACAAATTATGTCATAATTATTCAAGAAATCAAGGGAGTAATTAAGGATGATTGATACGATCATATCGTCCTGGACGATCGCAGGATCGGCCAGGACGATCTAGTCAAAAACCTTAAGTTACATTAGGACGATCAATATCGGCCAGCCTGTATCCAGGGCTATTGTCAGGACGATTTTCCTCTGATTTAAACTGATCGGCCAGGACGATCGTGAGATCGGCCTGGACGATCAAGCCAATTTTCAATCGTCCAGCTTTGCATCCAGGGCTATGCTCTGGCCGATCTTCATTGATTTGTACTGATCGGCCAGGCCGATGTCCATATCGGCCTGGACGATATTGTCGGCAACTTGCAATTAATGAGCTCCTTTGAAGCTATTCTATTTAAGAGCTCTTGTTCAACATTTTTCAAGACCTTTGGCTACTGCCTTGACCTGAGAAGACCATGAGGAGAGAAAGAGAGAGAGGAAAGAGAGAGAGGATCTTGTGAGGGGGAGCTTGTGAGGGGATTCACAAGGGTTGCTTCAAGGATTGCTCTGCTTCATCTTCGTCTAGAATTTCTCATCCTTGGAAGGGTCGGTAGAGGTAAGGAGTTTGCTTTTGTTTTTGGTTCTCTGCCAGCTTCAGGAAGAAGCAAAAGGAGGAAGGTTCTCTGCCTTGCCGGGGTGGCAAAAAGGAGGTTCTTGTGAGAGCTTCTCCGCCTAGCTGTGGGGGCTAAAGAAGAGTCACATTTTGTAGTGCAATACTTGGAGGGTTCCTCCAAGGAGTGGATGTAGGTCGAGTCGACTGAACCACTATAAATTTCTGTGTTCTTTTTCTTGCTTCCGCGCTTTTAAATTCTGCATTTATTTCTATGGTGTGATTTGGTTTATGCAATTTTCATTCTTTGTGAAAATAGTTTTTAAAATACCAATTCACCCCCCCCCCCCCCCTCTTGGTTAGCTTGGGACTAAGTTCATAGGGCTTAACATCCCTAACAAACTTTCAGTTGACTTCCTGGGTGACGGAAATTATACTCTGCTGGGTAAGCATACTTTCTATCCTTTGCTTCTATGGTGCACTGTGTATTATACATGGAGGGAGAGAAACTCGCGGAAATTTAGGAACAAATTTTGTAGCAGTAGCACTAATCGTCACCTTATTATCAAGGCTGTTTCTCAAAAAATTAAATATTGGAAGGATGGAGATATTTATCAAGATATGCTTAAGCAAATGCATTAATATGCATTATACTATGCTGGATTTGTGGGAATGCCATGCTGTTAATGACAAGAATGCTTATATTGGGTTTTGGTATTTTATGTTGGAGTTGTTGGTTGAATGTGGCAGGAAGGATTTTTCTGGTGGTTCCTCTGTTTTTCCTGTTGACCTTACGGGATATCTGGATGCATGGGCTCATGTGGTTATTCAGGCTGATTGGCATGGTATTTGGGCTAATGGCATGCCTTATTGGAAATTTTGCTGTAGGAGTTTTGATTCAGGCCGCTCATTGCTTCATTTATCGGGATGCATTTGAGAGATTTTGCTTATTTGGATGGGAATTTTTTTTCCTTGGACGATGATGTCTTCCCGTCCTGGCATCCCTTTGGACGGCCTTCAGGCAACAAGGGGATCCAATTTTTCTCTAATAGCGCAAGTTATTTTGCGATAATTTCTTAATACCTGAGTCCAGGCATTATGTTTTTTCTATCTTTCTTTTTGGGCTTTGCCATAGGTTTTGGTTTTAATAGCTTTGTGGTTGCTGTGAGCTCTTGCTCATTTTTCTTATGAGCAATGTTGTTCACCTTTTCTCCATCTTTCTTTTCTTACTTGTAATTGTTTCCTTTTTATAGTTTAATGAATGGGTTCTGCCCCTAATTTTCCCAAAAAAAGAAAAATTTGGCACGCAATCAAATAAGAGAGGAAGTGCATCATTTACTAGAGACACTAGTATTTTTATGTGAAAAACCCCTGAAAAGTGGAAAAAAACCACGGGGCCTGGCCCAGTATGAATGAATCCTGTAGTATTGTAGTTGATTACAAATGAGGCCCATCCTTAATGGAAGGCCTTAGCTAGATGTACATCTTATAGAGTACATTACATGGTGAGAATACAAAGAATTATTGATGATGTGTTTGTTTGGCCTAAAGGGCTATAGTCGGTGGGCAATGTAAGTCAGAAAGACCGTAGTCGACGAGTGACAGATGTCGAAAGGACTGTAGGAAGCAGGCGACATAATTCAGATGGACCGTTGTCGAACGACAATGGAGGCTAGAAGGACTGTAGTCAGTAGGTGACATTAGTCAGAAGGACCATTGTCGGCGGGCGACGGAGGCCAGAAGGACTGTAGTCAGAAGGCGATGTTAGTAAGAATGACCATTGTCTGACAACAGAGGTCAGAAAGATGGCATTAGGTAGAAGTCAATCAATGGACAAAAATCCAGCATCAGATAGATGTCTACTGAAAGTCTGACAACAGGTAGAAGTTCGGCATAGAGTAAAAATTGGCGACGAGCAGAGTTCTGGCGTAGGGTAGAAGTTCGACGTTAGTTGGAGGCCAAGGAGAACTCTTGTGTTGTATGTTATTCGGGAAAAACTCCATATTCACTTGGAAACTGGACAGAACTCCGACGTCACTTGGAGTTCATGTGAAATTCCGACGTCGTTTGGAGGACGGGTGGAATTACGGCGTCACTTAGAGTTCGGGCGGAATTCCAGCATCACTTGGAGGTCGGGCGGAAATCTTGTGTCACATGGAGTTTGGGAGAAATTCCGACTTCACTTGGAAGTCAGATAGAATTCCGGTGTCCTGTGGAAGTCGAACAAAATTCCAGAGTCCCGTGGTAGTCTGGCAGAATTCCGGCGATGGCTGAGGAGGAGTTTATTCCGTCCTATCCTTCTTCTCTTTTGTTCTCCTCTTGCTTCTTCTTTTTGCTTGGGTCTCTCCCCTCAAGAGAAATGAGGGGTCTATTTATAGATTTTTGGAGTGACATGACATGTAAATAGGAGGAGGAACAAGGGAAATTGTAGAGTGGTTTGAATGGACGACCGATATTGAATCCCTTGATCGTGGACCATTCATCAGACATTTAAACGCCTTAATGATATCAGAATTTGGCGATCTTGGGCTCGTTGGATTCATCTCATCGAGCTTCTCAATTTTCCTACAAGCATGTCATATTTGAAAGCCATTGTGAAACCCAAATTGTGGTTCAAACTTTCCAACAGCGCTTCGGGTCTTCGATTCGGACCCATTTGGGCTCAGATTAAGTTGAATTTGGTGTCGTTGGGTTTGTATTTCTGAGATGATCAGTTTGACTATAAGATTGCTAAAATCAAAGTACATATGATCCCATAATTAATTTTTAAAAATTTTGACTTGATTTTGCATCAAGGTTCGTGACCGATCAAGATAATTTTTTGATGATATAACAAGGTGAGTTCATAATCTCATAATAAAAGACTATAAATTTTAGTGCCAAGCCTAGCCGAATAGGATGTGTAGGAGATTGATCTTCCTCAGCAGTGCTTGAAGCCACCTGGTACACCTTAAGAGATTGTTCAGCAGCTTCCTTTCTATCATTCCCAAACTTAAGCTTAGTTTGGAACGGCTTTCTTGCTGCTTCTGAAAGAAGATTTATAGTTAAAAAAAAATTTTTGTATTAAAAAGTTTCTTTAAGAAACAAGGTCATCCCAAACAAAGCCTTAAACTCTTCCAGATAACGATAATAATCTCCTTTCATTTTGTAGTAGAAAATAGACGACTCTCGAGTAGTGGTGGAAGGAATAAGATGCTCATCAATAACAGCCATAACATCATTGCAGATATTAGAAAGCTCCAACTCCACTTTCTGGTGATACGTTCTGATCCGCTTCACGTGCAAGCATTCCCCTTCACCCCTTCCTCCTGCTCAATCGAAGGCAAAATCCTCCACGAGGCCCTCCTCGCCCCGATCACGTTCTTGTATCCAACTGACAACACATTCTGCTCTTCCACCATGAGCTTTACATCCATATTTTCCACCTTCCTCATTGCATACACCATCTCATGTTTAGCAAGTTTTATGATGTAGAAAAGTTCTCGCATTCACTCTGTGAGGCCATTGCAACTGTCACTTAAGCTTTGATTTTTTTTATTTTTTCTTTTTTATTTATTTATTTTTTTATAAGAAACTCACAGTGTGCCTATGTGTTGATTAAAATAAAGGGTATAAGATCCTTAAAGAGATCTCAAGCTCGCAACTACTCCAATGAGCTAAAAGAAACCCTAAGTGCTCATGGTCCCTACTAAGCACAAGTACAAAATTTCTTAGGACATTCTAAAGTGGTGAGTAACCAACAACCAAAAATTTGAGAAGATCAAATGAATGTCATTAGCCCCCATCTTCTTGACAAAAAATTCTAACGCCAAAAACCCCCACTATAAGCATTCTGAAAGAAAATAACCACAAAAAGAACTAGAACAATATTCTCCTTAATAAAGTTATCCAAAATGAACCTGAAAATCATTAAATTTAGCCAAGGCTAACTGAACGATGAAAAGAAACATAAAGAGCAAAAGCCACCTTCCCATAAATAATTAATTATAAAAGCCAACAACCAACCATCATCAAGACTGGACTTATCAAAATAATCAAAAGGTGCTTTATAGTACTTCTTAAGAGTATGAGAATTAGAAAATTTCTTCCAGAACAAGCAATACAAAACAAACCAAATGCGATCGTTATAAGAAATGGTAGATTACCAAATAAACACCCCAAGCCAAAGAACAAGCCAAAGCAACAGTAGGGAAACAACAATCAAGATGAGGTTACAGGAAGGTGATAATAAAATCCACCTACAATTATTAAATCTATCTAACAACATAGCCATCAAAATAATCAAGTTAAATAGTGTGCAGATGCAAGGATAGAAGCATGTTCATCAAGGAAAAACCCAGGAAAAACCCCCATATAAACGATGACATAATAATGAATTACAAGTCCAGGAGATGATCATGCCTAGAAAATCCCAAATATAGAGAACTACAAATACTAGAACAAACAAATAAAATTGAAACCTTCCCAGCGGTATCAAAAATAACATTATAGAAGCTGCACTTGCAAACACCATATAAAGAAGAGCAAAACTAAATTCCAGGGTAAGTAAGAGAGTAGGGAGAAAACATCCAGTTCTGGTGTGGCACTCAAATCTGATCCAATTCCAACCCAGAATGGAATTAAAGTTAGACCAATTATTGAAATAACAATTGATATAACTATTTTAGCACCCAAATATAAACTAAAAATCAGTTTCCTAATAACCCTCCAAACTCAAACCAATCTATGAAGAATAAAATTACGGCACCAGAGATACACAGAATGATAAAAAATCCAAACACTGATCATCCAGACCAAACTCCATAATAACAGATATCCATAAAGATACAACCAGACCAAACTCCATAACAACAGATATCCACCACTCCCACTCCAGCAATTAAAAGAATAATATGATCAGTAGTTAATAAAATAGCTATAATGAATACAAGTTCAATTACTGCTAGACAAAGCCACCTCCCAAATACCACAAAATTTGTAACAATTGCAACCGATTTTAACAGATAAAAAATAAGCTTCCAAGAGTAAAGAATCATTCAAAGAAGAGAACTAAAACCATAACATGGTTGAAAACCATAAATAATGATTAATTTCTAACAAAAGGAAAACCAATTTTATTTAATCTGATATGACCTTTTAAATTGGTCAGCAAAGTCAAGTAGGATAAATCAATAAGATACTGCAGATTACAATAGTAGTTAGCTGATTAGTCAGCATAGGCATTCCCTTCTCTATATATGTGAGAAATGTCAGCATTGAAAAAGATCAACAATTGCTTGATTTTCCTAATAAGATAAAACACCTCAGGATTAAGATTTTTTCATCATTGTCTTTCAAATAGTGGAGAAAATACATAGCATCAACCTCAATCAAAATGTTACTAATACCAAGAAAAAGGAATAATTTTAAACCATTTAGGATACACTATAGGTAAATGGCTCATTACCATCAAACGTTTCAGCAGAAATAGTTAGGTTGGTAAAACTTGCAGTTTTATCGGCGGAATATCCACTGGAAACTTAACAGTGAAATATCCAATACAATTTATGTCTTTGAATTATTGACGCAAATTCCACCAGATATTTTCCTATTTTTAAAGGTTTTCAATGTAGTATTCCGCCGGTAATTACCGGCGAAATTACTGGCAAATATTGTACTAGCGTACTTAAACTCAATGAAGCATTATTAGCGCATTATCCATAGGAAACCCAACTGATAGATAATCTAGTGGAAAGATGCTGGTATAGGCCTTATTATTGACTCGTCAGCCATCTAAGTTCTTTGTTTGAACTTATTCTTTTTCTTTCCCTCTCCCGCATCATATATATTCCCCGGCCAAACCCACTTTGCTCACCGTCTGACATTTGCACCGATGCCGACCATTTCTTTCCCTCTCTATGTGCTTGCATCCAAGGGCTTCCCCGAACATCATTCTTGGCATTCTAGAGCTTTGGCGATCAAACCCTCCTTTACTTTTTCCAAAAGCTACCTCGAATGCCACTGATAAGAGATGGTATTATCTAGCTAATTACCTTAAGTTTGGATGTTCTAACTAGGAATTTGCAAGAGAAGGTATCTTGGTGTATGCCTTTTGGCTTTCGTATGAGTATTCTCACTATAGATTTTCAAGAGAATGAATCTTAGTGTATGTTTTTTTCTTTTATAATGGATGTTCTCACTAGGCCCTAAAAGTGGTAATTGATTTGGGATTAAAGGGGTTTCCAATCTTTGAAAACTTGATTAGCAAAGAGATGGTGGAAGATAAATGTTGATTGAATAAGGAAATTGATTGAATAAGAAAATGGATTGATTAGGAAAGAGATGATGGAAGATAATGGATGTTCTCACTAGGCATAAATCACTCCTTTCTAATTTAAAGTTAATATTGATTGAATAAGGAAATTTTCCAAAATTAATTCATCTAGCAAATCGAAAGAAATTTCAAAATTTAAATCAACTTTAATCATGACACTTTCCTAAATTAAATCCCCTTATTTAAGGAAGGGAATTTTCAAATTTTAGAATGATTTGATATCTGTATTTAAACCTTCCAAAAATTAGAGAAGGTTGATACATTGGGGGTCATGGGGAGGAAGGGTTGTCCGAAAAAAAAAGATGGTAGGGCATGGCTGGTGATTAAGGGAAGAGGAGGGGAGAGGGGTGTTTGGTAGACAATTAGGAGGAGGGTTGGTCGACGGCTTGGGAAAGAGGGAAGGGGTTGGCTGTTGGGAGTAATAGGTGGAGGACCACCAATATAGGACATGTTAACTATTTGGTGAAAGGTAGTAAGTTGATCCAACAATTCTTTTCTAATACCTTGAGAAGGAGAAGCATAGAGAAAAGAAGCACAACAATTAAAATGCATAAATTGAATATTGCAATGCAGAACTTGGGAAAAATCAACAATAATATCAATAACAACACGATTTTTCCAGAAAACTCAAATTTTGTTAGAAACATTCACTAAAAAATATGATTAAATCCTAAACTATGAGAGGTAGCATCCAACTTAGCAGGAGAAATAAGAGGTTCAAGTAAAACTGAATGCACCACATTATGAATACGGTATAAATTCTTAAACCTAGTTCTAGAAGAAGAGCAACCAATGCCCCTAAGATTTCAAATTATAGATTTATCATAAAAAATTTATTTGTTAAAATTTTGAGATCAGGTAGATCTAGGTGAATGTAAATTCACATCATTTTAGCTTCTTGTTTTTTCTTATTTTTCATATAAAAATAATCCTTACTAGAATCATCAGCTTAATCATTGCCATAATCAACATTATTAGTAAAAGTTGCTGCATTCTTACTGCCATTACCATTGTCATTGACATTACTCAACAACTCAAGTTCTCTTTCCTCCACAGTATCCCGTAGGAGTTCTCCCTCCTCCATATGATGAAGTTAATTCACCCTCTTCCATATCAACCTTGTCATTAGAAGAGATGTTAATATTAACATGGTTCACACCCTGGGGATTAGAATCAATAGAGTTAAAGTCCACTAAATTTGAATGTAAATTATTATAATGCTCATAATAAAGCACGACCAATTGCTCTACTTCAATACTTCCAAATTCTAGTTCATTGCCTTCCTCCAATGCATTAATAACTTCCTTTTCTATAGATCCCTCTTAAACCAATTTAATAGTTCCCCTCACATTCATTCACATTTATCAAAATAAATTGATGAACTTGTGCCTTGCCTTTAGCTTACAGGAAATGCCTATTTAAAATATTTTCCTGCAAAATCTTATTATCATTACTAGGCAAAGGAGAAACAACTAAATCATATTCTTTCACTTCTTTAGGATATTATTTTTTCTTGCACAAAATAAGGTGTAATATAAAACATTCTAAAATACTATGCTCATGCATACGACAATGATTACAGAAAATTGGTAAATTCTCAAAATCTACATTTTGAAGATAAGCACCAATTTCAGGACCAAGCCATGTCTCCTTTGGATGCTTCTTGGACATGTCCATTTTGTCTAAGATCCTATCCTCAAATGGTAGAGAAATTAATGCCATGGATTGGTCTGTTTAGAGAGGCCTGCCAAAGATCAAAGCTAGAGCAAAGAAAATGTGTGTATTAAACATGTGAGATCTCAGATTAGGAAACAACACTCAAATGGGAGCAATAGGGGATTCTTCTTTAATGTCAAAGAAAGTTGTCCACTTCAGCAACCGCATTTGACAAGAATTGTTATAGTAAACACTACAAGAAAACATGCGAGTGTAATCAAAATCATTGTTCAGTTGAATGACAATATGACATTGATCCATCAAGCCAATTGAAAATGTTCCAGAGTGTCTAAGATTTGTAAAGAAAGGATGAATAATGTCAAGGTTAGGTCAATGCAGAACAAACTTCCTTACCAAACTGAATTCGAAGGGAGCAGTTAAATGATCTATAACTTTTTGTCAAACATCAAAGCAGGGATACCTTTAAAAGAGGTATGCTAAACATCAAACTTAGGAGTTGAAGTAGAGGAAGATCTCGCAACAACATCCTTAAAGGATCAAGAGTTATCGTTATCTTATGTTCCAGATAAGACAGAAGACTTACTCAAAACCATCGGCTTACAAGCTAACCATGGGTTCGATGACGATGAAGTCGTCATAAAATAACGACAACAACAGAGATATAAGCAGAAAAACAAGAAAGATAAAAGTAGAACACGTTAGAAAATAAGAAAAGCAATGCCCAAACAAACTACAAAAGAAATCACCTGTGAGCCGGCAGAGCACGAAGGATGGCCAAAAGATTTTTATTTTATGTTAGTTAAGATATTTTATTTTATTTTAATTTAGCTATGTTATTATTATTATTTTTTTAGCTATGATTTTTGAAAGCTTGGAATTGAAATTACGGTTTCATATTTAACCCATCAAATGAACTCCAAATTTTATGAAATTTGGGCCAGAAGGTATTATTAATCTAAGGACTAATCCTTAAAAAAAAAAAAAAACCAAAAAAAAAAAAAAAAAAAAAAAAAACAAACACACACACACACAACTTTGCCCATTTGAAATTGATTTAGATTTTTTATGATTTGTTAAAATTCTTTTCAACTCATTATATATATATATATATATATATATATATATATATATATATATATATTACTAATAATAATAATTTGAATTCTTTTTATTGATATTATATCATATGTTTATGCTCTTTTAAAATTTATTTGGGAATTTTATTATTTTAATAAAGTTTTTTATGCGTTATGGAAATCCCTATGTTATAGGTTTTTAAAAGTATTTTTTTTATTTTATTTTTATAAATATAAGCATATAATACTTCAAATCAAGTACATAAAAGTTAAGATATCCTTATGTCCATACGTTTTTTTTGACAAATATAGTGAATGAGCATATTATCCCTGTCTATATGTTCACCTAAATTAATGTTGAACTAGGGTTTTTAAATTTTCTAGGTAGATGGATTTAAATTAGGTTAATAATGTCTATAAGATCATCTCATAAAATTTCCAAGTCTTTTTTTTACATGAGATAAATGTTATTTGATTTTTCAAATTCCATATTACCTAACACTTAGGTTTCATGCCATCTTAAATTATAGAAAAATTAAAATAAAATTTCAAATTTAGGACTTAAGATTTTCAAAATTCATTTAAGGTTTAAGTAGGTCTCACCTTACCTTGAGAAAAATTAGTGTTTTAGATAACATATCCATGATATTTTCTAGTTAATTTGATGCCTAATATAACTTGTTAGGAGGGTTTTTTATTTTATTTTTTATTTTTATTTTCTTTATTTTTTAAGTTGTTAGGAGGGTTAAACATATGATTAACCCTATATATATATATATATATATCTACTAAATAAATAATGCATAGGATTAATTAGAAACCTTGGAATTAATTTTTTAATATAATTTAATCTTTCATTTGAATTCATAAAGGTTTTATTTGTATTTTTTACATTTAAAATGAATTTTCTATGAATTTTAGAAGTTATGATAATTTTTGGATTTAATTAAATATAGAAAATGGATTTACTTAAACTAACCAAAGTTAGTGGAGTAATTTAAGATGAGACGCATTCAGTTTGACCTCTATTGAATGTTGCGAGATCTAGATGACCACATGATATTCACCTTAACCATTCAAACTTAGATCAGACAATTTTGATTAATCTACTCAAACCACGAGACATATGATAAAAACCCATGCAATAAGATCATCAACAACCATTTTATTTATATAAAATGGATGGTGATTGTATCAACTTCTTTCTCCTATCATTAATAAATATCCCTTCAAAATTATATCCCTGATATGGGCATTTCATCCATGAATCCTAATCAAATTAATATGTTATGATGAGGGAGATACAATGTCAATCTAATGGGAAAATGTTGTTGGTTTCACAATGTGTGTAACCATGAAAATCTATTAATTTGAAATGGGTCATGCTTGGATCTTCCAACCTTTAAAGGCAATTGATGCTTGCTTCAATTTTGTTGGACATCCATGTACAAGTTTATTGAAGGAGTTAAAGACTAAGAACCTCTATATCATATTTTGAGTTCTGATAGTGCACAACTCATTAGAACTCAATTTTTGTGCTTATAAACTATAGTTGTAAAGTGGGAGAGGGATATGATCACATACAATCACAATGAATGAGATAACACAAGTGTTTTCAAAAGTGAATTTTAGGCCTAAGCGGTCTATTTGTGGAATTTCAAATGTTTATTTATGTTAAAACCAAACACAAGATGACCCTTACATCAGGCATGTCATATCATGTTGGGGATGCACATAGGTAATACCCAATATCTAATTAGATGAAATTTATTACCTCTCTTTATTTGTCATTTATGTGTATTCATATGATACGTATATAGAGCCACTAACATCATTAAAATATAGTAATAAGATATTCAATATAAACTTATTTACATCACATATCTATATAGTGAAAATATTCCTTTATAATCATCACCATACATTCATTTATAAGCATCAACTTCTAAATCCCCATAGTTTCAAAATAATGACTACTAATTAAAGATATACCTATTAACAAAAAATATTAAAATTGTTAAGAAAATTTTATTTTATTTTGAACTAGAGCACTTCAATGCTGTCCTTATGAGTGTTGTGACCCTAAGTTTAAGAGCATAACAACACCAAAAATTACTACTATGACATTTGAGTCTCTATCATACAATAATGTTTGATTCGACATGTAGCATTGTGATACTATTTATGCACTACGGTTTAGGGAAATATATATATCTAAAATTTCCCCTCATCCCATCACACTCAGGCTTCTTGGATGGGAAGAAATCAAAGGTGATGAAGGAGAGAATGGGGGAGGAGAGAGAGAGAGAGAGAGAGAGAGAGAGAGAGAGAGAGAGAGAGAGAGAGAGAGAGAGAGAGAGAGAGAGAGAGAGAGAGAGAGAGAGAGAGAGAGAGAGAAGGGAAATATAGATTTTTGGGTCATTTTCATCCATCCTTCCTACCATGAAAATTATTCTATTTGTAGTAAGTGACTAATCTCTGACTGTGGTTTTTGATGATTTTAATTTCTACAAATTTTATCTCTCCTAAATCAGACAAAAATGTAATATCTACTGATTTCATAAGATTTCATCATGTAATTTTAATATGTTATAGATTTGGTCATTATGAATGATTTGATATAAATTTATAGCTTTTTATTGATTAAAATTGTGTATTATAACTATGTGAAATGAGTATGGAAATTGCATATTCAATTAAAGGAATGTTCTGTGATTTGACATGATAATATTATAATATGATTGGGCTAAAATGATTTATATGGCTGAAATATATTGAATGATGTACTGAATGAATACTATTTGTTTTAATAAAATGATATACTGAGTGATATCAAATATATGAAATGATAACCTCATTTAATAACCTTTAGATTCACTAATTCAATGATGGGAGTTATAAGGCATTAGAGACTAATTGGGAGTTATAAGGAGTCGGGGTGATTGATCCACGTGATTCAAGGTAAGTTATAAAAGTATAGTAATTGAGAGTCATAAGGGGTAGTTGATTGGGAGGCATAGGTATAAAAGCAAGATACAAGATAACATCTTTTGAATCAGTTGATTGAGTACATATTACTGAAGCTAGTTACTACCTTATACTGATTATTATTACTAATACTACATGGATATAAACCTTACGAGCATTAATTTTAGTTATTTCTTTCTGTTACTGAATATGAATGAATACTGGCCTATAATTATATAATTTATAATCTAATGAGAATGATTGAATGATAAATAAATAATGATTAAGTGATACAGCTGACCGATATAGAAAATATATATTAATTCATCAATTTTCTTACATGTTTTATAACATACAATTTCTCTTTTACATTTCATTGATTTTAGCTATAACATTTTAGTTACTTGCTGGGTTATTTTCTCATTATATGGTTTTTACATATTTATAGAAAAAGGTGAGGACCTTATAGTATGAGGCATTAGTCAGCATGCATAGTTTTCTTTTAGTATTTCTAGTTTAGTTTTCTTTAAGTTCCTCTGGTTTAAGCATGTTTTTGTAGATTATGAAGATTATTTTATATATTATTTTGGACTCTAAATATAGTATGTGAATATTAATTAATGTAATTTTAATTATATTTTTTCTACTTATATATCTTTAATGCAATTAATCAACTTTGGATGTCATATTGATTTGGTTGTAAATAACTATTGGCTATTATTGATAAGTTGACTAGGATATTAAAAAGAAAAGAAAAATAATTATTTCACTATAGATGTCAGGGCATGACATCTATAACAAGTATGTGTCACTTCTATATATACTCAACTTGTTCTTTCTCTATTCCTTAACGTTAAATTTATACATTTAGATAAGTAAAAATGAAGAGCACTTTCTTAGTAGGTTTTTTGACACCTACCCAAATTCTCAATATAACCATATGTAATAAATAAATACAATATTGTATGATTACATCAAAAATAATTATACATGTTATAAATATATAAACTTTTATAGTATAACTTATAATATTGATACTAAAGACAATGTTTTAATAAAATAATCATTTTATTATATTGAATTAAATGTAAATATAAATTCAGTAGAAATATATGTGTTAGATTGCAAAATAAACATAATTTAAATAAGAATCACTTCCCCACATATAACATAAATATTCCCCTCAACCCCTTATACCTCTCAAGTTCTTCACATTTTCATCATCACATCACATTAGTCTTCTTAAGCCCTTATACCTACTAAGCACTACACTTATATTGTATGAGGCCCTAATGCCTCTTAAGTATTCACATGTATAGTATCAAGACCTTATACCTTCTAATGTTATAATGTGTAGTAGCAGGCCCACATGACATACTATTCATAACATAATTCATTTGTCTGGTTACTCAGGCCTTTATATCTCCATACTAATTATTACACAATTTTTTTCACATAAGCATATAAATATCAATACTTTTTACACATATTAAAAGTATGTACTGTTGAGTCCAGTAATTAGGTTGTTAAGCCTAAGTAAATGTCCCACGGCTACCAAGAGGGGGGTGAATTGGTAGTTTTAAAAATTTTAAACCCTCTTAATGATAAAGTTGAACCGAAATAAAATTTTCTTTTAAAGTTTATAGAAAAATGTTTTTCAACCACAGTGTTGTTAAAACTGAAATTTAAAGTGCGGAAACGTAAAAGCAATAAAGTAAATGACACCAGATTTATAGTGGTTCGGTCTATAACCAGACCTACATCCACTCCTCAGAGGCACCCTCTGAGTATTGCACTAATACCACAAAGTGACTCTCCTTTAGCACCCACAGCAAGGCGGAGAAGCCTGTACAAAACACTCTTTTCACCACTACCCGGTGCGGCAGAGAACCGTCGTCCTTTTACACAATCCACAGTGCTGGCAGAGAACCGTCGTCCTTTCACACTCTCCTAGTGTGGGCAGAGAACCCTACGGCTGTTCACACTCTCCAAGTGTAGGCAGAGAACCTTCTTCCTTTTACACTCTCCTAGTGTAGGCAGAGAACCGACGTCTGTTCACACTCTCCAAGTGTCGGCAGAGAACCGGACCTTCTTGAATGATCTTCTCACAAGAATCTAGAAGGAAGAAAGAAAAGAGTGAAGAAATCCAATTTCACAAGTAGAGACTCTTACCTTAGCAATCCAAGTGAAGCCTTCTCGCTCCAATGGTAGGAATCCTCCTTTGAAAGCTCTCTTCCACTCTCTCCTTGGCTATTCTTTCAATAGGCACGAAGATCAAATGACAAAAAGATTGGGTGGCAGTCTAATTTGGACTATTTATACAAAAGACATGAAAAACCGCCCAAAAACTGCAAATTTCCAATTCTGTACGCAGTGGATCGTCCCGTACGATCCTGGATCGTCCTGGACGATTTTACTTAAACGATCTGAAACGACCCAATTTGTATATGTGTACGAAATGACTTCGTACAGCTGATCGTCCTGTACGAACTAGGTTCGTCCAGTACGAACGGTTATTGCAAGGTCGGTTCTAGAAACTGCTGAAAACTGTTCTAAGTCGGTTCATCGTTTGGACGAAAATATGTTCGTCTGGACGAAAATTTTCCAGAGAGCCGATCGTCCTGGACGATTATTTATTTTGTCTGGACGAAAATTTTCCAGAGCACCCATCGTCGCGGACGATAATTTGCTTTCGTCTGGACGAAAATTTTCCAGAGAGCTGATCGTCCGGTACGATAATTATTTTCGTCTGGACGAAAATTTTCCAGAGGACTGGTCGCCTCGTACGATGGTAAAATTCGTCTGGACGAAAATTTTACAGAGAACCCATCGTCCGGGACGAAAATAAAATTCGTCCTGGACGAATAGGACTTAGAAAAATTTTTCCAAGCAAGTTCCTATTCGTTCCAAGTGCTCTATAGGAGATAACTGACAGATCGTCCAGTACGATAAATATCGTCCTGTACGATCAGTATTGAATTTCATGATCTCCTAATTTGTGTGTGTGAGATTTTATTCACTCAATTACAATCAGTCCCTTTCAAAATTAATTCAAAGAAAAGACAAACTTCAAATAAACAAAATATCATATGTTGAATTTGATTTGAAGTTTTCGTAGTCTGGAGTCTGATTTTCCTGAAATGTTAGTACACACAAGAGCAAGTGCAAATCTTCTAAAATTGTTAGGAGATAACTATACATTTGAACAATAATGTTTGAAATCATCAAAACTACATAAGTTGCATAAATATAAATCATTCAAATAGCAACTATTCAAACAATCTCCCCCTTTTTGATGATGGCAAAACAATTATTATTAGTATGGTTTCAAGTTAAAACAAATCTCTTATCTCCTAAACTCCCCCTGAATTTATGAGTACATTAAAATAAGGAGGCATTAAAGAATAATATTTTTGTTTTTCAAAAATTTTAACACAGAAATTTTAACACAGAAAACACAAACCACAAAAACACAAACACAAACATAATAATTTCTCCCCCTTTTTGACAGCAACAAAAAGTGAAGAAGAAAAAGACAAGAAATGTAAATAATAATATGAAATTCATTTTTTAAAATTTAATCTAAATTGTGATTTGACATAGGGTATGCAATTTTAAACTAAGGATATTAGATCAATCATAGAAATTCATAAAATTTATGAAATGATATAACTTTGTAAGTAAGAAGAATTTATCAAAGACATGATTCAATTTAGACATTTTGATTATTGAAAATCATTACAAGTGAGATGTAAAAAAAAATTCTATATTTCAAAGTTCAATAGAATATAAATGAACATTAGATCAACTTGAATTAAGAGATTAAACGAATTTGGAAAGAAGAGAATTACCTCATGTGGTGCTTTGCACATCTTTTCAAAGTTTTGGAGCACATTTTTGTGCATTTTTCTTTGGTTGGGCTTATTTTGTGCCTCTTTTTCACTTTGCAAATTTTTGCGAATCCCTTTTGATTTTTGTACATTTGTACAATGTTCAAGAGTAATTTGACCAATTCTTTCCAAAATCTATAATCTAAGATTTCAAATATTTCTAGGTGCATAAATATCATTTGAGCATAGAAATATAAAATAAGAAAACATCAAAATTGCAATAACAATATTAACTTTTATGTAGTCTAAATGAATAGACATGAATTTAAAAATTCTAATTACAACAAGTTATAAACAAATTATAAATTTAGAAAGTCTAGATTTTCTAATATAGATAATCTCACATTACAATCGAATTTAAGCACAATGTAGATTAAAAACAATATTAATGAAATTCATAAAGATTAGCCACATTTCAAAACAAATCTAAAACAAACAAACTTTCATTGATTAAAAAAAAATTACATAAAAAAAATTGAACTTAAACAAAAACATAACAACAATCACAATAACACATATAAGATAAAAAACAAAACAACAAAAAAAATACAACAGACACACATAAAAAACACTTCTACTGTTCTGGAGGAGGAGGAGGAGGAATGCCGCCAAAGAGGTTGAAGTAGGAGGCCATCAACATTACATTGGTATTTATTTCATGAACTTCATCTCTAATATTACCAATGTCATGTTGCTGCTGAGTAAGATGAGCATCAAATTGATCAAACCTTTGATCAATGTGAGTCTCTAGTCTATCAAATCTCTCAATCAGATTCTGATAATCTGATTGAGAAGCAGAACCTTGCACTCCTTCTTCTTCTTCTTCTTCTTCTGAAGCACTAGCATGTGCTTTCTCTTTCTCCTCCTTGAAGAGCAATCTGAAAGATGCATCGTTATAGTAAACTGGCTCTTCATATTCTTCATCAGGATGCACTATATTGTACTTCTTCTCCAAAATATAAGTAATCAAGTGCCCTAAAGAAATGTTCTTCTTCCTCTTCTGATCAGGATGTCCTATTTCTAAAAGCCCATAGATATGATCTAGGATGAGTTGGGCTTCATCAATAGGATGTCTTTTCATGATTAAAAAAGTTAGACAAGAAAGGAGAGGAGTAATGTTAATCCTATCACCAGCTTTAGGAATAATTGAGGATCTAAGGATATGCTGGATGATTCGGGCATCTTGGGTCATACCGGCCACTCTAGCAACATGATTGTCAATCGCATTTTCTCTAATTACCGTATTGATTTGAAACCATTTGAAGGAGGTTTCTGACATTAGGGTGTGGGCTCTATATCCCTCAGTTCTTAGTTTAAAAATGCACCAAGGTCGTGCTTGGTGATCTCAACTTTTTTCTTAAAAACAAAAGAACTAATGATAGAGTGGTCAGAATTGAAACTCATGTTGGCTAGGAAGTAATGGTAGGTTTGCTTATTGTAGAAGTGGACAAGAGAAAGAATGAACTGAAATTGGGTTGAGGCAAAGAGGTGTAATACCCGAAATTTCAACTCTGTTTGGATAAGAATGCGAGACGGAGTGATTTTTGCAGATGCAAAACGAGGAAAAGATTCCTCATTTGCCTTGGAAAGAAAGTTGCCTGGGGCATTCCTGTTAGGTTTCTTTACCAAAACTTTTTGTCTTTTGCTAGAGGAGGCCATAGTTGATTTGATGTAGAAAGGGATTGAAAAAGATGTTTGAAAGTGTGATTGTCAAGTTTGAAAGCCTTCATATTTAAAGAAAAACGATACGTTCGTCCTGGACGAAAACATTCGTCCTGGACGAAAAATTATCGTTCGTCTGGACGAAGTAATTTCGTACAGACGATCCAATTCGTCCAAAATGTAACGGCTTTTCGTATTCAACACAACTTACGATGCGTCCCTTCGTACAGGCTTTTTGACTTGACCGATCGTACATACGAAAAAATTTCATACAGACGATCGAAAAAGTGTTTCGTTTTAATGACCCTTGAAAACCGTCCCCTACAATGAACCGACACATGTTCGTCTGGACGAACAAAAATTTCGTACAGACGAAGTTCGTGTTAAAAACTGTCTTATCCACTCAACCGCTGCATTCAATCGTCCCGACGTTTAAGAAAAAGAAAAAATTCGTACTGGACGATCACAGATCGTACAGACGATCCAATAAAAAACTGCTCTCAAAACGGTTTTAAATTCGCGCAAACTGTTTCTTTACACATCGTCCCGTACGAAAATATTTCGTCCTGGACGATTTCCTCCAAAAAAAAAATTTTAATTTTGAATATTTTTTAAATTAACAAAATCAACAAAAACAATCAAAAAACACAGAAAACATAAAACCAAAATCATAAATCCAAAAACAATTCATTTAAAACACACAAAATTCACAAAATTACAAAAACAAAACACAACAAGTATCAATGTTGCAAAGACATTTTATTTAAGCATTCAAGTCAATAACACCAAGCCTTGTTCTTAAAGTACTGAAGGTATCAAAGGCTAAAGGTTTTGTAAAAATGTCTGCAAGTTGATTTTCAGTTGAAACATGAATGAGTTCAATTTCTCCTTTGGATACATGATCCCTTATGAAATGATGCCTTATATCGATGTGTTTGGTTCTAGAATGTTGAATAGGATTTTTGGAAATGCAAATAGCACTAGTATTGTCACAATAAATTGGAATAGTGCCTATAGTTAATCCTAAGTCAATCAACTGTTGTTTTAACCAAAGTACTTGTGCCACACAACTTCCTAATGCAATGTATTCTGCTTCTGCAGTAGATAGTGCCACTGAATTTTGTTTTCTACTAGACCATGAAACTAATGAATTTCCAATGAATTGACATGTTCCAGAAGTGCTTTTCCTATCCACTCTACAGCCTGCAAAGTCAGAATCTGAGTAACCAATAATTTCAAATGAAGAGCTAAACTTAGGATACCAAATTCCTAAGTTTTGAGTTCCTAGTAGATATCTTAAAATCCTTTTCACTGCTGTCAAATGTGATTCTTTTGGATCTGATTGAAATCTAGCACATAAGCAAACACTAAACATAATATCTGGTCGGCTAGCAGTCAAGTAAAGTAAAGATCCAATTATCCCTCTAAATTTCTTTTGATCAACAGATTTTCCCTTAAGGTCTTTATCTAACTGAACTGAAGAACTCATTGGTGTACTAACAGGTTTAGCATTGTCCATTTCATATTTTTTGAGGATGTCCTTAATATATTTGGTTTGACTAAAAAAAGTACCTTCCTCAAGTTGCTTAATGCTAAATCCTAGAAAGTAATTTAAATCTCCCATTAGACTCATTTCAAATTCACTACTCATTGTTTTAGAAAAATCATCACAAAGATGTTTATTTGAAGATCCAAAGATGATGTCATCCACATAAATTTGAACAATAAGTATATCCTTTCCAATTTTCCTTAAAAAGAGAGTTGTATCCACACTTCCTTTTTCAAAAGATCTTTCAAGTAGGAAGGTGCTTAACCTCTCATACCAAGCCCTAGGTGCCTGTTTCAATCCATATAATGCCTTTTTTAATTTGAAAACATGATTTGGAAATTTAGAATTTTCAAAACCTGGAGGTTGTTCTACAAAAACATCTTCTTCAATTACTCCATTTAAAAAGGCACTTTTAACATCCATTTGAAACAATTTAAAACCTTTAAAACAGGCAAAGGCTAGTAAAACCCTAATTGCTTCAAGTCTAGCTACAGGGGCAAAAGTTTCCTCAAAATCAATTCCTTCAATTTGATTATACCCCTTAGCTACTAATCTAGCCTTATTTCTAATGACTACTCCTGAGTCATTCATTTTATTTTTGAACACCCACTTGGTTCCAACAACACTTTGATCTTTTGGCCTTGTAGTTAGTTCCCAAACTTTATTTCTTACAAATTGATTCAACTCTTCTTGCATGGCCAATATCCAAAATTCATCTGAAAGTGCTTGATCAATGTTAGTGGGTTCAACAGTTGAAATAAAGGCTGAATGATTGACTTCCTTGTTTAATCCACGCCTAGTTCTAACACCCTCACTTGGTTCACCTATGATTAATTCCTTTGGGTGGTTTTTAGAAAATCTCAAATCTCTAGGCAAAGGGTCTTCTCTTTCTAAATTTTCTTCCACATTCTCTTCCAAATTTAATCTATCAATCTTTTGGGAGTTTTCTTCAATTTCTTCTTCAACAACTTTTGGCTCTTCCATGTTTCCATTTTCATCAAAAACAACATGTGTGGTTTCTTCAATGACTAAAGTTCTTTTGTTGAATACTCTATAAGATTTTCCAACACTTGAATATCCAACAAAAATTCCTTCATCTGATTTTGGATCAAATTTTCCTAAGGCAGATTTTCCATTATTATGTATGAACACCTTGCAACCAAATACATGCAAATGAGACAAATTTGGTGTTCTTCCTTTTAGCAACTCATAGGGTGTTTTATTCAAATTTGATCTCACATTCACCCTATTCAGAACATAGCATGCAGTGCTAACCGCCTCAGCCCAAAAATATCTAGGAAGTGAGTATTCTGCTAACATTGCTCGGGCGGCTTCTATTAATGTTCTGTTCTTTCTTTCAACTACTCCATTTTGTTGAGGAGTTCTAGGTGCAGAAAAATTGTGATCAATCCCCTTTTCTTTACAGAAATCTTCAAATCTTTCATTTTCAAATTCTCCTCCATGATCACTTTGTATAGAAATTATTTCACATCCTAGTTTTCTTTGTATCCAAGTTGAAAAATTTCTGAATTCCTCAAATGATTCACTCTTATGAAAAAGAAATTTAACCCAGGTGAATCTTGAAAAATCATCTACTATAACAAATCCATATACCTTTCCTCCTAGACTTACCGTGCTTACAGGTCCAAAAAGATCCATGTGAAGAATTTCTAATGGTTTACTGGTCCTTAGATCTTTATTGGACTTAAAAGAGGACTTCACTTGTTTTCCTAGTTGACATGCATCACACAGATGGTCCTTAGTAAAGTCTAGTTTAGGTATTCCTCTCACCAAATTCTTTTGGGTAATTTTTCTAAGATTTTTCATACTAGAATGACAAAGTCTCCTATGCCAAAGCCACGATTCATCAGAAACAGTTTTCAAACAAAAAGCAGTAGGAGATTGAATACAATTTAAATCTAGCATGTAAACATTGTTCACCCTTTTTCCATTTAAAATAATTTTCCCATTTAGGCTAATTATGCAGCTAGTAGGTAAAAATTTTACATTATAGCCCTTATCACATAGCTGACTTATGCTAAGCAAATTATGTTTTAAGCCTTCAACTAATAAAACATTGTCTATGAAAAAGTTTTTCAAATTTCCAATCATACCTGATCCAACCACTTTCTTTGTGGTATTATCTCCAAGTGTAACCTTGCCTCCACTCCTGGCTTCCAGCGTTATGAATTGAGCAGTATCTCCAGTCATGTGCTTAGAACATCCGCTGTCCAGGTACCATATACTCTCACGAGGTCTTGTGTGAGAGTATACCTGCAAAATTCTCAAATGTTAGACCTGGGAACCCAAACTAGTTTGGGTTCACCTTTATGAAATTTATAATCAGATGCATGTGTGATATGTCTAGGTTTATGCATCTTAGTTCTCCACACCAAATTAGGTTTCATCTTTAAAGTGCAGGTGTGAGATATATGTCCCAAAAATCCACAATTGTTACATTTAACATTAGGAAAAATATTCCTATGTTTTCTTTCATATGATTGTCTTCTAAGGGATTTCATGAATTTAGGATAATATTTTGGATTTGTAAAATCTTCAAGTTTAGGGGGGTTCCTATTATCCTCGAGAGCTCTTATAGTAAGTTTGTAAAATGAATTCATTTCCTCCAAGATTCGATTTGTATAATTGACTCTATATGTCTTGTGCTCAGATTCATCCTTAAATTTCTTAAATTCTTTTTCAAGTTCAGCATAGGATGATTTTAAATTCTCAAAATTTTTATTCAAGTCATCATATTCATCAAGTAGTTTCATGTGGTTGCTATCAATTAAAGCATGATCTTTCCTAAGGATTTCGTGTTCCTTATTAAGCTCTTCCAGTTCTAAAACTAAACTAGCATGCATCTTTTTCATTTTCCTATATGCATCATGCATGTGTTCAGAAACTTCAAACAATTCATTATAAGTTAAATCACATACCTCTTCTTGATCTGATTGTTCAGATTTATCTGCCATCAAACAAAGGTTGGTGACTTCTTCTTCTTTTTCAGTCTCAGATGAGTCTGAAGCTGAGTCCGCCCAAAAAGCCTTTTGAAACTTCTTCTTGCCCTTCTTTACCATTGGTTTCTCCTCTACCTTCTCCTTGCTAGAAGTGGCTTTGAGTTTTGGACAATCAGTCTTTATATGACCTGGTTTCCTGCATTCATAACAAATCACTTCATTAGAAACCTTGTCATTTCTGTTATACTTACCTCTATTCCATTGCTGACGTCTCTTCTGCTTCCTCTTTAAAAAGCTTTTGAATTGTCTAGTCATCAGTGCTATATCATCTTCATCCTCAGGTTGTGAGTGTTCACTTTCTGACTCTTCCACATTTAATGCAATATTCTTGTCCTTTCTTGGTTCACCTGCATCAATCTTTCTTTGACTTACTCCTTGCTCGTAAGCAATGAGTGAACCAAGAAGATTGTCAATAGAATAAATGTTCAGATCTTTTGACTCTGTAATTGCAGTAATTTTAGCATCGTATGCAGTAGGTAAACAACGAAGAATTTTATTAACCATTTCAGCATTAGTTAATTCCCTACCAAGTGCATGCAAAGAAGTGACAATTTGAGTGAATCTTGTGTACATGTCAGATATAGATTCATTAGGTTTCATGCGAAATAATTCGTAGTCATGTAACAAGATATTGAGTCTTGATTGCTTAACCTCATTTGTCCCTTCATAAGTAATACAAAGTCTATCCCATATGTCTTTTCCGCTTTTACAAGTGGAAACTCGCATGTAGTCTTCAGATTATAAAGCACAAAAGAAACTATTTAAACATTTCGCATTTAATTGTGCTAAGTCACGTTCTTCTATAGTCCAATCTGCATAGGGTGTATCTACCCTAATTCCATCAACTAATCTAGTTGGTTTTGTGTAACCTTCCTGGACTAGCATCCACATGCGATAATCAAGTGACTGTAAGAAAGTAGACATGCGTGTTTTCCAAAAATCAAAAGGAATATTGTCAAACAGTGGAGGTCTAGTGATAGAGTAACCCTCAGGTGTGTTTCGGTTTCCAAATGTAGCCATCTACGTTAATCAAAAAGTAGTTCAAACTTATGATTTTGAAACAATGCTCTGATACCACTTGTTGAGTCCAGTAATTAGGTTGTTAAGCCTAAGTAAATGTCCCACGGCTACCAAGAGGGGGGTGAATTGGTAGTTTTAAAAATTTTAAACCCTCTTAATGATAAAGTTGAACCGAAATAAAATTTTCTTTTAAAGTTTATAGAAAAATGTTTTTCAACCACAGTGTTGTTAAAACTGAAATTTAAAGTGCGAAACGTAAAAGCAATAAAGTAAATGACACCAGATTTATAGTGGTTCGGTCTATAACCAGACCTACATCCACTCCTCAGAGGCACCCTCTGAGTATTGCACTAATACCACAAAGTGACTCTCCTTTAGCACCCACAGCAAGGCGGAGAAGCCTGTACAAAACACTCTTTTCACCACTACCCGGTGCGGCAGAGAACCGTCGTCCTTTTACACAATCCACAGTGCTGGCAGAGAACCGTCGTCCTTTCACACTCTCCTAGTGTGGGCAGAGAACCCTACGGCTGTTCACACTCTCCAAGTGTAGGCAGAGAACCTTCTTCCTTTTACACTCTCCTAGTGTAGGCAGAGAACCGACGTCTGTTCACACTCTCCAAGTGTCGGCAGAGAACCGGACCTTCTTGAATGATCTTCTCACAAGAATCTAGAAGGAAGAAAGAAAAGAGTGAAGAAATCCAATTTCACAAGTAGAGACTCTTACCTTAGCAATCCAAGTGAAGCCTTCTCACTCCAATGGTAGGAATCCTCCTTTGAAAGCTCTCTTCCACTCTCTCCTTGGCTATTCTCTCAATAGGCACGAAGATCAAATGACAAAAAGATTGGGTGGCAGTCTAATTTGGACTATTTATACAAAAGACATGAAAAACCGCCCAAAAACTGCAAATTTCCAATTCTGTACGCAGTGGATCGTCCCGTACGATCCTGGATCGTCTTGGACGATTTTACTTAAACGATCTGAAACGACCCAATTTGTATATGTGTACGAAATGACTTCGTACAGCTGATCGTCCTGTACGAACTAGGTTCGTCCAGTACGAACGGTTATTGCAAGGTCGGTTCTGGAAACTGCTGAAAACTGTTCTAAGTCGGTTCATCGTTTGGACGAAAATATGTTCGTCTGGACGAAAATTTTCCAGAGAGCCGATCGTCCTGGACGATTATTTATTTCGTCTGGACGAAAATTTTCCAGAGCACCCATCGCCGCGGACGATAATTTGCTTTCATCTGGATGAAAATTTTCCAGAGAGCTGATCGTCCGGTACGATAATTATTTTCGTCTGGACGAAAATTTTCCAGAGGACTGGTCGCCTCGTACGATGGTAAAATTTGTCTGGACGAAAATTTTACAGAGTACCCATCGTCCGGGACGAAAATAAAATTCGTCCTGGACGAATAGGACTTAGAAAAATTTTTCCAAGCAAGTTCCTATTCGTTCCAAGTGCTCTATAGGAGATAACTGACAGATCGTCCAGTACGATAAATATCGTCCTGTACGATCAGTATTGAATTTCACGATCTCCTAATTTGTGTGTGTGAGATTTTATTCACTCAATTACAATCACTCCCTTTCAAAATTAATTCAAAGAAAAGACAAACTTCAAATAAACAAAATATCATATGTTGAATTTGATTTGAAGTTTTCGTAGTCTGGAGTCTGATTTTCCTGAAATGTTAGTACACACAAGAGCAAGTGCAAATCTTCTAAAATTGTTAGGAGATAACTATACATTTGAACAATAATGTTTGGAATCATCAAAACTACATAAGTTGCACAAATATAAATCATTCAAATAGCAACTATTCAAACATGTACAACATCTAACATGATATAGGAATGTATAAAATTTCACTTATATAACATGCATAGTAGTGTTTTCAGAGAAATAGTTATATACTCATTCATCATTTACAAGTCATAAAATCCTTTATGAACAATATTCATAATGTCATTTTGAAGTTTTTATTGCTATGAAATAACTTCTATCAGTGTCATTATACTCACTAAAATACTTAAAATTCATAAAACTAAAAAAATAGGGTTAAATATGAGTTTTTTTGTTAACATGACCAAAATATTCTATTATATAATATATCAAAAGTTACACTATAAAAATTTTTTTGATCTTCATATATTTGAGGTTATATAAAATTTAACTAGATAATTTACCATAAAAACACACACTATTGATCCAAATTGAAAATTGAAGTAGGGTAATGGTAACCTCCTTGAGCTTGATAACATTTTCAACTAGCCAATCACACCTAATTGGCTCTATGGCCTCCAAATCTTACTCTATGTAAAAAATTCAAACTCTCTAAAAAATTCTCACTCAATCTCTCTCTATTCAACTACTTCAAAATGAAAAAAGAAATAATTTTTTTGATGTGTTTTATGACATTTATAAATCTAGTACCATGCATTACCTTTCCCATTATCTTAGTCTTTCCAAGAGAAAAGTTTAGATATCATGATCTATAGTGCCCCTAACTAGCACCACGACACCCCATCCTGGCACTGTATGCTGTAGCATTCAGTTTCCAGTTATGTAGCACCCATCTTTGAGAGTGCAACACTACAATAATATTAAGATTGTGTTATAACACTCCTAAATACCTTTCTAACCTTAATATATTTTTTCTAGTATTTAATCAAAATGTAATAAAACACTAATAATAAATAAAATTAGTAAATATTATATACACATATAAAACTTAGCATTTTTAAATTAATTTATTAAAAATAATATTGTTACTATAAAGTTTTCATTAGGATTTTGATGGTTTTTTTACCATCATCGGCCACCCTAGTTGGCAAAAGCACTTAGGATTTGGCTAATAGGGTGCTTACAATTATCCTGAGTAATTCTAAGGCTTAAGGCAAGTTGGCTTTTGCATTCTAAGGGCTAAGTGCACATACTATGGCTTGAACTAGCCCCTAAGGCCAAGTTAGCTATTTTATTAAGTTAGCAGGGCCCCAAAAAGTTATAAAAGGCTAGTGGAGCCTTTGAATTATATTGATTTGGCTTTGGATGAGCTAAATTAATTTTTGGGGTTTTAAATGGGGCCTGGTTAGCCTAATTAACCCATATGGGCTAGCCTAGGTGGGTTGGGTCTCCTAGTGGAGCTTGGTCAAGGACTTATGGTCATTTAGCCAAGATTTAGTGAAGCTTAGATTAGGTTTTAGTTTAGACCAAGGAAAATTATGTTTTCCCTCTTTAGGGTATTGGGTATTTTGACTTAACCATGGCTAACTAGGCTTGAACATAAGTTAAAAGCATGCTAGGATGATCCTTAAAAGGTTCTAAAACACTTAGATGCAATCCTAAATCCAATTGGAAGAAGTTTGCTTAAGATCCTTATGATAGAATCCTTAGGGTTGTTTGGTCTTTTCCACCTAAACATTGTTAAAAGGGATTTACCATGGTTTAGGAGTTAGTCTATGTGTCCCTTGAATTATCTTCAATCACCTTAACATAATTCCTAGGTCAAATGCATGAGTTTTAACTAATAATGTTACATGTGATGGTTTAAGGGCCTTTTGGTAAATTTAGGGTTAAATATGGCTAATAGGTGTTGACCATGGGTTGGGTGTAAGCTTAGTTGACCCTTCAAGGTTAAATTATTGAATTTAGCCAAAAATGATCTAACAGTAAATCTTAGGTACATTTTGACTTTTTCTTTGAACTTTTATGGTTAAATGGGTTGATCTAGGGTTAAACATGATTTCAAATGACTTTAACGTGGGTTAGGATCATTTGGATCCAATGCTAAGGATTGGTTTACAGTTTTAAGCTCAGATGAATAAAAGGTGCTTTGGATTATTTTGTTAATTTTTTCACTTTTGGACAAATGAGTTAACCAAAAAATATTTCAAACAACTCAAATAAAAAATAAAAATCATTTTAAATCAAGCCCAAGGGAAAATAACAATAATTTGGGTTTTGAAATTTAATTTTAAGATTATTAGGGTTAACCATGGGTTATTCTTGGGCCAAATAATTTCTCAGATGGATTAAGAGTTTTTGGACCGCATTCCTAAGTCAAATGATTATTAGTATTTTTAATTAAAACCCATAGAGGGGCTTACGCACCTAGGACAAATGATTATTTTTGAATTTTTAGATATTTTTAGGGTTGAAGATTTATCCTTGGTTTAATTACCTTTTGTTGAGGGTCAAGGGGTTAACCAACACTCCTTAACCCATGGGATGGGTCATTGATTTATAGGCTGAATCCTAAATTCACTATTATCTAGTATGAAATTTGTGGTTTAGGGTATTTTATGAATTAGAAAAATTTAAGTTTAATTTAGGGTTAACTTAAAATTTAGTTTGGTGGGTCCTTACCTACCTAAGCTCATTAGAACTTTTCCTAAGAGGCTCGTTGGCTTCGAAGGGCTATTCAATATTAAGTCCTTGGTTATCACTCAAGAAGGGTTTGAGAGATAACATCTAAACAAAGTGGAGATCCTAAGTGATAAGTATATCATATAAGTGAGGAATGACTTCATCCAAAAATAAGGTCAACAAGAAGAACCATTATACTAACTTAACTTAAATCTAGTTCAACCTAATTAGAACCTTTTTTCAATCATGTTTTAGAAAGATGAAAATCTTATTTTAACATGGTTCAAACCTAATTCTTTTAAGTTTAAACATAGTTCCAACAAGTTTAAAATAAGATTAAATGAGTTCTGCCAAGATTTGTCCAAGTTTTGACCTTATCAAATATAGTTCAACAAGGTATATACCTTATTCAATTTTGTTCAAAAAAGATGATAGAAATACTTAAAATAGGCTCAAGCCTTAACCAATAAGGTTGGAACAAGATTCAAGATAGCTTCAAACATGGTTTAAACTAGTTTGACTCTTTTAAACATATTTTTAATGTAGAACTAGGTTAAAACAAGATTGAATAAGGTTTCATAAAGGTTTGAATATGCCTCAAACCTCCTTCAACCTAAATCAAATTATGCTTGATTCACTCTTTCTACTTATGTTTAATACAAAATTAGGTTCATGGATGTTTAAACAAGATTTGAATAATTTTAAATAAGGTTCAAACAAATTTTAAATAGTTTTTACCGGCGACTAGAGTTAGGGTGTCGGCAACCGGAGTCCTACAGATGCAAGTCAGAGTTGAGGGTGAGAGTTGCGTCTGAATAAAAATCAATAATATGAAAAAAATGAGGAGGAAAGGCTGGGGTAGCCAATTTTAGGTCAATTATTGGCATTTTTTTGGCAGTTTATGTCACTGAAAAAAAATCATTTAATATCGGCGGCAAAATCACTTGTAATACTCAGCGCCTAAAAATTACTGGTGGTATATTCCGAGGTCATTATACCTTTAAAATTTTTGAATGTGTATTATTAAAAACCGCATGCTTAAATATCGGTAAAAACTGGCAGTCTAACTGCCGGTATTACCATCGGTAAACAACAAATTTCCTATAGTGCATATCTGACAATATAGATCATACTAGATATTTAACTATTCAAATTAAAAACATTAAAATTCTAACATTTCAAAAATAGGTTAATTCAAAATTTTAGCTATTTGTATTGGATGAATTTATTCGTATAGTAGAAAACTTTATTTCATGTATAAGTATCTAACTAGTTTGGAACCTAAAATCAAGCGGTCAAATAAGAGTTAATATCATATCATATGATCCTAATCATTCTATAAAAATAAATATAGAGCTCTTTTAGCCAATATTAATTTGAGCAAGCTGAGCTAATGCTCTAGGTCGTTAACCTTGTGAAGATCTAGTTGTACGATCATAATGTATGGTCCATGAAAATAGAGAGCTTATTTGGAAGAACCTCATACGTATAGAATGATTTTGTTACATAAGTTATCATGTTATATAAGCTGACAACTTTATTCAGATCATATTGCTCAATCCATGGATCATAATGTATGACCTACTTGTGAAATTAACCAAATCAAGATTATAATGGTTTGATTAAATCTTTAATATAATTTATCCTTTTAAAGAATTTAAACTAAGTCTTTAGACATCTCTTACATTATAAAGTCTTCAACTATCAACAATATACTAGTGTTGGGAGATTTGAGAGGGTTGAGAGAGAGAGAGAGAGAGAGAGAGAGAGAGAGAGAGAGAGAGAGAGAGAGAGAGAGAGAGAGAGAGAGAGAGAGAGAGAGATTTCTTAGGGAGGCACATTCTACTTTTTAAGATAAAAAGGTGTGAGAGTTTGGAGAGATTGTGAGGGATCTCTTGGAAGGGTTTCAAAGACATCAGGTTGCACAAAGAAATTTTTTTAACTTTCATGAAATTTTTTCTTAAGGAGTAGAAGGAGTAGTTAGTGAAATTTCCAAGGAGATGACTGGGGAGTGGACATAGATCACAATGACCAAACCACTATAAAAATTCAAGTTGCATTCTTTTTTTTTTCTTTTTTGCATTATTTATTATATATCTTTTTATTTATTAGAACAACTATTATTGCAAGTGAATTTGATTTCTAAAATAAATTAAATTAATTAATACCTTTTTGTGTGCTAAATCCTAATCCTAATTTTTCTATAAAAGATTTTTTTGTTCAACTTTATTACTATCAAAATTGTTTTGAAATAAAAGTTTGAAATAAATTTTGATACGAATTATTTTTTTTATATAGTAATTGTTGTTAACATTCTTGAAAGAAGTTCCTAAGAAAAGTCAATTCACCCTTGCCCCTATTGGTTTTGCCTAGTAACTTCAAATTAGTATTAGGGAGGGGTTCTTTATTTTTTGGTTTCAACACTTTAAGTAGATTTTGGAATGGGACAAATTGGGAATCTAAACGTTTTAACAGGGTATTATATTATCCACCCATCACTTTTTGATAATATCCCTTTTTGATGTTTGAAAAATTCCCATGTCATTATTTATTCAATCTATCGATTATTACATGTGGAACTTAATTCAAGTATGGTACACACCCCCATATAAAATAGAAATTAGATTTACAATTTAGCTACCTTCTACTAATTTTAATTTTGATGAAGATGAATCTATATAATTAAATGATAAAAGGTTAAACATTTTTTTGTGCACTTAAATATGAAGATTATATAATAGTGTCTAGTTGTACCACTAGAAAGAAGATTTGTTAGGAGGGATTTTGTGAAAGAAGAGAGAGAACGTCCACAAAAAAGGAAGAATTTTGTAAATTTTGGCTGTCAACGTTGAAGATTGAAGAGGGTGACCGATCATCCTCTGATGGCTGGAACACCTAATCCTTAATATATGCCATGCGTCTTACTCCGTTGGATTCAAAAGGTAGATTTTTGTTCAACTGCAGCTTCTCTCGCAATTCCTATTTCATGAACTCTCCTCTAGTAATCAGAGAGGGAGGTTTGATCTCTAAGCATAAGACTTTGTTGGAGATAGGGAAAGGAAAAGAGTTATTTTTTATTTGAATAGTAAGTCATTTTCACCTAGTTCGGTGCTTATCCCTAAATCAAATGATTTGGAGGCTTCTTTTTTAGGTTGCAAAGATAATAATCTATTGAAGAAAGGTTATGGTGTTGATAATAACATTCTTGGTGATATGAATATTAAAATTTCAATTTTTTCCTCTGGATTGGATAATTATAATGTGGGGATTAAACAACCACATATTAAAATAAATTTAAATGGAGTTTTTGATGGAAATGAGGATGCAAATGTTGGCAAGCTTGATATGGAGAATGAAAAAGACAATATTCGTGTTTTGAGAAATTCCTTGGTGGTTACAATTCTATGCAAGAATTTGCTTTTTTCAAACTATTCTCTTGAATTAAGGAGACAATGGACTAAATTTGGAGGGTTTGATATAACCTCGCTTGGATTAGATTGGCTTTTGTGTTCGTTTCAGTCATATGAAGCAATGAAGGAAGTTCTTAATGGAAGTCCTTGGCATGTTGGGAGCTTCATCATTGGTTTAGACAGATGGTCTCCTAACTTCTCTCCTATCACCATGGATGGGATTTCTTCTCCCATTTGGGTTCGTCTACCTCATTTGCCTCTTCATTGTTGGGATGAAACCAACATTACTAAAATTGTTTTTAGAATTGGGACCATTTTATTATTAGGTGACAACATGTTTAGATGGAGAAGAATGGAATTCACTAGAGCTTGCATTCAGATTAAATTGAATTATATGCTCCCTTATGGTATTTGGGTTGAAGTGTTAAATGGAAGATTTTTTTAAAAATTTGAATATGAAAATCTTTCGTCTCTTTGTTTCAAATGTGGAAGAATTTGACTTAATGATTTTGTATGTCCAAATGTCTCTCATACTCTGAATCTGGTTAATAAAGAAGTTCCGAAAAGTTCAATTCAAGTTGATGACAGTTCTTATGGGCCACGGATGCATGTTAAGTTCAAGAACCAAAAAAGGCAAAAAGTTTTAATTGATAAGAAGCAATAAGATTTTTTCACTAGGGAAAATCCTGTTAAGATGGATTCGGGTATGAATCCTGTTGTAAATAAGGAATATTTTGTTAATACTATATCTGATAAAATCATATCAGATCTTGAAAACTCTAATAAATATAGTGTGTTATCTCTTGAAGAAAAACATAATATGGAAGCTGATATTTCTTATGATAACAACGTTGAAGTTGTTGACAAAGAAGACTTTGATAAAAGTTTAATTGAGGATGCTGATTTTTAGACTGTTTAAATTCTGGATAAAGCTCTGAATGATTGTTCTTTAGTAGTCAATGGTCGGGATTATTCTGTTGATTTAATTGCTTATCAAGCTAACCATATTTCTGGATCTGTTCATAATTCAAAAATTGAATTCAAATAGGCACAAATTCAGGAAGAAGAAGATGAAGCCATCACTTTTGCTGAGTCAGAGTTGGTTGTTGAGCCGTAAGAAGTTTTTCCTTCATTTAATACCGTGAGATATGATGGAATGGAAGCTCCTTTAGTAGAATGGGACTAGTAAGTGGAACTATTCCTGCTGTTGTACCAGAATTAGTTACTCCTTTTTTTGAGGTAAATTTAAATTTTAAAAAGGCTGCATTAGTGAAGGGAAAAGTGGGAACTATTAAGATGGGTTATTCTTCCGGGTCTAAACATAAACTGTTCAAAGAACTACAAACTTTGTGACCAGTGCAAAACTTACCTAGAAGAAGGATGGCAGATCTCAGTTCAAAGAAACTTATGAGGGGTTCTTCCCCTGTAGCTCTTTGATATGATTTATTATTTTTACATTAGAAATAACAGCATGGAATTTCTTATTAGATACTTGATGATGTAGCACCTGATCAAAGAGTATCTCAGATTACTAGCTTTGGATTACAACCTCAAAATTTGGAAGTGGCATCTGAGAAACCTATTGTAAGTTTTCTTAGGTGTTTCTCGGATGTTGGTGAATACTTGTATTTACTTTCTAAAATTTTTATTTATTTTCTTTTGCTTTCTTTTAGCCTTTTATTTGGTTTCTAAATTTATTCTACTTGCTTATGGGATCGGTACTAGGTCTTATTTTTTAACTGGTTGGGAACTCTGGGATGCTAACCAACCATATAGATTGATTCAAATTTGGTATCCCCTCCTACCCAAGAGTTTTAAAATGGGAAATAGTGGGTCTCATTTCAATTATGATAAGTTTAGTTTAACAAATATGCTTTCAATAAGGTTTCTTTCCTTGTTGAATCAAGGAACTCTTAGTTTTTATTTTGGTTCTAGTTTGTATTAGGGTGTTCTTTCTTTATTTTAATGCAAAATTGCATTTCTTCAAAAAAAAAAAATAAAAAAAAAAATAAAGGAGATTTGGGATACACCATGTATTATATATGAACTTATAATGAAGTTAAGAAATTAAGATTAAACATTTTACTTAATTGCTATGATCTCTTTCACATGCAACCTCATAAATCCATATCATATATGTATATTAGGTTTATAAAAATATCACTTCTTTGAATGCTTTAGATAAAAAAAAATAATGTTAAAAAGGTGAATAAGATTATGAGATTCCTGCCTGTGCCTTGGGAAGCAAATGTGATGGTGATTTTTGCATTATCAAATTTGGCTGCTTATTTTATTGATAATCTTATGGGATCATTAATTACATATGAAAAATAAATTAGTGAATGGATTGTATATATATGGGATGAAAAAAAGGAGAAGATAATTTCTTTGAAGGCTGATGATTCAAAAATAGTAAATCCAAATGAGGCAAAGATAATGATATAGCCTTCATGACTAGACTATTCAAGAAACTTTTGTGGAAGAAGAAAAGGAGACATGCCAAAAAAGTAGAGCAAAGATAAAAAGTTAAAAAAAAAAATTCTACTAACCTAATTTGTTTTTAGTGCAAAAAGCTATAAAACATAAAGTTAGATTGCCCCAATCTGAAAAGTTAACCACATATTGAAAGGCTGAGGAAAGAGATGATTATAATAAAAATAAGAGCAAGAAATAAAGAGCCTTCTAGGTGAACTCAAAAATTTAAACATCCAATATGTAAGTAGAGGAAAAAGTCCAATTTATGCTTAATGACTAAAGATAGTTTAAGATAACTAAGGTGGATAATAAACTCATCAATCAGATGGTAGGAGAAGGTTGGGATTTTTTTCTTTATCCCTCTGATGGTCTCTCACGTGGCATTATGGTATTGTGGAAACATAAATTGGTTTCTTTCAATTTGTTGGAGGCTTCGGCACAATTGATTATTGGAGATCTTCAAATAATCAATAAAGGGACTTGGAGAATTGCTACAGTTTACAGCAACAAAGACGTCTATAAAAGAAGGATCTTATGGGAGAGGCTTGAGATGCATATGGTCAAAGATCAACCTATGATAATAGGAGGAGATTTTAATTGTCTATTGAATAAAGAAGAGAAAAAAGGCGGAAGGAAGTTTTGTTGAGTCTAGTAATTAGGTTGTTAAGCCTAAGTGAATGTCCCAAGGCTACCAAGAGGGGGGGGGGGGGTGAATTGGTAGTTTAAAAATTTTAAACCCTCTTTGAAGATTAAGTTGAACCATAATAAAAATTTCTTTTAAAGTTTGTAGAAAAATATTTTTCAACCACAGAGTTTTTTAAAACTAAAATTTAAAGTGCGGAAATGTAAAAATAATAAAGTGAATGACACCAGATTTATAGTGGTTCGGTCTATAACAAGACCTACATCCACTCCTTAGAGGCACCCTCTGATTATTGCACTAAAATCAATAGTGGCTCTTCTTTTGCAGCCACAGCAAGGCGGAGAAGCCTGTACAACACACTCTTTTCACCACTACCCAGTGCGGCAGAGAACCGTCGTCCTTTTACACAATCCCCAGTGCTGGCAGAGAACCGTCGTCCTTTTACACAATCCCCAGTGCTGGCAGAGAACCGTCATCCTTTTACACAATCCCCAATGCTGGCAGAGAACTGTTGTCCTTTTACACAATCCCCAGTGCTGGCAGAGAACCGTCATCCTTTTACACTCTCCTAGTGTGGGAAGAGAATCCTACGGCTGTTCACACTCTCCAAGTATAGGCAGAGACCCCTTCGTCCTGTTCACACTCACTAAGTGTAGGCAGAGAACCCTTCGGCTGTTCACACTCTCCAAGTGTCGGCAGAGAACCGGATCTCCTTGACTGATCTTCTCACAAGAATCTAGAAGGAAAACGGAAAAGAGTGAAGTAATCTCAATTCACAAGTAGAGACTCTTACCTTTGCAATTCAAGTGAAGCCTTCTCGCTCCAGTGGTAGGAATCCTCCCTTGAATGCTCTCTTCCACTCTCTCCTTGGCTATTCTCTCAAGAGGCACAAAGATCAAATGACAAAAAGATATTGGGTGGCAGTCTAATTTGGACTATTTATATAAAAGACAAGAAAAACCGCCAAAAATGCAAGTTTTCAATTCTGTTCGCAGTGGATCGTCCTGTACGATCGTGGATTGTCCTGGCCGATTTTACTTATACGATTTGAAACGACCATATTTGAATATGTGTACAAAATGTCTTCATACAGCTGATTGTCCTGTATGAATTTTGGTTCATCCAGTACGAACAGTTATTACAAGGTCAGTTCTAGAAACTGCTGAAAACTGTTCTAAGTCGGTTAATCGTTTGGACAAAAATATGTTCGTTTGGACAAAATTTTTACAGAGAACCGATCGTCCTGGACGATTCTTGACTTTGTCTGGACGAAAATTTTCCAGAGGACCAATCGCCACGGACGATAATTTATTTTTGTCTGGACAAAAATTTTCCAGAGACCCGATCGTCCTGGAATATTTTTAATTTCGTTTGGACGAAAATTTTCCAGAGGATCAGTCGCCACGGATGATTATAAAATTTGTCTGGACAAAAATTTTACAGTGAACCAATCGTCCTGGACGATTATTAATTTCGTCCTGGACAAATAGGACTTAGAAAAATTTTTCGAGCAAGTTCCTATTCGTTCCATGTGCTCTATAGGAGATAACTGTCTGATCGTCCGGTACGATCAGTATAAAATTTTTTTATGATCTCCTTATGTGTGTGTGTGTATGTTTTTATTCACTCAATTACAATCACTCCCTTTCAAATTTAATTCATAGAAAAATGCAAGCTTCAAATTAACAAAGTATCTCATGTTGATTTTGATTTGAAGTTATCGTAGTCTGGAGTCTAATTTTCCTGAAATATTAGTACACACAAGAGAAAATACAAATCTTCTAAAATTGTTAGGAGATAACTACACATTTGAACAATAATGTTTAGAATCATCAAAAATATACAAGTTGCAAAAATATAAAGCATTGAAATAGCAATTATTCTAACAATCTCCCCCTTTTTGATGATGGCAAAATAATTATTGTTTGTATGGTTTCAACAAATCTCCTATCTCCTAAACTCCCCCTGAATTTATGAATATATGAAAATAAGGAGGCATTTTGAAGCAAAGAACAATATTTTTGTTTTTCAAAATTTTTTTTAACACAAACAATCACAAAAGCAAAATGCAAGCATAATAATCAAAACAAAACAAATCAATACTAACACAATAATTTCTCCCCCTTTTTGACAACAACAAAAAGTGAAGAAGAAATAGACGAGAAATGTAAGTAATTCTTTGAAATTCATTTGAAAATTTAATCTAAATGGTGAGTGACATAAGGTATGCAATTTTAAATTAAAAATATTAGGTCAATCATAGAAATTCATAAAATTTAAGAAGTGATATAACATTATAAGTAAGAAGACTTTTTCAAAGACATGATTCAATTTAGACATTCGAATATAGAAAATCATTAGAATGAGAGATGTAAAAAAAATTTATATTTCAAAGTTCAATGGAATATAAATGAACATAAGATCAATTTGAATTAAGAGATTGAAAGAATTTGGAAAGAAGAGAATTATCACATGTGGCACTTTGCGCATCTTTTTCAAAATTTTTGGGGCACATTTTTGTGCATTTTTTCTTTGTTGGGCTTATTTTGTGTCTCTTTTTCACATTGCAAATCTTTACGCATTCCTTTTGATTTTTGTACTATTTGTACAATTATCAAGAGTAATTGAGACCAATTCTTTCCAAAATCAATAATCTAAAATTTTAAATATTTCTAAGTGCATAAATATCACTTGAGCATAGAAATACAAAATAAGAAAACATCTAAATTGCAATAATAATATTAACTTTTATGTAGTCTAAATGAATAGACATGAATTTTAAAAGTTCTAATTACAACAAGTTATAAACAACTTTTAAATTTAGAAAGACTAGATTTTCTAATATAGATAATCTCAAATTACAATCTAATTTAAGCACTATGAAGATTAAATAATACTAATGAAATTCATAAAAATTAATCACATTCCAAAAACAAAACAAATTTGAAACAAGTACAACATCCATTAATATTAATGAAAGGATTACACATTTTTTAATATCTAAAAACAAGTAAGAAAATACACTGAACTTAAAAGAAAAAACAAACATAAAAACAAACACTTAACATAACCCACAAAACATAAAACACGAGTACAACAAACACAAACAAGTTCATCTCTATTGTTCTATAGGAGGAGGAGGAGGAATGCTGCCAAAAAGGTTGAAGTAAGAGGGCCATCAACATTACATTGGTATTAATTTCATGTACTTCATCTCTAATGTTACCAATGTCTCGACGTTTGAGAGAAAAAAAATAAAAATTTTCGTCCTGGACGATCGTTAGATCGTACAGACGATCTAATTAAAAACTGCTCTAAAAACGGTTAAAATTCACACAAACTGTTTCTTTCACACATCGTCCAGTACGAAACAAAATTCGTCCCAGACCATTTCCTCCAATTTTTGAATTTTTGATTTTTAATTTAAGAAAATCGAACTAAACATTCAAAAACACATAAATCATAAAACAAAACCATAGACCTAAAAACAAATTCATTCAAAACACACAACATTTCACAAAATCAAAAACAAAAAAAAACAAATATCAATGTTGCAAAGACATTTTGTTTAGACATTCAAATCAATAACACCAAGTCTTGTTCTTAAAGTACTGAAGGTATCAAAGGCTAAAGGTTTTGTAAAAATGTCTTCAAGTTGATTTTTAGTTGAAACATGTATGAGTTCAATTTCTCCCTTGGATATATGATCCCTTATAAAATGATGCCTTATATCAATGTGTTTGGTTCTAGAATGTTGAATAGGATTTTTGGAAATGCAAATAGCACTAGTATTGTCACAATAAATTGGAATAGTGCCTATAGGTAATCCTAAATCAATCAACTGTTGTTTTAACCAAAGTACTTGTGCCACACAACTTTCTAATGCAATGTATTCTGCTTCTGCAGTAGATAGTGCCACTAAATTTTGTTTTCTACTAGACCATGAAACTAATGAATTTCTAATGAATTGACATGTTCCAGAAGTGCTTTTCCTATCCACTCTACAGCCTGCAAAGTCAGAATCTGAGTAACCAATAATTTCAAATGAAGAGCTAAACTTAGGATACCAAATTCCAAAGTTTTGAGTTCCTAGTAAATATCTTAAAATCCTTTTCACTGCTGTCAAATGTGATTCTTTTGGATCTGATTGAAATCTAGCACATAAGCAAACACTGAACATAATATCTGGTCAGCTAGTAGTCAAGTAAAGTAAAGATCGAATTATCCCTCTAAATTTTTTTTGATCAACAGATTTTCCCTTAAGGTCCTTATCCAACTGAACTGAGGAACTCACTGGTGTACTAACATGTTTAGCATTGTCCATTTCATATTTTTTGAGGATATCCTTAATATATTTAGTTTGACTAAGAAATGTACCTTCCTCAAGTTGCTTAATGCTAAATCCTAGAAAGTAATTTAAATCTCCCATTAAACTCATTTCAAATTCACTACTCATTGTTTTAGAAAAATCATCACAAAGATTTTTATTTGAAGATCCAAAGATGATGTCATCCACATAAATTTGAACAATAAGTATATCCTTTCCAATTTTTCTTAAAAAGAGAGTTGTATCCACACTTCCTTTTTCAAAAGATCTTTCAAGTTGGAAGGTGCTCAACCTCTCATACCAAGCCCTAGGTGACTGTTTCAATCCATATAATGCCTTTTTTAACTTGAACACATGATTTGGAAATTTAGGATTTTCAAAACCTGGAGGTTGTTCTATAAAAATATCTTTTTCAATAACCCCATTCAAAAAGGCACTTTTTACATCCATTTGAAATAATTTAAAACCTTTAAAATAGGCAAAGGCAAGTAAAACCCTAATTGCTTCAAGTCTAGCTACAGGGGCAAAAGTCTCCTCAAAATCAATTCCTTCAATTTGATTATACCCCTTAGCAACTAATCTAGCCTTATTTCTAATGACTACTCCTGAGTCATTCATTTTATTTTTAAAAACCCATTTGGTTCCAACAACACTTTGATCTTTTGGCCTTGTAGTTAAATCCCAAACTTTATTTCTTACAAATTGATTTAACTCTTCTTGCATGGCCAATATCCAAAATTCATCAGAAAGTGCTTGATCAATGTTAGTGGGTTCAATAGTTGAAATAAAGGCTGAATGATTGACTTTCTTGTTTAATCCACGCCTAGTTCTAACACCCTCACTTGTTTCACCTATAAACAAATCCTTTGGGTGGTTTTTAGAAAATATCAAATCTCTAGGCAAAGGGTTTTCTCTTTCCAAATTTTCTTCCACATTTTCTTCCAAATTTAATCTATCAATCTTTTGGGAGTTTTCTTCAATTTCTTCTTCAACAACATTTGGCTCTTCCAAATTTCCACTTTCATCAAATACAACACGTGTGGTTTCTTCAATGACTAAAGTTCTTTTGTTGAATACCCTATAAGATTTTCCAACACTTGAATATCCAACAAAAATTCCTTCATCTGATTTTGGATCAAATTTTCCTAAGGCAGATTTTCCATTATTATGTATGAACACTTTGCAACCAAATACATGCAAATGAGACAAATTCGGTGTTCTATCTTTTAGCAACTCATAGGGTATTTTATTCAAATTTGATCTCACATTCACCCTATTCAGAACATAACATGCAGTGCTAACCGCCTCAGCCCAAAAATATCTAGGAAGTGAACATTCTGCTAACATTGCTCGGGTGGCTTCTATTAATGTTCTGTTTTTCCTTTCAACTACCCCATTTTGTTGAGGGGTTCTAGGTGCAGAAAAATTGTGATCAATCCCCTTTTCTTTACAGAAATTTTCAAATCTTTCATTTTCAAATTCTCCTCCATGATCACTTTGTAAAGAAATTATTTCACGACCTAGTTTTCTTTGAATCCAAGTTGAAAAATTCCTGAATTTCTCAAATGATTCACTCTTATGAAAAAGAAAACTAACCCAGGTGAATCTTGAGAAATCATCAAATTTAAAAATTTTTTCTCAAATGAATCAGTATAAAAAATTTTTATGATCTCCTTATGTGTGTGTGTATGTTTTTATTTACTCAATTACAATCACTCCCTTTCAAATTTAATTCCAAGAAAAATGCAAGCTTCAAATTAACAAAGTATCTCTTGTTGAATTTGATTTGAAGTTATCGTAGTCTGGAGTCTGATTTTCCTAAAATGTTAGTACACACAAGAGAAAATACAAATCTTCTAAAATTGTTAGGAGATAACTACACATTTGAACAATAATGTTTAGAATCATCAAAACTATACAAGTTGCAAATGTAAAGCATTCAAATAGCAACTATTCTAACAAGTTTGTTTGTAGTTTGGGGCCAATGGAGATGAAGGCTTTCATATCTAATAATGACTTACATGAAGTAGCTTGTGTTGGGCCAAAGTTTACTTGGAGCAACAACAAAAAAGATCTGAAAAAATTCTTGAAAAGCTAGATAGATGCCTTATCAACTCAGCAACATTCAATTCTTCTCATAGGCTTTTGGTGAGACACTTGGCTAGGTTGGCTTCGGATAATTGTCCGATTTTGTTGAATTTACTGTATTTCAATCTACCGAGGAAGAAAGCTATCAGATTTGAAGAGGTATGGACCTCTATTTCGGCCTCTTTAGCAATTGTCAGAGAATCATGGAAGAGGAAGACTCTTGGCGATCCAGCTCAAGTACTTAACATGAAATTCAAGAGGTCATTAAGGGACCTTTATTTTTGGAGTAAAGCCAAGTTTAAAGATTTAAACACTTCCAAAGAAGACTTAAAGAATGATATCCTAAATTTACAGGAAAAGGAAGTAGTTTCTAGAAGTCTCAGTATAGAAGAACAATGGAGATTAAAAGCAAAAATTGACGAACTCAATTCGATTTTGGCTAAAATCAACACATGGTGGAAACAAAAATCAACACATGGTGGAAACAAAGATATAAGATTAAATGGTTGGTGGAAGGAGATTATAATTCCAGTTTTTTCTAAGCTTATGCAACTCCAAGGAGGAATTCAAACTACATCCACAAGTTAAAAAACGAGCAAGGCATGATTATTGAAGATCAAAAAGAGATAGAAAACACTATGTACCAGTATTTTAGCAATAAGTGGGAATTCAAAAACTGCATTTTAAATTGCTATCCGAGTCAAGTGAAAGCTTTAACAGAAGATGATAATTTGTTGCTGAGCAAGGATTTCTCTTTTGATGAGTTGGAGAATGTCATTAAGGAACTTGGTACCAATATTGCTCCGGGACAAGATGATATTTCTTACTCCTTCTTTAAACATTATTGGCATATCATTAAGAAGAATTTATGGAATGCTGTAGAACATTTCTTAAAGCATGGTAAAATGAATGAAGATTGGAAATTCACTAACATTGTCTTGATTCCAAAAATAAAAAATCCTTTAACTCCATCCTATTATAGACTGATTAGTCTTTATAATTCAGTCTATAAGATTGTGGCCAAGATTCTCCTTAATAGACTCTTGTTATTAATTCCTAAGCCTATTATGGAGAGGTAAGCTGCTTTCATGAAAAGAAGATCTATTTCTAACCATGTGCTTGTAGCTCAAGAAATTTTGCACAAAATTAGGCACTCCAAAACTTCAAAGGGGTTAATTTCCTTCAAAATTGACATGGAACAAGATTATGATTTCATGGGTTGGCCTACTTTGAGATGTATCTTGGATTACTTTAAATTCCCTATTACTTATGCCAATCTTATTGTGGAATGTGTTACTGCTTGAAAATTTTCTCTTCTTTTTAATGGTTCCTATTCTAAATGGATAGAAGCTCATTGTCATTTTTGTCAAGTTGCCCCCTTTCTCCATTTTTATTTGTTATGTGTGCTCATTTACTTTCTAATGCCTTTCTTTAGAAGGGTAATAAGATTGGAATTGGTATTTCTTCTATTAGCCCAAAGGTTTCCCATCTTTTGTATGCCTATGATATTCTGATTTTTTTCAAAGCCAACCTTAAATCTGTTAAGAAAGTCAAAGGTATTCTCACAAATTATAGTGGATGGATGGGACAGAGGATAAACTTGCAAAAATCTAGGATCCTTTTTGGGAAATCAGTGAAAACTAGAAGAAGAAGGAAGATTTGTAAGATAATGCAATTCAAAGAAGTTCAAGATTTCTCTTACTTGGGAACTAAAGTAGCCTTGAGAAGATTGAATAAATCAAATTTTCAATTTATTATTGATAAAGCTTTCAGCGTGTTGAATGTCTGGGGTGGAAAGCTTATCTCATTAGCTGGAAGAATTGCATTAGTAAAATCTGTTTTACTTTCTTAACCTACTTATCATTCTACGCTTTCCTTAATTCCTAAGAAGGTGCTGCATGAAATTGACAAAATATGCAGGAATTTTATTTGGAAAAAAGGGGATGGTTCAGCTGGTCTTCATTATGCTAGCTGGGATCTGATGTGCAAACCAAGAAATCTAGGAGGACTTGGTATGAACTCCTGTAGCAAGAAGGTTGGTCTTCTTAGGGACAACTTAGCTTGGAGTTATATTCAAGAGAAGGAGTCTTTCATGCACATGATTCTTTATCCTAAATATGGTCCTATTCCGAATGAGGTATCAGCTAGAAACAGAGGTTCTAGCTCCTGGAAATTGATTTACAATGGTGGGAAGTTTTTGATTCAATTACCAGAAAAAATATTAGCAATGGAAAATCTATCAATGTGTTACATGACACTTGGATTTTAGATAAATGTCTGTTAAAATGGCCTACAATTATAAATCCTCTTATTGAACAAGATACCACAGTAGATAAATTCATATCCAACAAAACTTGGAACATCTCAGAACTGAAGAAAGCCTTTGGGGAAGATCTAGTAATTCTCATTTCTAATTTACAGATTAACTATGAATTTGAAGAAGACAGAACAGAGCTAGTTCACAAATTCTCTGGGAAAACTATAATTGGCTTGGCTTCTGAAGCTATGGAAAATGGTAATTCTGTTATTAATTCTATGGTTTGGTTTAGCAAAGCCAAACAAAATCCTAAAGTAAAACTATTCTGGTGGAGAATCTTCAATAATGAAATCCCAACGAACAATTTTCTTTGTTATATAAGATTAATAGGATTTGATAAATCTCTCTTAGAGGTTGTGAGGAGGTAGAAGATCTAAACCACATTGTTTGTGGGTGCAAAAAATTATATGAAGTATTTGATATACTGAACCATTGGGGATTTGGTTTCCCTGCCTTTGATTCTGTGGAAAATTGTTATAGTTGGCTTGATAAGCAATGCATTTGGATGAGAAATCTTTTCTGTAATACGATTTATCTATCATGGAGAGCAAGAAATTAGTTTGTTCATGAGAGGAAGGCTTCGTCTCCATTATTTACAGCTTCTAAAGCTGTTAGCTACACAGCTACTTTCAGGAATCATTTATGTTCAAACAACTCAGGCTTTGAGGGGGTTAATCAACCATCTAGGTTGTCCAATTCTTGGCACCCTCCTCCACCTGATTGGATAAAGGTCAACATAGACGCAGCTCTTCATAATTTCTATAAGGCGGGTATAGGAGGAGTTTTTAGAGATCATCATGGCAGACTACTTTTGGCTTTCGGTTGTAGTCTCATTCATTGGGATTTAGGTGCTTTAGAACTTCAAGCCATCAATTATTTAAAGCACATATTCAAAGATTGGATGTTGGACTATAAAGGGTTGATTATTGAAGGGGATAACAAAAATGTTATCAATCTCATCAAGAAAGAAAAGGATACAGGTAATGTTAGTGTTATTGATCTCTCTTTTATTAATAATTTCAATCATGTTATCTTTTCTTGTGTTGGTAGGGAGAGAAATAAGCTTGTTGTACGCTTGTGTTAGATCTTTTTTTTGGGATGAAAACAATTGGAACTATATCCCTCCTTCCTTTATCAACCGGCTATTAGTATCTTGTAATTTGCTTTCGGTTTTTTTTCTTTAATATAGCAGTCTTGCTTTTTTAAAAAAAAAGACTAAAGATAGTTTAGGGGATACAATCAATGATTAGGTATGTTATTTTACTTATAGAGAGTTACTTTTATTTTCAAAGAAATTGCATACTATCTACATAAAATTTAAAAGGAAATTTTCTTGTCTTAAATAAGGAGCACACTACACTTGTTGAATTTTTTTTTTTTGAGAAAATGCAAAGAGCATAAATTTTTATTAAAGCAACTAATTATAAATAAACTCCTTCTTCAACAGATCAAGAAAAGGAGGGATACTATTCTCATTCAGATCTTTCCAAAAAAAATTTGAACAAAGAGCATGGTTGGCACACATGTCGGCCAACTTATTACATTCTCTATTAACATAAGAAAAAATAACTTGCTTAAAATCCTTAAGAAAATCTAAATCCTTAGGATTTAGATATTCTTCTGAAATGGAATTATTTTGAAGAGCTCTTTGAAAGAGAAGAATAACGTTGTGATTATCACCTTCAATCATGAAGCCTTTAGCGTCAAATATCCAGTCTTGAATGTACTTTCTTAAGGAAAGAATAGAAAGTATTTCAGGTTGAGCAATATCCCAGTGATTAATGCTGAAACCAAATGCTCCATAAAATCTTCCTTTGTCATCTCTGAAAACACCTCCTATTCCAGCTAAATTGCTACTGGATAGCGAAGCATGAACATTGCATTTAATCCAACCTGGAGGAGGACGAAGCAAAGCTTTCAAGCCCAGCACAAAGTGCTGATTAGCTTCCCAGTATCTCCAGACTGGATTGTTACGGAATGAACCAAATGCATATTCTAATGCAATAGCTGCTAAAAAGTAAGAGCTATCTTCATTGCCATCATGTATTAATTTGTTTCTGCTTTTCCAACAACAAAAGATTACAGAATAATATAAATTTCCAATAATAGGATTCTGAACCAAGAGCTTCATTAACTCCTTCAGGCAATCTTCCAAAGAATTAAAAGCAGGCAATTGAAAATTCCATTTCTTCAATTTGTCACAAACTATTTTGATAATACCACATTTAACAGCTATATGTTCCGAATCTTCCATGCTTTTACAAAGTCTTGGACATTAATTATCTTCAATAATACCTCTATGATGAAGAAAGCTTTTAGAAGGTAAAGCATTAATACAAAGACGCCATCAAAATAATTCAACTTGAGGTCTTAGTTTGAGATTTTTTGTCCAACTCTAGTTCAAATAATCCGTGTCCAGTTCTCTTATTTTTTCATAAGCCAAAGCAGTAACTGATTTACCCGAACATTTGGAAATAAATTCCAGACAATCACTATCTGTATTTGAGAAGATGGGTACTTGACAGATCAAAGAAACCAGCTACAAGCCGAAAAAGTTCTTTAAGTATTCTACATTCCATTCACCATTTCTAATGAATTTAGAAATATTATGGCTCTGTGGATCTATTATGGATGTGAAAGTAGGCCAGTTATTTAAGCATCTATCCATAATTTAAACATCATTCATATTATTCACATCTTGTCCATTATAAATCTTCCATCTCAAGAGAGGGTATAAGTATTTAGCTCCATTCAAAATAATTTTCCATGTAGAAGAGGAATAACATCTATTTCCACCTTCCCATATGTCTTTCCAGTATTTAGTAGACAACGTCTTATTCAATAAGGAAGAGGTATTTTAAATAAAATTGAGAGCCAATTTAGCTCTTAAAGGTCCAATTCTATCCAACACCGATTGCATTCCTCTACCACCTTTGCATTTCGGTTTGCACATAACATTCCAAGCTACAAAATGAATACCAAAACTTCCATCTCTTTTATTCCATAAAAAATTTACGCACATCTTATCTATCTCTTTCAGAACACTCAAAGGAATAAAAGATAGAGTAGATATAAAAATTGGCATGGAAAGGAACGAAGCATTCAACAGCACAATTCTCCCAGCTAATGAAATGAATTTGTTTCCCCACATATTAATTTTGGCCACAACTTTTTCAATTAAATAATTGAAGTCTGATTTGACTAATCTTCTTAATACAATCTTAGTACTAAGAAAATTCAACTCTTTCTTAACTTTAAAGTTCAATATTTTAGAAAGAATTCTAGTTGAACTTCTAGAAATGGATTTGCTAAAAAACAAAGAAGACTTGCCTGAATTCACCGCTTGCCCTATCCACCTACAGTAATTCTTCAAGATTACTAAAATAGTCTTTAAGCTCTTATTTTTAGCCTCTGAAAGATGATTATATCATCTGCATACAGAAGATGAGAGATCAAAGGAGCATTTGGAGAAATTCTCATCCCAATATTACCACCTATCCTTGAAAATTCTTCCGATAAAAGTTGGGAGCACATGATGAAGAGGTAAGGCGAAACTGAACATCCTTGTCTAAATCCACATTTAGACTCAATCCAATTTGAGTATTTTCCTTTAATCAATATGGAAAATTTTGGATTCATCAAGCATTCCATAATAAGCAATGAGAATTTAGATGGAAAACCAAACCAATGAAGCACTTGATTGAGAGTAGACCAACTGATGTTATCGTATGCTTGCTCCATATCAACTTTAATAGAAACAAATCCCTTTTTAGATTTAGAAAATCTAAATTTATGAAATAGTTCTTGTGCTAGAAGAATTTGATCTGACATAAGTCTCCCTTTTACAAAAGCATATTGGACTTCAGAAATAATCTTTGGAAAAAGATTACTCATTCTATTTAATAGCATGCCGGCCACAATTTTGTAGATTATATTACACAGACTTATGGCTCTGAAATTGGAAGGTAATACCGGATTGTTAACCTTTGGAATGAGCACCACATTAGTATCTTTCCAATCCGAGCACATAGAACCTGTCTTGAAGATCATATTAACAGCATTCCATATATCATTGCGTATAATATGCCAATAATCTTTGGTAAAGGAATAAGTAATTCCATCTCTTCCCGGTGCTTTATTCGAACCCAATTTCTTGACAACCGCTTCCAATTCTTCTCTAGAAAAGTCTTTATCAAGCATTATAGCATCTGCAGCTTCAATTCCTTTAGAACAAGGAGGCTAATTATTGAATGAGCAAACTCTACTCCTCCATTTAATATTAAAGTAATTCAAAAACACTTCTGTAATTCCCTCCTGATTTTCAATTAACAAACCTGCTTCATTATTAATATGGTTGATCCAATTAAAATTTTTCCTAAGCTGAAACATGAAAAAATTTTGAATTATAATCACCATCTTTGAGCCAACGAGTTTTGGATCTTTGCCTACACCATGTGCATAACCGTCCAAGCGTAGCATTCAATTCCTGAACTTTGGACCACAATAGATTAATTTTCAGATCAGAGATAATTCCAGCTGATGACTCTTCTTCTTGTAGCTCCAAAATTTCATTCTTTAAGCTATTTTTCAATTCAGTTAAGTTTTTATGCTTGGCTTTGTTCCAAAAAAAATAGAGCTTTCAAGGAGCGTCTAAATTTATTATTTAAAATAGAATCTGCATTTCCTCCAGAAGGTTTATTCCAAGAAGACCAGACCATCGAGTGAGAAGCAGGATAAGATAGCCAAGAATCTTTAAATCTCAGATTGCAGTTTTTATGAACATCAGTAGAAGAAATCCTTAACATCATTGGACAATGATCAAATGAAATACGGGCTATATGTTTAACCACCGCAATTTTCAATTGATTTAATGTTGTTCAGTTAAGAATGCATTGATCTAATCTTTCTAAGATCCAGACCTTACATGATTTATTGTTACACCATGTGAAAGTGGGACCAATAAATTTAGTGTCATGAAAATCATAATCTCTCAAAAAAGAAAGATCAAAGCAAAGATAAGAAATCTTCTCATATTCTACTCTTTGGAAAGATCTACCATGCTTACCTTCAATCCAAACACCACTTGGTAATTTTTTGTCAAGATTAATGCGAACAAATACACGAGCATATTACCTCTTTCCCCATTTAAAAGAATTTCCATCTTGATATAAAGGAGTTCTTATCATAGATGCAATTCTATAAATATTTTATTCATCCAAGTAGTGTAGAGGTAGACACGACATACGAATCCAAATAGGTGTTGTAAGACCTTTAAGAGATTCAGGGGAGAAATTGGGGGACCATCTATCCAAACCAATGATGTTTCCTCCAATGAACCAAGGTCCTCCTTCAAGTACTTCATCCACAACATCTGGATTTATAAAAGAGCATAAAATCCAATCAAGACCCAAGGTAGTAAGATGAAATTTCCCAAATCTTGACCATTGCTTTCGGAGCTCTCTACTGGAGACTGGGAATGGAATATTGCTTCCCAGGACTTTGATAACCAATGAGTTTCTCAAAATGTGTGAATTAGCATTTTCAAGATCTGGATCCATAATAACTATAATCCCGTCATCAGTAACAGGAGTAGAACTGAAATCGTAATTGAGTTTGATGTGCTGTGTCTTCATCCAAGCTTTAGGAACTCTGCCTGTGGCATCATAATCTGAATTTTTTGTCACATCTTTACAAGAAACCTTATCACCAACTACTGCTTGCATAAAACTCTTAGCTGGCAAATCAAAGCAGAGATCAGAAGGATGCTTATCATTAGAATGAGAAGAATTGTTAATAATATTCTGGTTATTCGCATTTATCTCTGGCCACAGGTCAGAGATTGTATTTGAACAACTAAATTTATTAACAAAGATCTTCACATTTGATAATGAAGCTTCCACATCGTTAAAATTTTGATTCAAATCTACTTTAGATTTCTTCTGGCTCGGAGTACTGCCAGCAAAAAGATTCAAAATACCTTTGCCTTTGCCTACCACAAATTCAATATTCTTCTTCGCATGAGATTCGCTTACCTCTTTGATAATCAGAGGTCTTGCAGAATTTTTGATATGGACGAAATCTTCAACCAACTTCGGGATCAAATCATCAACTAACCTAATTTGTCCCTCCAAACATTCAGTAATGATAGACTCGCCGACCAATGATCGGTGGTCCTCCTCTGTCATCGCCAAGTGCCGGCGGTGGAGGAAGTAGAAAAATCGGGAATTAGAAATTCAAAAAAACTTGTTGTTTCTCTCTCTAACTATGATTTCTCTCTCAAACGGCTAATGGTGGATTCAATAATCTTACACTGCACTTGTTGATTAGCATTCTTATTTGATTAACAAATTTACATGTTTGAAAAATGAGCAATTTCATTTAAAGATAACCATGCTATTTTGAATTAAAATTGTTACCCTAAAAAGTGAATTAAATTATTAAAAACACATGCATATTGTCATAGAAAGTGCATACAAAATATTAGAAGAATATTTTATAAATTTATAAGAGAGTGAACATGCTACATATGTTATGTTAGACATAGTGTCAGGTGCAAATTAGTACCTTAGAAATGAAGTTTTAGAACATAAACCATTTGCACTTGGTTCATCTATTTCAAACTAAAAAGCAACCTATTAGGAAGCCTTATGCATCATCCCTTTTTAGGAGTGTTAGAATAATTGCTATTTGAATGCTTTACATTTTTGCAACTTATGTAGTTTTGATGATTCCAAACATTATTGTTCAAATGTGTAGTTATCTCCTAACAATTTTAGAAGATTTGCATTTGCTCTTGTGTGTACTAACATTTCAGGAAAATCAGACTCCAGACTAAGATAACTTCAAATCAAATTCAACATGAGATACTTTGTTAATTTGAAGTTTGCATTTTTTTTATTAATTTTGAAAGGGAGTGATTGTAATTGAGTGAATAAAAAATATACACACACACATAAGGAGATCATAAAAATTTTATACTGATCGTACTGGACGATATCCTATCGTACGGGACGATTAGTTAGTTATCTCCTATTGGGCACATGGAACGAATAGGAACTTGCTCGAAAAATTTTTTCTAAGTCCTATTCATCCAGGACGAAATTAATTATCGTACAGGACGATTGGTTCTCTGTAAAATTTTCGTCCAGACGAAAATAAATTATCGTCCGTGGCGATTGGTCCTCTGAAATATTTTTGTCCAGACGAAATAAATAATCGTCCAGGACGATCGGGTCTCTGGAAAATTTTCGTCCATACGAAAATAAATTATCATCCGTGGCGATTGGTCCTCTGAAATATTTTCATCCAGACGAAATAAATAATCGTCCAGGACGATCGGATCTCTGGAAAATTTTCGTCCAGACGAACATATTCTCGTCCAAACGATTAACCGACTTAGAACAGTTTTTAGCAGTTTCTAGAACCGACCTAGTAATAACCGTTCGTACTGGATGAACCTAGTTCATACATGACGATCATTTGTACGAAGACATTTTGTACACATATTCAAATAGGGTCGTTTCAGATCGCTTAAGTAAAATCGTCCAGGACGATCCTTGATCGTACAGGATGATCCATGATCGTACAGGACGATCCACTACGTTCAGAATTGGAAACTTGTAGTTTTTGGGCGGTTTTTCTTGTCTTTTATATAAATAGTCCAAATTAGACTGCCACCCAATCTTTTTGTCATTTGATCTTCGTGCCTCTTGAGAGAATAGCCAAGGAGAGAGTGGAAGAGAGCATTCAAAGGAAGATTCCTACCACTGGAGCGAGAAGGCTTCACTTGGATTACAAAGGTAAGAGTCTCTACTTGTGAAATTTGATTTCTTCACTCTTTTCCTTCTTCCTTCTAGATTCTTGTGAGAAGATCGGTCAAGGAGATCCGGTTCTCTGCTGACACTTGGAGAGTGTGAACAGCCGAAGGGTTCTCTGCCTACACTTGGAGAGTGTGAACAGCGGAAAGGTTCTCTGCCTACACTAGGAGAGTGTGAACAGCCGTAGGGTTCTCTGCCCACACTAGGAGAGTGTAAAAGGAAGACAATTCTCTGCCAGCACTGTGGATTGTGTAAAATGACGACGGTTCTCTGCCGCACCAGGTAGTGGTGAAAAGAGTGTGTTGTAAAGGCTTCTCCGCCTTGCTGTGGGTGCTAAAGGAGAGTCACTATTGGTTTTAGTGCAATACTCAGAGGGTGCCTCTGAGGAGTGGATGTAGGTCTGGTTATAGACCGAACCACTATAAATTTGGTGTCATTTACTTTATTGTTTTTACGTTTCCGCACTTTAAATTTCAATTTTAACAACTCTGTGGTTGAAAAATATTTTTCTACAAACTTTAAAAGAAAATTTTATTTCGATTCAATTTAATCTTCTAAGAGGGTTTAAAATTTTTAAAACTACCAATTCACCCCCCTCTTGGTAGCCTTGGGACATTTACTTAGGCTTAACAACCTAATTACTGGACTCAACAAGTGGTATCAAAGCATTGTTTAAAAATCATAAGTTTGAACTACTTTTTGATTAACGTAGATGGCTACATTTGGAAACCTAAACACACCTGAGGGTTACTCTATCACTAGACCTCCACTGTTTGACAATATTCCTTTTGATTTTTGGAAAACACGCATGTCTACTTTCTTACAGTCACTTGATTATCGCATGTGGATGCTAGTCCAGGAAGGTTACTCAAAACCAACTAGATTAGTTGATGGAATTAGGGTAGAAACACCCTATGCAGATTGGACTATTGAAGAACGTGACTTAGCACAGTTAAATGCAAAATGTTTAAATAGTTTCTTTTGTGCTTTAAAATCTGAAGACTACATGCGAGTTTTCACTTGTAAAAGCGGAAAGGACATATGGGATAGACTTTGTATAACTTATGAAGGGACAAATGAGGTTAAGCAATCAAGACTCAATATCTTGTTACATGACTATGAATTATTTCGCATGAAACCTAATGAATATATTTCAGACATGTACACAAGATTCACTCAAATTGTCACCTCTTTGCATGCACTTGGTAGGGAATTAACTAATGCTGAAATGGTCAATAAAATTCTTCGTTGTTTACCTACTGCATACGATGCTAAAATTACTGCAATTACAGAGTCTAAAGATCTAAACATTTATTCCATTGACAATCTTCTTGGTTCACTAATTGCTTATGAGCAAGGAGTAAGTCAAAGAAAGAATTATGCAGGTGAACCAAGAAAAGACAAGAATATTGCACTAAATGTGGAAGAGTCAGAAAGTGAACACTCACAACCTAAGGATGAAGACGATATTACACTGATGACTAGACAATTCAGAAGCTTTTTAAAGAGGAAGCAGAAGAGACGTCAACAATGGAATAGAGGTAAGTATAACAGAAATGGCAAGGTTTCTAATGAAGTGATTTGTTATGAATGCAGGAAACCAGGTCATATAAAGACTGATTGTCCAAAACTCAAAGCCACTCCTAGCAAGGAGAAGGTAGAGGAGAAACCAATGATAAAGAAGGGCAAGAAGAAGTTTCAAAAGGCTTTTTGGGCGGACTCAGCTTCAGACTCATCTGAGACTGAAAAAGAAGAAGAAGTCACCAACCTTTGCTTGATGGCAGATAATGTTGAACAATTAGATCAAGAAGAGGTATGTGATTTAACCTATAATGAATTGTTTGAAGTTTCTGAACACATGCATGATGCATATAGGAAAATGAAAAAGATGCATGCTAGTTTAGTTTTAGAATTAGAAGAGCTTAATAAGGAACACGAAATCCTTAGGAAAGATCATGCTTTAATTGATAACAACCATATGAAACTACTTGATGAATATGATGACTTGAATAAAAATTTTGAGAATTTAAAATCATCCTATGCTGAACTTGAAAAAGAATTTAAGAATTTTAAGGATGAATCTGAGAGCAAGACATATAGAATCAATTATACCAATCGATTCTTGGAAGATATGAATTCATTTTACAAACTCACTATAAGAGCTCTCGAGGATAATAGGAACCCCCCTAAATTTGAAGATTTTACAAATCCTAAATATTATCCTAAATTCATGAAATCCCTTAGAAGACAATCATATGAAAGAAAACATAGGAATATTTTTCCTAATGTTAAATGTAATAATTGTGGATTTTTTGGACATATATCTCACACCTGCACTTTAAAGATGAAAACTAATTTGGTGTGGAGAACTAAGATGCATAAACCTAGACATATCATACATGCATTTGATTATAAATTTCATAAAGGTGAACCCAAACTAGTTTGGGTTCCCAGGTCTACATTTGAGAATTTTGCAGGAATACTCTCACACAAGACCTCGTGAGAGTATATAGTACCTGGACAGCGGATGTTCAAAGCACATGACTGGAGATACTGCTCAATTCATAACGCTGGAAGCCAGGAGTGGAGGCAAGGTTACACTTGGATATAATACCACAAAGAAAGTGGTTGGATCAGGTATGATTGGAAATTTGAAAAACTTTTTCATAGACAATGTGTTATTAGTTGAAGGCTTAAAACATAATTTGCTTAGCATAACTCAGCTATGTGATAAGGGCTATAATGTAAAATTTTTACCTACTAGCTGCATAATTAGCCTAAATGGGAAAATTGTTTTAAATGGAAAAAGGGTAAACAATCTCCTACTACTTTTTGTTTGAAAACTATTTCTGATGAATCATGGCTTTGGCATAGGAGACTTTGTCATTCTAGTATGAAAAATCTTAGAAGAATTACCCAAAAGAATTTGGTGAGTGGTATACCTAAACTAGACTTTACCAAGGACCATCTATGTGATGCATGTCAATTAGGAAAACAAGTGAAGTCCTCTTTTAAGTCCAATAAAGATCTTAGGACCAGTAAACCTTTAGAAATTCTACACATGGATCTTTTTGGACCTGTAGGCACTGTAAGTCTAGGAGGAAAGGTATATGGATTTATTATAGTAGATGAATTTTCAAGATTTACCTGGGTTAAATTTCTTTTTCATAAGAGTGAATCATTTGAGGAATTCAGAAATTTTTCAACTTGGATACAAAGAAAACTAGGATGTGAAATAATTTCTATACTAAGTGATCATGGAGGAGAATTTGAAAATGAAAGATTTGAAGATTTCTGTAAAGAAAAGGGGATTGATCTCAATTTTTCTACACCTAGAACTCCTCAACAAAATGGAGTAGTTGAAAGGAAGAACAGAACATTAATAGAAGCCGCCCGAGCAATGTTAGCAGAATACTCGCTTCCTAGATATTTTTGGGCTGAGGCGGTTAGCACTGCATACTATGTTCTGAATAGGGTGAATGTGTGATCAAATTTGAATAAAACACCCTATGAGTTACTAAAAGGTAGAACACCAAATTTGTCTCATTTGCATGTATTTGGTTGCAAGGTGTTCATACATAATAATGAAAATCTGCCTTAGGAAAATTTGATCCAAAATCAGATGAAGGAATTTTTGTTGGATATTCAAGTGTTGGAAAATCTTATAGAGTATTCAACAAAAGAACTTTAGTCATTGAAGAAACCACACATGTTGTATTTGATGAAAGTGGAAACATGGAAGAGCCAAATGTTGTTGAAGAAGAAATTGAAGAAAACTCCCAAAAGATTGATAGATTAAATTTGGAAGAAAATGTGGAAGAAAATTTGGAAAGAGAAGACCCTTTGCCTAGAGATTTAAGATTTTCTAAAAACCACCCAAAGGAATTGATTATAGGTGAACCAAGTGAGGGTGTTAAAACTAGGCATGAATTAAACAAGGAAGTTATTCATTTAGCCTTTATTTCAACTATTGAACCCACTAACATTGATCAAGCACTTTCTGATGAATTTTGGATATTGGCCATGCAAGAAGAGTTAAATCAATTTGTAAGAAATAAAGTTTGGGAACTAACTATAAGGCCAAAAGATCAAAGTGTTGTTGGAACCAAGTGGGTGTTCAAAAATAAAATGAATGACTCAAGAGTAGTCATTAGAAATAAGGCTTGATTAGTAGCTAAGGGGTATAATCAAATTGAAGGAATTGATTTTGAGGAAACTTTTGCCCCTGTAGCTAGACTTGAAGCAATTAGGGTTTTACTAGCCTTTGCCTGTTTTAAAGGTTTTAAATTGTTTCAAATGGATGTCAAATGTGCCTTTTAAATGGGTAATTGAGGAAGATGTTTTTGTAGAACAACCTCTAGGTTTTGAAAATTCTAAATTTCCAAATAATGTTTTCAAGTTAAAAAAGGCATTATATGGATTGAAACAGGCACCTAGGGCTTGGTATGAGAGGTTGAGCACCTTCCTACTTGAAAGATCTTTTGAAAAAGGAAGTGTGGATACAACTTTCTTTTTAAGGAAAATTGGAAAGGATATACTTATTGTTCAAATTTATGTGGATGACATCATCTTTGGATCTTCAAAAAAACATCTTTGTGATGATTTTTCTAAAATAATGAGTAGTGAATTTGAAATGAGTCTAATGGGAGATTTAAATTACTTTCTAGGATTTAGCATTAAGCAACTTGAGGAAGGTACTTTTCTTAGTCAAACTGAATATATTAAGGACATCCTCAAAAAATATGAAATGGACAATGCTAAACCTGTTAGTACACCAATGAGTTCTTCAGTTCAGTTGGATAAGGACCTTAAGGGAAAATCTGTTGATCAAAAGAAATTTAGAGGGATAATTGGATCTTTACTTTACTTGACTGCTAGCCGACCAGATATTATGTTCAGTGTTTGCTTATGTGCTAGATTTTAATCAGATCCAAAAGAATCACATTTGACAGCAGTGAAAAGGATTTTAAGATATCTACTAGGAACTCAAAACTTAGGGATTTGGTATCCTAAGTTTAGCTCTTCATTTGAAATTATTGGTTACTCAGATTCTGACTTTGCAGGATGTAGAGTGGATAGGAAAAGCACTTCTGGAACATGTCAATTCATTGAAAATTCATTAGTTTCATGGTCTAGTAGAAAACAAAATTCAGTGGCACTATCTACTGCAGAAGCAGAATACATTGCATTAGGAAGTTGTGTGTCACAAGTACTTTGGTTAAAACAACAGTTGATTGATTTAGGATTAACTATAGGCACTATTCCAATTTATTGTGACAATACTAGTGCTATTTGCATTTCCAAAAATCCTATTCAACATTCTAGAACCAAACACATTGATATAAGGCATCATTTCATAAGGGATCATGTATCCAAAGGAGAAATTGAACTCATACATGTTTGAACTGAAAATCAACTTGCAGACATTTTTACAAAACCTTTAGCCTTTGATACCTTCAGTACTTTAAGAACAAGGCTTGGTGTTATTGATTTGAATGCCTAAACAAAATGTCTTTGCAACATTGATATTTGTTGTGTTTTGTTTTTTGATTTTGTGATTTTTTTTTTTTGTGTTTTGAATGAATTGTTTTTGGATCTATGGTTTTGTTTTATGTTTTCTGTGTTTTTGAATATTTAGGTTGATTTTCTTAATTTAAAAATCGTAATTAAAAATTTTGGAAGAAATCGTCCGGGACGAATATGGTTTCGTACGGGACGATATGTGAAAGAACAGTTTGCGTGAATTTTAACCATTTTTTAGAGCAGTTTTTAATTAGATCGTCTGTACGATCGGAAGATCGTCCAGTACGAAAATATTTTTTTTCTTAAACGTCGGGACGATTGAATGGAGCGGTTGAGTGGATAAGACAGTTATTAATATGGACTTCGTCTGTACAAAGTTTTCGTTCGTCCAGACGAACATGTGTCGGTTCATTGTAGGGGACGGTTTTCAAGAGACATTAAAACGATTTACTTTTTGATCGTCTGTACGAAAATTTTTCGTCTGTACGATCGGTCAAGTCAAAAAGCCTGTACGAAGGGACGCATCGTAAGTTGTGTTGATTACGAAAAGCCGTTATATTTTGGACGAATTGGATCGTCTGTACGAAATTATTTCGTCCAGACGAACGATGATTTTTCATCCAGGACGAATATTTTCGTCCAGGATGAACGTATCATTTTTCTTTAAATATGAAGGCTTTCTAACTTAACAATCACACTTCCAAACTTCATTTTCAATTCCTTTCTACTTCAAATCGACAATGGCCTCCTCAAGCAAGAGGCAAAAGGTGTTGGTGAAGAAACCAAATAGGAATGCCCTAGACAACTTTCTTTCTAAGGCGAATGAGGAATCTTTTCCTCGTTTTGCATCCGCCAAAATCACTCCCTCTCGCATTCTAATTCAAACTGAGTTAAAATTTCGGGTAATGCACCTCTTTGCCTCAACCCAATTTCATTTCATACTTTCTCTCGTCCACTTCTACAACAAGCAAACCTACCACTATTTTCTAGTGAACATGAGTTTTAATTCTGACCACTCCACCATTAGTTCTTATGTGTTCAAGCAAAAAGTTGAGATCACCAAGCATGACCTTGGTGCATTTTTAAACTTAAGAACTGAGGGATATAGAGCCAACACCCTAATGAGTGAAAAGAAATTCGAATGGTATGAAATCAATAGGGTGATTAGAGAAATTTGCCTAACCTATCATGTTGCTAGAGTTTCTGGAATGACTAGGGATGCCCGAATCATCCAGAATATCCTTCGATCCTCAATCATTCCTAAAGCTGGTGATAGGATTAATATTACCCCTCTCCTTTCTTCTCTAACCTTTTTAATTATGGAAGGTCATCCTATTGACGAAGCCCAACTTATCATAGACCATATCTATGGGCTTTCAGAAATAGGACATGCAGATCAGAAGAGGAAGAAGAACATTTCATTAGGACACTTAATTACTTACATTTTGGAAAAGAAATACAACATAATGCATCCTGATGAAGAATACAAAGAGCCAGTTTACTATAATGATGCTTCATTCAGATTGCTCTTCAAGGAGGAAAAAGGAAAAGCACATGCCAGTGCATCAGAGGAGGAAGAAGAAGGACTGCAAACTTCTGCTCCTTTATTAGATTATCAGATTTTGATTGAAAGATTTGATAGATTAGATACTCACATTGATCAAAGGTTTGATCAATTTGATGCTCAACTTACGCAGCAGCAACAAGACATTAGTAATATTAGAAATGAAGTACATGAAATTAATACCAATGTAATGTTGATGGCCTCCTACTTCAACCTTTTTGGCGGCATTCCTCCTCCTCCTCCAGAACAGTAGAAATGATTTTCTGTGTGTTTGTTGTATTCTTTTTTTTATGTTTTTATTGTGTCTGTTTAATTGTTAAGTGTTTGTGTTTATGTTGGTTTTTCTTTTTAAGTTCAAAGTATTTTCTTCTTGTTTTTTAGATATTATGTAATCCGTTCATTAATATCAATGGAAGTTGTTCTTTTTTTTCAAATTTGATTTATTTTTGAAATGTGGTTAATGTTTATGAATTTCATTAGTATTATTTGATCTTCATAGTGCTTAAATTAGATTGTAATTTGAGATTATCTATATTTGAAAATCTAGTCTTTCTAAATTTATAAGTTGTTTATAACTTGTTGTAATTAAAACTTTTAAATTCATGTCTATCCATTTAGACTACATAAAAGTTAATATAACTATTGCAATTTAGATGTTTTCTTTTTTTGTATTTCTATGCTCAAGTGATATTTATGCACTTAGAAATATTTGAAATTTTAGATTATAGATTTTGGAAAGAATTGGTCTCAATTACTCTTGAATATTGTACAAAATGTACAAAAATCAAAAGGAATTTGCAAAGATTTGCAAAGTGAAAAAGAGGCACAAAATAAGCCCAACCAAGAAACAATGCACAAAAATGGGTCCCAAATTTTTGAAAAAGATGCGCAAAGCGCCACATGTGGTAATTCTCTTCTTTCCAAATTCGTTCAATCTCCTAATTCAAATTGATCTTATGTTCATTTATATTCTATTGAACTTTGAAATATAGAATTTTTATACATCTCTCTTGTAATGATTTTCTATAGTCAAATGTCTAAATTGAATCATGTCTTTGATAAATTCTTCTTACTTACAATGTTATATCACTTCTTAAATTTTATGAATTTCTATGATTGACCTAATATTTTTAGTTTAAAATTGCATACCCTATGTCAATCACCATTTAGATTAAATTTTAAAATGAATTTCATATAATTACTTACATTTCTTATCTATTTCTTCTTCACTTTTTGTTGCTGTCAAAAAGGGGGAGAAATTATTGTGTTTTCTGAATTATTGTGTTTTCTGTTTATATTATTCTGTTTGCAAGTTTTTGACTTTGTGGTTGTTTGTGTTAAAATTTTTGAAAAACAAAAATATTGTTCTTTATGCCTCCTTATTTTAATGTATTTATCAATTCAAAGGGAGTTTAGGAGATAGGAGATTTGTTTAACTTGAAACCATACAAATAATAATTGTTTTGCCATCATCAAAAAGGGGGAGATTGTTAGAATAATTGCTATTTGAATGCTTTACATTTTTGCAACTTATGTAGTTTTGATGATTCCAAACATTATTGTTCAAATGTGTAGTTATCTCCTAACAATTTTAAAAGATTTGCATTTGCTCTTGTGTGTACTAACATTTCAGGAAATTCAGACTCCAGACTAAGATAACTTCAAATCAAATTTAACATGAGATACTTTGTTAATTTGAAGTTTGCATTTTTTTATTAATTTTGAAAGGGAGTGATTGTAATTGAGTGAATAAAAAACATACACACACACATAAGGAGATCATAAAAATTTTATACTGATCGTACTGGACGATATCCTATCGTACGGTACGATTAGTCAAATATCTCCTATTGGGCACATGGAACGAATAGGAACTTGCTCGAAAATTTTTTTCTAAGTCCTATTCGTCCAGGACGAAATTAATTATCGTACAGGGCGATTGGTTCTCTGTAAAATTTTTATCCAGACGAAAATAAATTATCGTCTGTGGCGATTGGTCCTCTAAAATATTTTCGTCCAGACGAAATAAATAATCGTCCAGGACGATCGGGTCTCTGGAAAATTTTCGTCCATACAAAAAAAATTATCGTCCGTGGCGATTGGTCCTCTGAAATATTTTCGTCCAGATGAAATAAATAATCGTCAAGGACGATCGGATCTCTGGAAAATTTTCGTCCAGACGAACATATTCTCGTCCAAACGATTAACCGACTTAGAACAGTTTTCAGCAGTTTCTAGAGCCGACCTAGTAATAACCGTTCGTACTGGACGAACCTAGTTCGTACAGGACGATCATCTGTACGAAGACATTTCATACACATATTCAAATAGGGTCGTTTCAGATCGTTTAAGTAAAATTGTCCAGGACAATCCATGATCGTACAGGACGATCTACTGTGTTCAGAATTGGAAACTCGCAGTTTTTGGGCGGTTTTTCTTGTCTTTTATATAAATAGTCCAAATTAGACTGCCACCCATTCTTTTTGTCATTTGATCTTCGTGCCTCTTGAGAGAATAGCCAAGGAGAGAGTGGAAGAGAGCATTCAAAGGAAGATTCCTACCACTGGAGCGAGAAGGCTTCACTTGGATTACAAAGGTAAGAGTCTCTACTTGTGAAATTGGATTTCTTCACTCTTTTCCTTCTTCCTTCTAGATTCTTGTGAGAAGATCAGTCAAGGAGATCCGGTTCTCTGCCGATACTTGGAGAGTCTGAACAGCCGAAGGGTTCTCTGCCTACACTTGGAGAGTGTGAACAGCGGAAAGGTTCTCTGCCTACACTTGGAGAGTGTGAACAGCCGTAGGGTTCTCTGCCCACACTAGGAGAGTATAAAAGGACGACGGTTCTCTGTCAGCATTGTGGATTGTGTAAAAGGACGACGGTTCTCTACTGCACCGGGTAGTGGTGAAAAGAGTGTGTTGTAAAGGCTTCTCCGCCTTGCTGTGGGTGCTAAAGGAGAGTCACTATTGGTTTTAGTGCTGAAATTACTAAACGACAAGAGGGGGGGGGGTGAATTGTAAAAGTCTTTTTAATAATAAAATTAACCCTAAATAATAGTTCTAATTTTTTGTTGTTTTTGAAACTTTAAAACAAAGATTTATGCAATTTTTCTTTCACAAAATTTCACATGCAATAGATATAATAAATTTAAAATGCAAGCAAAAAGTAAACAACGATAAGGAAAGAACACACCAAGAATTTCATAGTGGTTCGGTCAAAATATGACCTACGTCCACTCCCCGGAGTCCTCCACTCCGGGATTTTCACTATCAAAATAGTTCTCCTTTTGCCCCCCTCCGAAAGGCGGTGAAGCCTGTACAAACCTCCCTTTCACCAACTCGGCGTGGCGGAATACCAAACTCTATTTTTACCCTCTTGGCGACGGCAGAGAACCTTCTCGTTTTTCTCCCTCCTGGAGAAGGCAGAGAACCTCGAGGTAACGGATGTAGACGAGCCTTTCCCTTGGAGATCCTTCCTCAAATTCTTCTCGGGCCACATGAGGAGCAAGATGCAGCAAGCTTGGAGCAACCGTGTGATCTCCCTCACACCTCTTCTCCCTCACAACGCTCACCTCCTCCTTCCTCTCTCAACCCTCAAGAATTTCTCTAGAGTTTTCTCCCTTGGAATCCCTCTCTAACCACGTTCACCCCCTCTGTAAATCTTACTCAAAAAGAACTTGATTGATATCTAAAAAAGGCTCCAAAAACCTCTGAATTCAAAAGTAGCCGTTAATGTTCGTACAGTACGATTCAACATCGTACAGTACGATCTTCATAAACAGCCATCATCCTGGTACGAAGATGTACGAACAGTACAAAAACAAATCGTACTGTACGATATAATATCGTACGGTACGATTCAACAAGATACTATTCATACAGGACGATGGTCTGGATGATCGGATGTCGTCTCTGTTCATCGTATGGTACGATTACTATCGTACAGTATGATGTTCAAATTTTCATTAAGCCTGGATTACATGCACTAATCACGGGTTAATTTAAGTAAGTATTTAAAATGGATCGTACAGTACGAACATGTTCGTACAGTACGAACGGCGCAAAATCACTTACTTAAACTAAGTCACGGCTAGGGTTTTGGATCTGAACATATCGTATAGTACGAAAGACTTCGTACAGTACGATCTATTCACAGAATTATCCACATAGCTTGAATCGTACGGTACGAAATAAAATCATACAGTACGATCTATAGAGAAGAATTTTAGTTATATTTTGCAGTTAAAAAAGAACTCTCCCCCTGTGTGTGTGCATGGTTGCTCTTACTCTTACGCATTTTGTGGCCAGACTCAATAAAGTAAAAATATAATAAATGAAAAAATACAATGTTTGACTCATACTCCTAATCTACCCGGTCTTGAGTCTTCCTTTCTTCCTAAGTCACTTGTGATCTTCCTGAAATGTTAGTGCTCAAGGAAAATAACAAATAAAATAATAATCAATGAAAAGCAGTTCCAAAACACTCATTATTTGGCATCATCAAAATCTCAAACTCGGGGTCATGGGTTGCAACAAGTGCAATACTCAGAGGGTGCCTCTAAGGAGTGGATGTAGGTCTGGTTATAGACCGAACCACTATAAATCTGGTGTCATTTACTTTATTGTTTTTATGTTTCCGCACTTTAAATTTCAGTTTTAACAACTCTGTGGTTGAAAAATATTTTTCTATAAACTTTAAAAGAAAATTTTATTTCGGTTCAATTTAATCTTCTAAGAGGGTTTAAAATTTTTAAAACTACCAATTCACCCCCCTCTTGGTAGCCTTGGGACATTTACTTAGGCTTAACAACCTAATTACTGGACTCAACAAGGAGGAAGTGTCAAACATCATTTAGACTATCTCATTCATTAATAGTGGTGGTGTGTTCCTCTTATGGCATGATAGGACACATATCATGAGTATGCCCACGCAAAATCCATCATAGTCCAAAATATGTCTAGAATTTTAAGGCCTCATCTACATTGTGATTCCTATTAAGAGACTTGCTATTTGCATGTTTTACATTCTTACAACTGGTATAGTTTTGATGATTCCAAATATTATTATTTTATGTGTAGTTATTTCCTAACACTTTTTGGAAGATTTGTTTTTGCTCTTGTCTATACTAACATTTCAGGAAAATCGAACTCCAAACTACTGAAGGCTTCAAATCAAATTCAACATGAGATATCTTATATTTTGAAGCTTGTAATTTTGTATGAATTAATTTTGAGAGGGAGTGACTGTAATTGAGTGAATAAACACACACACACACACACACACACTTGAGGAGATCTTAAAAATTTTGTACTGATCGTACGGGACGAAAACAATTTGTAGGGGATGATTAGGTCAGTTATCTCCTTGTAAGAGCAATGAAACGAATAATTTTTGGAGAAAATGTTTTCTAAGTCCTGATCGTCAAGGACGAAATTATTTTCGTCCCAGGATGAGCTAGGCTCTATAAAATTTTTGATATTATAATCGTGCCAGGATGAGTTGGGCTCTGTAAAATTTTCGTCCAGACGAAATTATAATCGTCCCCTGATGAGTCAGGCTCTATAAAATTTTCATCCAGATGACATTTATAATCGTGCCTGGACGAGTTACTCTCTGTAAAAATTTCATCCAAATGAAATCCTGTTCATCCTAGGATGATGGAAACGGACTTAAGAAAGTTACATCCTGTAGTTATTTGGGAACCGACCTATGAAATAACTGTTTGTCCAGGTGAACCTAGTTCGTACGGGATGATGATCATGTACGAATATAGTTCGTACCAAAATTAATTAGGATCGTTTCTGATACTTTAATTAAAATTATCCAGGATGATTCATGATCATACGTGACAATCCATTTCATGTTGACTTGAAAATTTGCAGTTTTCAGACAGTTTTTCTTATCTCTTCTATATATAGTCCAATTTAGACTGCCACCAAATCTTTTTGCTCATTGATCTTTGTGCCTATTAAAAGAAGAGTCAAGGAGAGAGTGTGAGAGAGTATTTGAAGAAGGATTCTTGCTACTGGAGCGTAAAGGCTTCACTTGGAGTTTAAAGGTAAGAGTCTTTGCTTTTGAATTGTAATTACTTCACTCTTTTCTTTCTTCCTTCTAGATTTTTTATGAGGAGATCTATCAAGAAGATCTGGTTCTTTACCGACACTTGGAGAGTGTGAATAGATGAAGGGTTCTCTGCCCACACTATGAGAGTGTGAACTTCCAAATGGTTCTCTGCCCACACTAAGAGAGTGTGAACAGCTGGAGGGTTCTCTGCCCATACTAGGAGAGTGTAAAAGGATGAACTGTTCTCTTCCAACACTGGGGATAGTTAAAAGGATGACACTTTTCTACCGCACCGGGTAGTGGTGGAAAGAGTTTATTGTAAATGCTTCTCTGCCTTGCTTTGGGTGCAAAAGGAGAGACACTATTGGTATTAGTGCAATACTCGGAGGTTGCCTCTGGGGAGTGGATGTTGGTCTGGTTTTCAACGAACCATTATAAATATGGTGTCATTATTTTTTTGCTACTTTTTCTTTTTTTGTGATTTACTGTTCTAAAATTATGGTTAAAAAACTATTTCTACAAAATTCATTAAAGTTTAATTTTTGTTTAAAATACTCAAAAGAGGTATTAATTTTTAATATACCAATTCACCCCCCCCCCTCTCGGTTAGCTGTGGGACATAAGCTTAGGCTTAACAACCTAATTCATAGTGAACGAGTTTCAACAAGTGGTATCAGAGCTTTATTTCAAAATTATAAGTTTAGACTACTTTTTTATTAACGTAGATGACTTCATTTGGAAACCAAACACACCCGAAGGTTACTCTATAACTAGACCTCCATTGTTTGACAATATACCTTTTGATTTTTGGAAAATTCGCATGTCTACTTTTTTACAGTTACTTGATTATCATTTGTTGATCTTAGTCCATAAAGGATATACAAAACCAACTAGATTAGTTGACGGAGTTAGATTTAAAACACATTTTGCAGACTGGACAATAGAAGAACGTGACTTAGCACAACTAAATGCCAAATGCTTAAATAGTTTCTTTTGTGCTTTAAAATTAGAAGACTACATGCGGATTTCCACTTACAAAAGTGGAAAGGACATATGGGATAGACTTTGCATAATATATGAGGGGACTAATGAGGTTAAGCAATCTAGACTTAATATCATATTACATGATTATGAATTATTTCGCATGAAACCTGATGAATCAATTTCTGATATGTACATAAGATTCACACAAATAATCACATCTTTGCATGCACTAGGTAGGGAACTAATGAATGCTGAAATAGTTAATAAGATTCTTCATTGTTTGCCTACTGTAATCTAGACTCTGTAATGATGCTAAAATTACTACAATTATAGAGTCTAAAGATTTAAACATTTACTCTATTGATAATCTTCTTGGTTCACTAATTGCTTACAAGCAAGGAGTTAGCTAAAGAAAGATTAATGCAGGTGAACCACGAAAGAAGAAGAACATAGCACTAAAAGTGGAAGAGTATGAGAGTGAACACTCATAACCTGAGGATGAAGACGACATCACATTGATGACTAGATAGTTCAGAAGCTTTCTAAAGAGGAAGAAGAAGAGACGCCAACAATTGAATAGAGGTAAACTTAATAGAAATGGTAAGGTTTCAAATGATGAGATTTGATATGAGTGCAGGAAACCTGGTCATATCAAGATTGATTGCCCAAAACTCAAAGCCACTCTTAGCAAGGAAAAGTTAGAGGAGAAACCAATTGCAAAGAAGGATCAGAAGAAGTTTCAAAGAGCTTTCTGGGCGGACTCAGCTTCATATTCATCAAAGACTGAAAAGGAAGAAGAAGTCACTAATCTTTGCTTAATGACCGATAGTCTTAATCAGTTAGATCAAGAAGAGGTATGTGAATTAACTTATGATGAATTATTGGAAGTTTCTGAACACATGCATGATGCATATGAGAAAATGAAGAAAATGAAGAAAATTCATGCTAGTCTAAGTTTGAAATTTGAATAACTTCAAAAGGAACATAAAATCCTTAGGAAATTCCTTGCCTTAATTAACAACAACCACGTGAATTTACTTGACGAGTTTGATGACTTGAATAAAAATCATGAGAATTTAAAATCATGCTATGTAGAACTCGAGAAAGATTTTAAGAACTTTAAGGATGAATCAAAGAGCAAATTATATAAAATCAATTATTTAATTCAAATTTTGGAAGATATAAATTTATTTTACAAATTAACAATAAAAGCTCTCGAGGATAATAGGATACCTCCTAAACTTGAAAATTTACTAATCTTATTTTGTATCCTAAATTTATGCAATTTATGAATAGACAGATAAATGTTAGAAGACTAAGGAAATCATTTTCAAAAGTAAAATGTAAAAATTATGGATTGTTTGGACATATAGCTCACTCCTGTACTTTGAAGATAAAAACTAATTTGGTGTTGAGACCTAAGATGCATAAACCTAGACATATCATACATGCATCTGATTATAAATTGCTAAAAGGTGAACCCAAACTTGTTTGGGTTCCCAGGTCTAATATTTGATAATTTTGCAGGGTCGCTCTCACACAAGACCTCATGAGAGCATATGGTACCTGGACAGCGGATGTTCAAAGCATATTACTGGAGATACTACTTAATTCATAACGATGGAAGCCAGGAGTGGAGGCAAGGTTACACTTGGAGATAATACCATAAAGAAGGTGGTTGGATCAGGTATGATTGGAAATCTTAAGAATTTTTTTATAGATAATGTATTATTGGTTGAAGGCTTAAAGCATAATTTGTTAAGTATAAGTCAGCTTTGTGATAAAGGTTATCGTGTAAATGTTTTTCCTACTAGCCGCATATTAAGCCTAAATGGAAAACATGTTTTGAATGGAAAAAGGGTAAATAATATTTATATGCTAGATTTCAAATGCATTTAAGCTCCTACTGCTTTTTATTTAAAATATGTATCTGATGAGTCATGGCTTTGGCATTGGAGACTTTGTCATTCTAGCATGAAAAATCTTAGGAGGATTACCCAAAAGAACTTAGTGAGAGATATACCAAAACTAGACTTTACTAAGGACCACCTTTGTGATGCTTGTCAACTAGGAAAGCAAGTGAAGTCCTCTTTTCAGTCCAAAAAGGATAATAGAACTAGTAAACCATTAGAGATTTTGCATATGAATTTTTTTGGACTAGTTGGAACTGTGAGACTAGGAGAGAAGGTATACAGAAATGTGATTGTAGATTATTATTCAACATTCACATGGGTTAGATCTCTATTTCATAAGAGTTAATCATTTGAGGAATTTAGATATTTTTTGACTTGGATTCAAAGAAATATTGGGTGTGAAATCATGACTATACAAAGTGATCATAGAGGAGAATTTAAAAATGAAAAATTTATGGATTCTATTAAGGAAAAATGAATTGATCACAACTTTTCTGCACCTAAAACCCCTCAGCAGAATGGGGTAGTCGAAAGGAAAAAGAAAACATTAATAGAAGCCGCCCGAGCAATATTGGCAGAATACTCACTTTCTAAATATTTTTGGGCTGTGGTGGTTAGCACTGCTTGTTATGTTCTGAATTGGGTGAATATAAGATCTAAAATAAAAAAACACCCTATGAGTTGCTAAAAGGAAGAACATCTAATTTATCTCATTTGTATGTTTTTAGTTGTAAGGTGTTCATTCATAACAATGGAAAATCTGCCTTAGAAAAATTTGATCCAAAATCATGTGAAGGAATTTTTGTTGGATACTCAAATGTTGGAAAATATTATAGGGTATTCAATAAAACTTTGGTAATTGAGGAGATCACACATGTTGTATTTGATGAATATGAAAATATGAAAGAGCCAAATATTGAAGAAGATGAAATTGAGATTAACTCCGAAAAGATTGATAAGATGAATTTTGAAGAAAATTTGGAAGAAAATTTGGAAATAGAAAACCCTTTACCTAGAGATTTGAGATTTTCTAAAAATCACCCAAGGGAATTGATTATAGGTGAACCAAGTGAGGGTGTAAGGACTAGGTGTGGATTAAATAAAGAAGTCAATCATTCAGCTTTTATTTCAACAGTAAAACCCACTAATATTGATCAAGCACTTTCTGATGAATTTTGGATTTTGGCCATGCAAGAAGAGTTGAATCAATTTGTTAGAAATAAAGTTTGGGAATTAACTACAAGGCCAAAGGATCAAAGTGTAGTTGGAACTAAGTGGGTATTCAAAAATAAAATGAATGACTCAGGAGTAGTCATTAGAAATAAGGCTAGGTTAGTAGCTAAGGGGTAAAATCAGATTGAATGAATTAATTTTACGGAAACTTTTGCCCCTGTAGCTAGACTTAAAGTAATTAGGGTTTTGCTAGCCTTTTCCTATTTTAGAGGGTTTAAATTGTATCAAATGGATGTCAAAAGTGTCTTTTTAAATGGTGAAATTGAAGAGGATGTTTTTGTAGAACAACCTTCAGGTTTCAAAAATTCTAAATACCCAAATCATGTGTTCAAGTTGAAAAAGGCATTATATGGATTAAAACAAACACCTAGGGCTTGGTATGAGAGGTTGAGCACCTTCCTATTTTAAAGATCATTTGAAAAAGGAAGTGTAGATACAACTCTTTTTGAAGAGATGTGGAAAGGATATACTCAATGTTCAAATTTATGTGGATGATATCATTTTTGAATCTTCAAATAAAAATCTTTGTGATGATTTTTCTAAAATAATGAGTAGTTAATTTGAGATAAGTCGAATGGGAGATTTGAGTTACATTCTAGGATTTAGCATTAAGCAAATTGAGGAAGGTATATTTCTTAGTCAATCAAAGTATGTTAAGGACATCCTCAAAAAGTATAAAATGGACAATGCTAAACCTGTTAGACACCAATGAGTTCCTCAGTTCAGTTAGATAAGGACCCTAAGGGAAAATCTGTTGATCAAAAAAAATTTAGAAGGATAATTGGATCTTTACTTTACTTGACTGTTAGCCGACTCGATATCATTTTTAGTGTTTTCTTGTGTGCTAGATTTAAATCAGATCCAAAAGAATCACATTTGACAGCAGTGAAAAGGATTTTAAAATATCTGTTGAGAACTCAGAACTTAGGAATTTGGTATCCTATGTTTAGCTCATCATTTAAAATTATTGGTTATTCATATTCTGACTTTAAACATTGTAGGGTGGATAGAAAAAACACTTCTAGAACAAGTCACTTCATTGGAAATTCATTAGTTTCATAGTCTAGTACAAAACAAAATTCAGTATCCCTATCTACTGCAGAAGCTGAATACATTGCATCAGGAAGTTGTGTGACACAGGTACTTTGGTTAAAATAATAGTTAATTGATTTATGATTAACTATAGGCACTATACAAATTTATTGTGATAATACTAGTGTTATTTGTATTTCTGAAAATCCTATTCAACATTCAAGAACCAAACACATAGACATAAGGCATCATTTGATAAGGGATTATGTATCCAATGGAGAAATTGAACTCATTCATGTTACAACTGAAAATCAACTTGCAAACATTTTTACAAAACCTTTAGCCTTTGATACTTTCAGTGCATTAAGAACAAGGCTTGGTGTGATTGATTTAAATGGTTAAATAAAAATATTTTCTGCAACATTGATGTTTATTTTCTAGTTAATATTTTTTGTGTTCGGTATGAGCTTTTGATCTTGTTTTTGATTGATTTTTTTGGTATTTGTTTTATTGTTGTACATGTTTAAAACAATAAATTTAAAAAACTAAAACACATGTGGTATTTTTGATGTGTTTTTTGAATTTTATTTTTATTTGTGTGCAAAATCAAAAACAATTTTAAGGGACAATCATCCGGGATGAAACATTTTCGTACGGGACAAATTATGTAGTGTGTCAAAGTGTCAGATTTTAAGCCGTTTGCATGCAATTTTTAGTGTTTAATGGTCACTTCGTCTGGACGATCGTTATGATCGTACGGGAAGATTTGTTTTTCAATCGGCGGGATGAATGAATGAAGCAGTTGAATGGATGAGATAGTTTTTAATACAAACTTCGTACGTATAAACCTTTTGTTCGTCTGGACGAACACATGTCGGTTCGATGTAGGGGACGGTTTCAACTGTCATTAAAATGATATAAGTTTTGATTATCCCGGGACGAACACGTGTTCGTCTGTACGATCAGACTGGTCAAAAACCTATATGAAAAGATGCTTTGTAAGTCGCATTGATTATGAAAAGTCATTTCATTCTGGTCGTATTGGATCGTCTGTACGAAATATTTTCATACGGGATGAACAAAAATGTCGTACGGAATGAAATTTTTTTTCGTCTGGTTCGAACATGTCGTTTTCAATAAATAGGTGTGCTTTTTAGATCAATAAGTCACACTTTTAACATCACTTTCAATCTCTTTCGTATTCTAGATCTTTTACAAATGACAAGTTCTAGCAAGCGCCAAAAGGTTCTATCGAAGAAACCTCATAGGAATTCATCCGAGAACTTTCTTTTCAAAGCAAATAAGGATTATTTTCCTAGGTTTGCTTCAACCAAAATCACCCCCTCCAGAATTCTAAACCAAGATAAAATTACCATTCAGGTGATGCATTTATTTGCTTCGACACTATTTCAATTTATCCTTACCCTCATCCACCACTACAATAATGAAACATTTCAGTACTTTCTTGCCAACATGTCCTTCAATTCTGACCACTCTATAATTCGTTCCTTTGTTTTCAAAGAAAAAGTTGAAATCACAAAGCATGACTTAGGAGTATTTTTAAACTTAAGAACTAAGGGAGCTAGAGCCCATACCTTAATCACTAATGATCAATATAAATGGTATGAAATCAATAGGGTGATTAGAGGAAATGATTTAGATGAGCATGTGGCTAGGGTATCAGGTCTTGTCAGAAATGCATGACTCATTTAGCATGTTCTTAGAACTTATCATTCCAAAAGTTGGTGATAGAGTCAATATAACCCCCCTTCTTTCCATAGTGACCTTCTTAATCATGAGCAATAAACCTATAGATGAAGCCCAACTTATTCTTAACTATCTTTATGGGATTTTTGAAATTGGCTATGCATAACCGAAAAGAAAGAAGAATATTACCTTAGGGCACTTAGTTAACTATGTTATGGAAAAGAAATACAACTTGTTTCATCCTGATAAAGAATATGAAGAACTGCTCTACTACAAAGATGGATCATTTAGAGCGATCTTCAAGGAAGAATCAGGCAAAGCACATATCATAAGTGATAAAGAAGAAGAGCCAAAAGGTGCACCTACTCCTGCAATTTGTTTCAAAGATTTGATCAGTTAGAGACTCATTTTGGTTCAAAGATTTGATCAGTTAGAGACTCATTTTGATCAACACTTTGATCAAATTGAGACTCATTTACAGCAGCAGGCTGCTCAATATTAACATGACATGGGTTATATGAGGGAGCAAATGAATGATAATAGTACCAATGTACTTATGATGAGTACATACTTTAACCTCTTTAGTGGTGCTGCTCCTCTTCCTCCTCCTCCAGATCAGGGACCATCTGAGTGATAGATACACTTGATGTTATGTGTTTGTGTTGTTATTGTTTTTACTTTATTTGTTATTTATTGCTTATTTTTAGTAGTTTGATGTATTTCTCTTTTATTTCAGAGGTTTTATTTTGTATTGATATCCTGATGTATCATTGTAATATCTTCAAAGTAATATCAATATTAGTTCTTGTGTTTTGATTTGAACTTATTTTTGAAATGTTTGTTAGTCTTTATGAAAATCATCAGATTTTTTAATCTTAATTGTGCTATAACCTGAATTGTAAGCTAAAATTAAATTCATTAGAAAATCTAATTATTTTAAGTTTAAGTTTTGGTTATAACTTGATATTATTAGAATTTTTAATTTCATGTCACTCATTTAGACTGCCTTATTGTTAATATTATTATTGCCATTGCGGTGATTTATTATTTTATATTTCACTTATTAATCATTATTTATGCACTTAGAAAGATTTGAAATTTTAGATTATTATTTTTGGAAAGAATAAAATTACTCTTGCAAATTGTATAAATGTACAAAAAATCAAAAGGAATGCGCAAAGGTTTGCAATGTGAAAAAGAGGCACAAAATAAGCCCAAAGTAAAAATGATACAAAAAAATATGCCACAAATGTGAAAAAGATGCGCAAAGCGCCACATGTGGTAGTTATTTTTTTCCAAACTCTTTTAATCTCTTAATTCAAATTGATCTTATGTTCATTTATAATTGATATTGAAATTTGAAATATACAATTTTTTATTCATCCTTAGTGCATGATTTTCTCTATCTTAGTGTCTAAATTGACCCATGTCTTTGATAAATTCTTTTTATTATCTATTTTATATCACTTCTTGAATTGTATGAATTTCTATGATTTGTCCAATATTTTAATTTTATTTGCATAACTTATTTCAATCACTTTCAAGGTTAAATTATCAAATGAATTTCATATTACTGCTTACATTTCAATTTTTTCTTCTTCTTCACTTTTTGCTACTGTCAAAAAGAGGGAGAAATTATTTGTTTTCGATAGTTCTTCTATGAATATGTGTTTTTGTCGTTGTGTGTTTTGTGTATTTTTTTTTGTTTTGTGTGATATTTTTTTGATTTTGTATAAAATCTTTGAAAAACAAAAAAAAAATTCAATGCCTCCTTATTTTCATGTATTCATCAATTCAGGGGGAGTTTAGGAGATTCTTAGAATTTAAAATCCTACAAATAATAATTGTTTTGCCATCATCAAAAAGGGTTAGATTGTTAAGAGAGTTGGTATTTGCATGTTTTATATTCTTGCAACTTGAATAGTTTTGATGATTCCAAATATTATTGTTTTATGTGTAGTTATCTCCTAACACTTTTTGGAAGATTTGTTTTTGCTCTTGTGTGTACTAACATTTCAGGAAAATTGAACTCCAAACTACAGAAGATTTCAAATAAAATTCAACATGAGATATATTGTATTTTGAAGATTGTAATTTTTGTATGAATTAAGTTTGAGAAGGAGTGATTGTAATTGAGTGAATAAACACACAAACACTTTAGGAGATCTTAAAAATTTTGTACTGATCGTACGGGACGAATACAATTCATATGGGACGATCAGGTAAGTTATCTCCTTGTAAGAGTAATGGAACAAACAGTTTTTGGAGAAAATGTTTTCTAAGTCCTGATCGTCCAGGATGAAATTATTTTTGTCCCAAGACGAGCTAGGCTCTATAAAATTTTTGTCCGGACAAAATTATAATCGTGCCAGGATGAGTTGGGCTCTGTAAAATGTTTGTCCAGGCAAAATTATAATCGTCCCCGGATGAGTTGGGCTCTGTAAAATTTTTGTCTAGATGACATTGATAATCGTGCCTGGACGAGTTACTCTCAGTAAAAATTTTGTCCAGACAAAATCTTGTTCGTCCCAGGATGATGGAAATTGACTTAAGAAAGTTGGTTAAATCTTGTAGTTATTTGGGAACTGACCTATGAAATAACTGTTCGTCTGGATGAACCTAGTTCGTACGGGATGATGATCGTGTACGAACATAGTTCATACCAATATTCATTAGGATCATTTTTGACACTTTAAGTAAAATCGCCCGGGATGATCCACGATCGTACAGGACGATCCATTTCGTGTTGACTTGAAAATTTGCAGTTTTTAGATGGTTTTTATTGTCTCTTCTATATATAGTCCAATTTAGACTGCCACCAAATCTTTTTGCTCATTGATCTTCGTAACTATTGAAAGAAGAGTCAAGGAGAGAGTGTGAGAGAGTATTTGAAGAAGAATTCTTGCTACTGGAGCGTGAAGGCTTCACTTGGAGTTTAAAGGTAAGAGTCTTTGCTTTTGAATTGTGATTACTTCACTATTTTCTTTCTTCCTTCTAGATTTTTTATGAGGAGATCTATCAAGAAAATCTGATTCTCTACTGACACTTGGAGAGTGTGAATAGACGAAGGGTTCTCTACCCACACTAGGAGAGTGTGAATAGCCGGAGGGTTCTCTGCCCACACTAGGAGAGTTTGAACAGCTGGAGGGTTCTATAACCACACTAGGAGAGTGTAAAAGGATGAACGATTTTATGCCAACAATGGGGATAGTGTAAAAGGATGATGGTTCTCTACCGCACTGAGTAGTGGTAGAAAGAGTTTGTTGTAAAGGCTTCTCCGCCTTGCTGTGTGTGCAAAAGGAGAGACTCTATTTGTATTAGTGCAATACTCGGAGGGTGACTCCGGGGAGTGGATGTAGGTCTGGTTTTGATCGAACCACTATAAATTTTGTGTCATTATTTTTTCGCTACTTTTTTATTTTTGTGATTTATTGTTTTAAAATTGTGGTAAAAAAACTATTTCTACAAAATTCATTAAAGTTTAAGGTTTAAAATACTCAAAAGAGGGATTAATTTTTAATATACCAATTCACCCCCCCTCTTGGTTAGCCGTGGGACATAAGCTTAGGCTTAACTACATAATTCATAGTGAACGAGTTTCAATAATTCCAACCCTAAAACTCTATATCAACTTTTGGTTTTCACTGTAAAGTATGTAAGTGCTCGTGTTGTGTCTATTAATAAAAGGTGAGCTGAGTACTGTTTCCGTAAGGAAAAGTATGATCTCAATATAACTCTAATACTACTCTTATAAACTAATTGATTTATTTTATTGTATAAATTAAAAGGTGATGTTAATGTAAGTAAATAACAATGATTATTATAAGCAAATTTAACGTTTAAGATACTTTGAAATTATTATAATTTTAAATTCATTTTATAAATATTAATCTCCTAACAGATTGTTGTGAATCAGAGAATATGTAACTCGTAATCTCTATCAAGCTCATTAGAGCATTTAGCAAAAATATACTTGATTGTTTTATCTTTTTAATAATCTCAAAGTTTTATCCTCCATATGTCTATACAAGATAAAACTTCTAATTCCCCTATTTGATTCCACTATACCTCAATCGAGGATATAGATCACACTTGGTTTTAATTTTGTGCAAAGCCTATTCACAAATTAAATAACAAATGAAGGAACTAAAAATAGTAGCACTCTATTCAAGCATCTAAGATCTAATATATCAAAACATGGATTTTCAACATATCATAAGCTCAGTAATAGATTATAGCTTAACATTGCAATTAAAATAAAAACAAGAATTATCATTTCAAATATAAACATAATTATAAGAGGATATAAAGTTTGGGTAAAACTAAATTATCTCATAATAACAAGTACAAACTCTCCTCACCATTGATTCCCCTTCATTTTTTCTTACACTCTTTCCCTTCCACCTTTCATAAGATTGAGTTTAAGTGTGTAAATGACCAAACCCCACAAAAAAAATTAGTCATCTATTTATACTAAAAACGTATAACTAACACCGACACTATAGTGCTCATGGTGGTAGTACTACAATGCTTCTAAAATATAATAAAGCTCAAGCATCGATGATTCACTTTATAGAAGTGCTTTGACTGAATCAATGTGTAATTGTTTGAGAGTAAGTGAATTAACTACTCCATCGTGAAGTTCTAGCAATTTGGTGCTATGGCACCTAGGTCAGTGCTGTGGCATCGTGATGATATGGCACTATAATGTTTGGATGGCACTGCAACGCTTAAAGATTACACACTATGACACCTTGCTCTCTATCTTGAGTCAAACTTTGGGCTTGAATTTTCCAACGCTCTAAAGTCTGGAAGGTAAAGTATTTTCTTCATTTTTAATACATGAATTTTCCTAAATAAAGTCAAAAAGTGAGGAAACCTTAATGTAAAAGTGAATATCTTAAATTATAACAAATGTTTTTATACCAAATTTCAATTATTACTTGTTCTTAAGTAATACACATGTGCTTTATTCTATAGTTGCCTTATTTTGCTAAAATATAATTTTCTTAATTTTTATAGTTATTAAAATATTTACCTAATAGATCAATAGTGGCATTCAATGGTTAAAAACTTCATTAATACACTTGATAATATTCTAACATTCCAACTCTACTAATATTCCTTGTCCAACTCCTAAATATGTATGCTCAAATTTTTGACTAGTTTACATAGTATTAATGATATTGGTGTTATAAGAATATCATATTTATTTTAATTTCTAGGCATGTTTTTTGCCTCATAATGTACCATAATTCCTACAATCAGCTTAGGTTAACTCCTCCTAAAATTCTTTAGGTGGAATTTGACTTTAGGTACCAAATTTTAATGTTTTAGCAAATAACATTTCATTATACTTTTATTTTTCTATTTATTTTTCCTCTTTTTTTCTTTCTTCTTATCTTCTTGTATTTTATCTTAATTAATTACATATAGGTTATCATTTTCTCTTATGCCAATATTTTAGCTATGTACTTCTTAATAATAAAAAATATAAAATAGTAAATATAACAAAATTATAAAACAAAATTAAAAAATATATAAAAATAACCATCCTATTTCATTCATCCTTTTCTCCCTTTTATGTTGTTGCTACTACTATATCAGGCCACTTGTAAGGCTTACAAATTTAGAAGAGTTGCTAGTCCCCTAGTTCTTCCAAAACCCCAACATTAATACAAAGAGAGTATAATAAGGAAGGGTCCCTAAAGCCTATAAAAGTTCACATAATCATGTAAAGCAAAGATTGGTGAATAATGTTTCCAATATCTAAGGTGAGGTTACTCGAAATGGAATAATTTAGAAAGGCCCTGCCCTGAGTAACCTCACTTCTATTACTTCTTGGCATTAACCTTGCTGAGATGAAGTAATAACAAGCCTAAGAGACTTGGGTGAGTGTAGAAGCATCGAATTTTACTATTTTATGCTCCCTAATTTTCCACTATGGATTAGAGTTAGTTAGAAATAGTGAGGGCTTTAAGGATTTCATCATAATTTATTGAGGCATTAATGGAGGATACATAGTCACCAAATTCATAGTATTAGGTTTCATATATTCTATTAATATTAATACTATCAAATGGGATGTTCCCCCTAACAAAGACATTATTATCTTGAGCCTTATTTGAATTTGCAAAGAGTTCCCTGATAATATGGACTATGTAAGTAATGGGTTATGTATAAAGTTCTCCCAACTCCTAGTTTCTATCATATAATTTTCCTACCCCAAGACTCCTATGACCCCTCCCAGAGATTAGTTGCTTATAAATAATAGAGTTATTATACCTTTGTTCCATAACAAAGCTAACAAATTACTTCTTTTCATAAGAGGAAGAAGATGAGGATGACCTTTCTTGTCTACTATCAACTTTGAGGCCATTGTCTTCTATAAGAACTACTTCTAAACTTGAGCTTGGAAGATTTTTAATTTCATGGAAAATAAAATTTGTAGCAATCTCCTTTTATAAATCTAACAAAAATACAATGCTAGCCTTTTGAGTGCTATTGTAGTGGTCAATTATAGTGTGATCTAGTTAATTAAAATGACTGGTGCTGTGGTGTTGTGGTGAAGTGGTCTTGTGAAGCTCCACCCTGGAAATTAAATTGCCATCTTTTTGAATAGTCCTCCATTATGACATTCAACATATAGGAGCACTATAAATTTGAGGGAGAGCATGATCGTGGTGATCAACTACTCCAGTTATGATTTTTTGATTTGGCATTGTTGACCTCTTTATTCGAGATCAATTTCTCCGGAATCGACTCTAGTACCTAGGTCTCCTAACCTAGTGTAGATGTCGCACCCGCAGGATTTCCCTTAGGTGGACACCCACTGACGTAGCATCGACTCGAGCCTACCACTCAATTCGAATCAAAATCGATTCAATCCAGATTTTGATTCAACTTCAAATAAACTCAAATCTACTCTTTTGAACTAAAATTAGCTACACCAATCGAAGTAAAATCAAATCAAATTAACTCAAGTCGAATTCGATTTCAATGGCCCCGTTTAGTCTGGTTTTACACATTGCGAGCTAATGTCATTAGTTAATTAAATAAATGAATGCAAATTAGTTTAATTTAAAATGTTCACTAACTTGGTTTAATTTAAATATATCAATTTTATTAAAATAAATAACCTATATTTTAAAAATAAAATGTCATTTTTTTTATATAATTAAAATATGTCATAATAATCAACTCAAAATTTTTTTTTTAAATCAATTCCTAAAATCCTAGCCATTGTTTTAAATTAAAATGAGAAGGAAAATGTGTAGTTAGAGCCGGTCCAACCCCGTTACCCCAGAGTAGTTTGCGAACTGACCCCATCTCCCTCTTCTCTCAGCATTTCGGAAACCACCCAGTACCGACTCTCACTCTAGTTCGCATAACCTCTCCATTTTCGCGTAAAATGTTTCCTGCCCCCCCGCTCCTACAGCAGTTTGCAACTCCTGCTCTCTCCCACTAATTTGCTCGAGCCTCTCCAGCCCGTCGCCTGCCATTCGCCCCTCTCCAGCCTTCTCCGACCTGCTCCCGAACTTCCCCAGTCCGATCATCTCCTTCTCTCGCAAGAACTCCAGACGAAATCTCCCCTCTTCCATTTGTCTTGCCCAGACAAAATCATTACCAACCCTAGACGACTAAAGTTCTCCAATTTGTCGTCTCCCTTGACGCTGTCGATCCCATTCGCCCTTTTCTGTTCGCGGCAAGAGTGTAAGTTCCAGCCCGTCGTTTCCTCTTGCTTTAGCCGAGAGTTTAGATATATTTTTCCTGTTAATTCTTTCTCTTCTCTAGTCCATTTCATTTCTATCTTTCTTCTTCCTTCATCTTTCTATAGATTTTTTTTTAATCGTTCTTTCTTTTATGGATATTTTTGTTGGATAGTTAGCCTATCAAATGAGATTATTTAGCAAAATATCTATTCATTTTATAATTAAATTTCTGCACTTATTTAGGACCCTTGGGTTGAGTATTCTCTTATCTGTGAATGCTTACTTTTCAAGATTTAATTAGATAATCTCATGAATCATGAATGGGTTTATAGATAGATCTATCTTATTTGAAAGTAAGCTTTGTGAGTGTAAAATCTGTAGAATACTATGCTTATTGTGTCTTGTATAATGAAATGTATAGTATGGAACTTTATATATAGATTAGGGGAAGTTATAACATGCATGAAATGAATTCGTATTTTTGTTTATTAAGGAACAAGATGAGTTTTTGAATAAATAAAGAGCTATTGAGAATTTTTTTTTTTTAGAGAAAATAATGATAGCATGTTCTGTTTGGAATTTTAAAATCATGAAAGTTTCTTTCTAGTTTTCCTTACATCAAGATGACGTTTATGCTTAGAGAGATTGCTGTAACTATATTTCCTATAGTCAAGTTTATGTTATAATAAGATATTTTCATTAAAACTATATTTTTATTTTAGGGATTTTGAAGTTTGAAATGCTCGTATTTAAAATATATTCATATATAATGGTTATTGGTCATTTGTTTTATATTTTGATACAACAAGCAAGGGATATAATCATCTAAGGTTTTCTCATTTTTTTTTATAAAGAGATCCTTTTATAGTTTGATTCATAAATATAAAATGTGATAGTTTTCTCTCCATTTTACTATCTTGACTGGATATGGATCTCTCGGTAAAATTAATCATAAGCCATAGTGATTTGTTTTTGGTTCTTATAATATGAGTTTGATAAATTCTGATTAGAGATTTTAGAAAGGAGTTAAAGTTATATTTTATTACTAAGGAAGATGAATTGTTTAACAGTTTCATTTTAAATCAAATTTTCATATAAAAATAAAGAAATGTGGTGTGTAAGTAATTGAAAAGTGAAGTGTAGAGATTGTGAAAATTAAAATGTTTGATTTGATAAGGAAAAGTAATTTGTTTTTGCATATAAAAGTAAAACTTGTGTGAATTTTTGAAAGGTGAAAAATGTATGTTTCTAAAGATGATTGTGTGACTATTGGAAGGTAAAGGTATATTATCTTGAAAGATGATTTGTGAACTTGTGTGTACTTTGGAATGGTAGAAATTGTGAATGTTAAAAGTAAAGTGTTGTGTGTGATCTTTGAATGGTAAAGTGGTCATTTTGAAAAGTGAAAATATATGATAGAAAAGTATTGTGTAAGAAAGATAAAAGTAAAATGTTTGATTTTTGAGAGGTAAAGTGATATGTGTAGGAGTGTTTGAAAATTAGAATTATGGAATTTGTATAAATTTTAAGAATTGAGAAATATAAATAAAAGAAAGTAAAATGTGCCAGAAAAGGAAGAAATATATATATATTTTTTAAATGGAACTCGTGAGTTTTGACAAAAGAAATGAAAAGCAGTTTGTGTTATAAAGTGAGTTTGTTGGGTGTCTTCTAGAAATTAAAAGCATTGAAAATTAAAAGCTCTATTGCTCTCTATCTTTCTCTATTTTTTTTCCCTTTCTTGTTGCCTTGGGGTAAATGTTGTAAGAGTACAAAATACGCTTCCAAAAGTAAAGGTTCCAGAAGGCAAGCAACAGAGCTAGTAGTCAAGCCCGAAGAAAGGTACGTCTTTGTTTTTAGTAAATTTTAATTATTTCATTATTATTTATTAAAAGTGCTTTCTAATCCCTGTTTTTCTTGTTTCTTTGTTTTATTTGCATAAATTGCGAGGAATGGTACCGGTCGAGGGAACAAAAGGACAAGAAGCTAAAGGCGTCAGTCGCCTCTATCCAACCGGGTAGAGGTGCTACGGGCGGAACCACCGGGTCGTAGCCCCCGGTGACTGTAAGTATTTCTAAACTTAGAAAACCTTTAGGGGCCCCTTGATGTGGTGTGCGTTAACCCTTCCCTTTTAGGTCCCTGTAGTAACTTCAATTTTATTAGGTTTATTTTTATTTGCTCTTAGATCCCTAAACCCCTTTTACATATACGCAAAGTTCTAAGGGTTAGTAATAACAAATTTTTTTATCCCATATAACAGTAGTGACACTTAAGGATAAAAATTAAGAACTGAGTCTTATAAAATCTAGACTTAGGATGCATGCACACTTTAGGATAGAAACTTATAACATAAAAAATTTAGTGACATCTCACTTTAGAATTAGTAAATATCTTTAAATTAGAATTCAATCAATTAGAAAGCTTTAGCTAATAATTAACTTAGGACATTTCAAAACCTCACAGCCTACTGCACACACTTAGATTTGTTTGTTAGGACAACTTACTCTAGTTTTAGGTTAGGCCGGTGTTTATTTCCTTACTGCACTGTGACGGGCTTTTTCTCGAGTTTTATTGCATGCTGGTTGTAAAATGTTGGTGTGTTTGTTTATTTCTTTTTACTGCACTCTATGTTGGTTTGATTGATGATTAGATTACCCATAGGCTAGGAGCGATCTGGATTGTTAATATGGTTTTCTGCAGGTGGCCACACTCATGCAGGGCAGAAAAAGAGGAGCTAATTAATTAATAATAAATAAATACTACAGGTGCTTCAGCTGCTTAGCCCCCAAATGAAGAAGAGTGTGGCCAAGTGTGGCTTAATAATTTAAATTCAATTGCATATATATATAACTGTGTGGGATGATTTTTGTTATAAATTGCTTAGGATAACCTTGCAGGTGGACTAAATTTTCCTTCCCTTTCTGTGAAATGAAATGTAATGTAAATATAATATATCAAGAGTCAATAAATGTGAAAGTGATTTTTTGAAAGTGGGTTATTACATCCAATTTGGAATCCAAAGAAAGGAGAATATACCTTAAAGGATTATTCTCTTTTATTTGGAAAGCCAAATTAGGATGATTCAATATCCGAATAGAAAAGAAAATACCCCTCTTAGGGATGAGTTTCTTTTCATTTGGATATCCAGAACCCGACGGACTCGAGAAGTTCGTAGAAGAAGAAAAGATAGAACAAGAAGATTGAAGAAAGAAGAGGAAGAAATGAAGATTTAAGGAACAGTATATCCTATTTCAAAAATCACTTGCGTCATTCTTAGGATTAGAATCCGGGTTTGTTGTCAGTGGTGCCCGGCCACTTTACTTTTCTGCAAATTCTGGGTGTAATATGGACATTGGACATTGGAAATTATATTTGAATTATTAAAATTGATTGTTTACATTGTTTGTGTAGTAGATTTTTTTTAGGACCTTGCATGCCGTGTTTTGTTTTAGCCTGGATTCGAAATGGAGAGATTTTTTTTGTAAGGGTACGCTTAAAATTCTTATACTGGTAATTTTAAATAAAAATTTTTAGGCTCACATAGTAACTCTAAAGGATATACAAAACCAACTAATGAGGTTAAGCAATTTAGTATCATTTGTTGATCTTAGTCCATAAAGGATATACAAAACCAACTAGATTAGTTGATGGAGTTAGATTTAAAACACATTTTGCAGACTGGACAATAGAAGAACGTGACTTAGCACAACTAAATGCCAAATGCTTAAATAGTTTCTTTTGTGCTTTAAAATTAGAAGACTACATGCGGATTTCCACTTACAAAAGTGGAAAGGACATATGGGATAGACTTTGCATAATATATGAGGGGACTAATGAGGTTAAGCAATCTAGACTTAATATCATATTACATGATTATGAATTATTTCGCATGAAACCTGATGAATCAATTTCTGATATGTACATAAGATTCACACAAATAATCACATGTTTGCATGCACTAGGTAGGGAACTAATGAATGCTGAAATAGTTAATAAGATTCTTCATTGTTTGCCTACTGTAATCTAGACTCTGTAATGATGCTAAAATTACTACAATTACAGAGTCTAAAGATTTAAACATTTACTCTATTGATAATCTTCTTGGTTCACTAATTGCTTACAAGCAAGGAGTTAGCTAAAGAAAGATTAATGCAGGTGAACCACGAAGGAAGAAGAATATAGCACTAAAAGTGGAAGAGTATGAGAGTGAACACTCATAACCTGAGGATGAAGACGACATCACATTGATGACTAGACAGTTCAGAAGCTTTCTAAAGAGGAAGAAGAAGAGACGCCAACAATTGAATAGAGGTAAACTTAATAGAAATGGTAAGGTTTCAAATGATGAGATTTGATATGAGTGCAGGAAACCTGGTCATATCAAGATTGATTGCCCAAAACTCAAAGCCACTCTTAGCAAGGAAAAGTTAGAGGAGAAACCAATTGCAAAGAAGGGTCAGAAGAAGTTTCAAAGAGCTTTCTGGGCGGACTCAGCTTCATATTCATCAAAGACTGAAAAGGAAGAAGAAGTCACTAATCTTTGCTTAATGACCGATAGTCTTAATCAGTTAGATCAAGAAGAGGTATGTGAATTAACTTATGATGAATTATTGGAAGTTTCTGAACACATGCATGATGCATATGAGAAAATGAAGAAAATGAAGAAAATTCATGCTAGTCTAAGTTTGAAATTTGAATAACTTCAAAAGGAACATAAAATCCTTAGGAAATTCCATGCCTTAATTAACAACAACCACGTGAATTTACTTGACGAGTTTGATGACTTGAATAAAAATCATGAGAATTTAAAATCATCCTATGTAGAACTCGAGAAAGATTTTAAGAACTTTAAGGATGAATCAAAGAGCAAATTATATAAAATCAATTATTTAATTCAAATTTTGGAAGATATAAATTCATTTTACAAATTAACAATAAAAGCTCTCGAGGATAATAGGATACCTCCTAAACTTGAAAATTTACTAATCTTATTTTGTATCCTAAATTTATGCAATTTATGAATAGACAGATAAATGTTAGAAGACTAAGGAAATCATTTTCAAAAGTAAAATGTAAAAATTATGGATTGTTTGGACATATAGCTCACTCCTGTACTTTGAAGATAAAAACTAATTTGGTGTTGAGACCTAAGATGCATAAACCTAGACATATCATACATGCATCTGATTATAAATTGCTAAAAGGTGAACCCAAACTTGTTTGGGTTCCCAGGTCTAATATTTGATAATTTTGCAGGGTCGCTCTCACACAAGACCTCATGAGAGCATATGGTACCTGGACAGCGGATGTTCAAAGCATATTACTGGAGATACTACTTAATTCATAACGATGGAAGCCAGGAGTGGAGGCAAGGTTACACTTGGAGATAATACCATAAAGAAGGTGGTTGGATCAGGTATGATTGGAAATCTTAAGAATTTTTTTATAGATAATGTATTATTGGTTGAAGGCTTAAAGCATAATTTGTTAAGTATAAGTCAGCTTTGTGATAAAGGTTATCGTGTAAATGTTTTTCCTACTAGCTGCATATTAAGCCTAAATGGAAAACATGTTTTGAATGGAAAAAGGGTAAATAATATTTATATGCTAGATTTCAAATGCATTTAAGCTCCTACTGCTTTTTATTTAAAATATGTATCTGATGAGTCATGGCTTTGGCATTGGAGACTTTGTCATTCTAGCATGAAAAATCTTAGGAGGATTACCCAAAAGAACTTAGTGAGAGATATACCAAAACTAGACTTTACTAAGGACCACCTTTGTGATGCTTGTCAACTAGGAAAGCAAGTGAAGTCCTCTTTTCAGTCCAAAAAGGATAATAGAACTAGTAAACCATTAGAGATTTTGCATATGAATTTTTTTGGACTAGTTGGAACTGTGAGACTAGGAGAGAAGGTATACAGAAATGTGATTGTAGATTATTATTCAACATTCACATGGGTTAGATCTCTATTTCATAAGAGTTAATCATTTGAGGAATTTAGATATTTTTTGACTTGGATTCAAAGAAATATTGGGTGTGAAATCATGACTATACAAAGTGATCATAGAGGAGAATTTGAAAATGAAAAATTTATGGATTCTATTAAGGAAAAATGAATTGATCACAACTTTTCTGCACCTAAAACCCCTCAGCAGAATGGGGTAGTCGAAAGGAAAAAGAAAACATTAATAGAAGCCGCCCGAGCAATATTGGCAGAATACTCACTTTCTAAATATTTTTGGGCTGTGGTGGTTAGCACTGCTTGTTATGTTCTGAATTGGGTGAATATAAGATCTAAAATAAAAAAACATCCTATGAGTTGCTAAAAGGAAGAACATCTAATTTATCTCATTTGTATGTTTTTAGTTGTAAGGTGTTCATTCATAACAATGGAAAATCTGCCTTAGAAAAATTTGATCCAAAATCATGTGAAGGAATTTTTGTTGGATACTCAAATGTTGGAAAATATTATAGGGTATTCAATAAAACTTTGGTAATTGAGGAGATCACACATGTTGTATTTGATGAATATGAAAATATGAAAGAGCCAAATATTGAAGAAGATGAAATTGAGATTAACTCCGAAAAGATTGATAAGATGAATTTTGAAGAAAATTTGGAAGAAAATTTGGAAATAGAAAACCCTTTACCTAGAGATTTGAGATTTTCTAAAAATCACCCAAGGGAATTGATTATAGGTGAACCAAGTGAGGGTGTAAGGACTAGGTGTGGATTAAATAAAGAAGTCAATCATTCAGCTTTTATTTCAACAGTAAAACCCACTAATATTGATCAAGCACTTTCTGATGAATTTTGGATTTTGGCCATGCAAGAAGAGTTGAATCAATTTGTTAGAAATAAAGTTTGGGAATTAACTACAAGGCCAAAGGATCAAAGTGTAGTTGGAACTAAGTGGGTATTCAAAAACAAAATGAATGACACAGGAGTAGTCATTAGAAATAAGGCTAGGTTAGTAGCTAAGGGGTAAAATCAGATTGAATGAATTAATTTTACGGAAACTTTTGCTCCTGTAGCTAGACTTAAAGTAATTAGGGTTTTGCTAGCCTTTTCCTATTTTAGAGGGTTTAAATTGTATCAAATGGATGTCAAAAGTGTCTTTTTAAATGGTGAAATTGAAGAGGATGTTTTTGTAGAACAACCTTCAGGTTTCAAAAATTCTAAATACCCAAATCATGTGTTCAAGTTGAAAAAGGCATTATATGGATTAAAACAAACACCTAGGGCTTGGTATGAGAGGTTGAGCACCTTCCTATTTTAAAGATCATTTGAAAAAGGAAGTGTAGATACAACTCTTTTTGAAGAGATGTGGAAAGGATATACTCAATGTTCAAATTTATGTGGATGATATCATTTTTGAATCTTCAAATAAAAATCTTTGTGATGATTTTTCTAAAATAATGAGTAGTTAATTTGAGATAAGTCGAATGGGAGATTTGAGTTACATTCTAGGATTTAGCATTAAGCAAATTGAGGAAGGTATATTTCTTAGTCAATCAAAGTATGTTAAGGACATCCTCAAAAAGTATAAAATGGACAATGCTAAACCTGTTAGACACCAATGAGTTCCTCAGTTCAGTTAGATAAGGACCCTAAGGGAAAATCTGTTGATCAAAAAAAATTTAGAGGGATAATTGGATCTTTACTTTACTTGACTGTTAGCCGACTCGATATCATTTTTAGTGTTTTCTTGTGTGCTAGATTTCAATCAGATCCAAAAGAATCACATTTGACAGCAGTGAAAAGGATTTTAAAATATCTGTTGAGAACTCAGAACTTAGGAATTTGGTATCCTATGTTTAGCTCATCATTTAAAATTATTGGTTATTCATATTCTGACTTTAAACATTGTAGGGTGGATAGAAAAAACACTTCTAGAACATGTCATTTCAATGGAAATTCATTAGTTTCATAGTCTAGTAGAAAACAAAATTCAGTATCCCTATCTACTGCAGAAGCTGAATACATTGCATCAGGAAGTTGTGTGACACAGGTACTTTGGTTAAAATAATAGTTAATTGATTTATGATTAACTATAGGCACTATACAAATTTATTGTGATAATACTAGTGTTATTTGTATTTCTGAAAATCCTATTCAACATTCAAGAACCAAACACATAGACATAAGGCATCATTTCATAAGGGATTATGTATCCAATGGAGAAATTGAACTCATTCATGTTACAACTGAAAATCAACTTGCAAACATTTTTACAAAACCTTTAGCCTTTGATACTTTCAGTGCATTAAGAACAAGGCTTGGTGTGATTGATTTAAATGGTTAAATAAAAATATTTTCTGCAACATTGATGTTTATTTTCTAGTTAATATTTTTTGTGTTCGGTATGAGCTTTTGATCTTGTTTTTGATTGATTTTTTTGGTATTTGTTTTATTGTTGTACATGTTTAAAACAATAAATTTAAAAAACTAAAACACATGTGGTATTTTTGATGTGTTTTTTGAATTTTATTTTTATTTGTGTGCAAAATCAAAAACAATTTTAAGGGACAATCATCCGGGATGAAACATTTTCGTACGGGACAAATTATGTAGTGTGTCAAAGTGTCAGATTTTAAGCCGTTTGCATGCAATTTTTAGTGTTTAATGGTCACTTCGTCTGGACGATCATTATGATCGTACGGGAAGATTTGTTTTTCAATCGGCGGGATGAATGAATGAAGCAGTTGAATGGATGAGATAGTTTTTAATACAAACTTCGTACGTACAAACCTTTTGTTCGTCTGGACGAACACATGTCGGTTCGATGTAGGGGACGGTTTCAACTGTCATTAAAATGATATAAGTTTTGATTATCCCGGGACGAACACGTGTTCATCTGTACGATCAGACTGGTCAAAAACCTATATGAAAAGATGCTTTGTAAGTCGCATTGATTATGAAAAGTCATTTCATTATGGTCGTATTGGATCGTCTGTACGAAATATTTTCATACGGGATGAACAAAAATGTCGTACGAAATGAAATTTTTTTTCGTCTGGTTCGAACATGTCGTTTTCAATAAATAGGTGTGCTTTTTAGATCAATAAGTCACACTTTTAACATCACTTTCAATCTCTTTCGTATTCTAGATCTTTTACAAATGACAAGTTCTAGCAAGCGCCAAAAGGTTCTATCGAAGAAACCTCATAGGAATTCATCCGAGAACTTTCTTTTCAAAGCAAATAAGGATTATTTTCCTAGGTTTGCTTCAACCAAAATCACCCCCTCCAGAATTCTAAACCAAGATAAAATTACCATTCAGGTGATGCATTTATTTGCTTCGACACTATTTCAATTTATCCTTACCCTCATCCACCACTACAATAATGAAACATTTCAGTACTTTCTTGCCAACATGTCCTTCAATTCTGACCACTCTATAATTCGTTCCTTTGTTTTCAAAGAAAAAGTTGAAATCACAAAGCATGACTTAGGAGTATTTTTAAACTTAAGAACTAAGGGAGCTAGAGCCCATACCTTAATCACTAATGATCAATATAAATGGTATGAAATCAATAGGGTGATTAGAGGAAATGATTTAGATGAGCATGTGGCTAGGGTATCAGGTCTTGTCAGAAATGCATGACTCATTTAGCATGTTCTTAGAACTTATCATTCCAAAAGTTGGTGATAGAGTCAATATAACCCCCCTTCTTTCCATAGTGACCTTCTTAATCATGAGCAATAAACCTATAGATGAAGCCCAACTTATTCTTAACTATCTTTATGGGATTTTTGAAATTGGCTATGCATAACCGAAAAGAAAGAAGAATATTACCTTAGGGCACTTAGTTAACTATGTTATGGAAAAGAAATACAACTTGTTTCATCCTGATAAAGAATATGAAGAACTGCTCTACTACAAAGATGGATCATTTAGAGCGATCTTCAAGGAAGAATCAGGCAAAGCACATATCATAAGTGATAAAGAAGAAGAGCCAAAAGGTGCACCTACTCCTGCAATTTGTTTCAAAGATTTGATCAGTTAGAGACTCATTTTGGTTCAAAGATTTGATCAGTTAGAGACTCATTTTGATCAACACTTTGATCAAATTGAGACTCATTTACAGCAGCAGGCTGCTCAATATTAACATGACATGGGTTATATGAGGGAGCAAATGAATGATAATAGTACCAATGTACTTATGATGAGTACATACTTTAACCTCTTTAGTGGTGCTGCTCCTCTTCCTCCTCCTCCAGATCAGGGACCATCTGAGTGATAGATACACTTGATGTTATGTGTTTGTGTTGTTATTGTTTTTACTTTATTTGTTATTTATTGCTTATTTTTAGTAGTTTGATGTATTTCTCTTTTATTTCAGAGGTTTTATTTTGTATTGATATCCTGATGTATCATTGTAATATCTTCAAAGTAATATCAATATTAGTTCTTGTGTTTTGATTTGAACTTATTTTTGAAATGTTTGTTAGTCTTTATGAAAATCATCAGATTTTTTAATCTTAATTGTGCTATAACCTGAATTGTAAGCTAAAATTAAATTCATTAGAAAATCTAATTATTTTAAGTTTAAGTTTTGGTTATAACTTGATATTATTAGAATTTTTAATTTCATGTCACTCATTTAGACTGCCTTATTGTTAATATTATTATTGCCATTGCGGTGATTTATTATTTTATATTTCACTTATTAATCATTATTTATGCACTTAGAAAGATTTGAAATTTTAGATTATTATTTTTGGAAAGAATAAAATTACTCTTGCAAATTGTATAAATGTACAAAAAATCAAAAGGAATGCGCAAAGGTTTGCAATGTGAAAAAGAGGCACAAAATAAGCCCAAAGTAAAAATGATACAAAAAAATATGCCACAAATGTGAAAAAGATGCGCAAAGCGCCACATGTGGTAGTTATTTTTTTCCAAACTCTTTTAATCTCTTAATTCAAATTGATCTTATGTTCATTTATAATTGATATTGAAATTTGAAATATACAATTTTTTATTCATCCTTAGTGCATGATTTTCTCTATCTTAGTGTCTAAATTGACCCATGTCTTTGATAAATTCTTTTTATTATCTATTTTATATCACTTCTTGAATTGTATGAATTTCTATGATTTGTCCAATATTTTAATTTTATTTGCATAACTTATTTCAATCACTTTCAAGGTTAAATTATCAAATGAATTTCATATTACTGCTTACATTTCAATTTTTTCTTCTTCTTCACTTTTTGCTACTGTCAAAAAGAGGGAGAAATTATTTGTTTTCGATAGTTCTTCTATGAATATGTGTTTTTGTCATTGTGTGTTTTGTGTATTTTTTTTTGTTTTGTGTGATATTTTTTTGATTTTGTATAAAATCTTTGAAAAACAAAAAAAAAATTCAATGCCTCCTTATTTTCATGTATTCATCAATTCAGGGGGAGTTTAGGAGATTCTTAGAATTTAAAATCCTACAAATAATAATTGTTTTGCCATCATCAAAAAGGGTTAGATTGTTAAGAGAGTTGGTATTTGCATGTTTTATATTCTTGCAACTTGAATAGTTTTGATGATTCCAAATATTATTGTTTTATGTGTAGTTATCTCCTAACACTTTTTGGAAGATTTGTTTTTGCTCTTGTGTGTACTAACATTTCAGGAAAATTGAACTCCAAACTACAGAAGATTTCAAATCAAATTCAACATGAGATATATTGTATTTTGAAGATTGTAATTTTTGTATGAATTAAGTTTGAGAAGGAGTGATTGTAATTGAGTGAATAAACACACAAACACTTTAGGAGATCTTAAAAATTTTGTACTGATCGTACGGGACGAATACAATTCATATGGGACGATCAGGTAAGTTATCTCCTTGTAAGAGCAATGGAACAAACAGTTTTTGGAGAAAATGTTTTCTAAGTCCTGATCGTCCAGGATGAAATTATTTTTGTCCCAAGACGAGCTAGGCTCTATAAAATTTTTGTCCAGACAAAATTATAATCGTGCCAGGATGAGTTGGGCTCTGTAAAATGTTTGTCCAGGCAAAATTATAATCGTCCCCGGATGAGTTGGGCTCTGTAAAATTTTTGTCTAGATGACATTGATAATCGTGCCTGGACGAGTTACTCTCAGTAAAAATTTTGTCCAGACAAAATTTTGTTCGTCCCATGATGATGGAAATTGACTTAAGAAAGTTGGTTAAATCTTGTAGTTATTTGGGAACCGACCTATGAAATAACTGTTCGTCTGGATGAACCTAGTTCGTACGGGATGATGATCGTGTACGAACATAGTTCATACCAATATTCATTAGGATCATTTTTGACACTTTAAGTAAAATCGCCCGGGATGATCCACGATCGTACAGGACGATCCATTTCGTGTTGACTTGAAAATTTGCAGTTTTTGGATGGTTTTTATTGTCTCTTCTATATATAGTCCAATTTAGACTGCCACCAAATCTTTTTGCTCATTGATCTTCGTAACTATTGAAAGAAGAGTCAAGGAGAGAGTGTGAGAGAGTATTTGAAGAAGAATTCTTGCTACTGGAGCGTGAAGGCTTCACTTGGAGTTTAAAGGTAAGAGTCTTTGCTTTTGAATTGTGATTACTTCACTATTTTCTTTCTTCCTTCTAGATTTTTTATGAGGAGATCTATCAAGAAAATCCGATTCTCTACTGACACTTGGAGAGTGTGAATAGACGAAGGGTTCTCTACCCACACTAGGAGAGTGTGAATAGCCGGAGGGTTCTCTGCCCACACTAGGAGAGTGTGAACAGCTGGAGGGTTCTATGCCCACACTAGGAGAGTGTAAAAGGATGAACGATTTTATGCCAACAATGGGGATAGTGTAAAAGGATGATGGTTCTCTACCGCACTGAGTAGTGGTAGAAAGAGTTTGTTGTAAAGGCTTCTCCGCCTTGCTGTGTGTGCAAAAGGAGAGACTCTATTTGTATTAGTGCAATACTCGGAGGGTGACTCCGGGGAGTGGATGTAGGTCTGGTTTTGATCGAACCACTATAAATTTTGTGTCATTATTTTTTCGCTACTTTTTTTATTTTTGTGATTTATTGTTTTAAAATTGTGGTAAAAAAACTATTTCTACAAAATTCATTAAAGTTTAAGGTTTAAAATACTCAAAAGAGGGATTAATTTTTAATATACCAATTCACACCCCCTCTTGGTTAGCCGTGGGACATAAGCTTAGGCTTAACTACATAATTCATAGTGAACGAGTTTCAATAATTCCAACCCTAAAACTCTATATCAACTTTTGGTTTTCACTGTAAAGTATGTAAGTGCTCGTGTTGTGTCTATTAATAAAAGGTGAGCTGAGTACTGTTTCCGTAAGGAAAAGTATGATCTCAATATAACTCTAATACTACTCTTATAAACTAATTGATTTATTTTATTGTATAAATTAAAAGGTGATGTTAATGTAAGTAAATAACAATGATTATTATAAGCAAATTTAATGTTTAAGATACTTTGAAATTATTATAATTTTAAATTCATTTTATAAATATTAATCTCCTAACAGATTGTTGTGAATCAGAGAATATGTAACTCGTAATCTCTATCAAGCTCATTAGAGCATTTAGCAAAAATATACTTGATTGTTTTATCTTTTTAATAATCTCAAAGTTATATCCTCCATATGTCTATACAAGATAAAACTTCTAATTCCCCTATTTGATTCCACTATACCTCAATCGAGGATATAGATCACACTTGGTTTTAATTTTGTGCAAAGCCTATTCACAAATTAAATAACAAATGAAGGAACTAAAAATAGTAGCACTCTATTCAAGCATCTAAGATCTAATATATCAAAACATGGATTTTCAACATATCATAAGCTCAGTAATAGATTATAGCTTAACATTGCAATTAAAATAAAAACAAGAATTATCATTTCAAATATAAACATAATTATAAGAGGATATAAAGTTTGGGTAAAACTAAATTATCTCATAATAACAAGTACAAACTCTCCTCACCATTGATTCCCCTTCATTTTTTCTTACACTCTTTCCCTTCCACCTTTCATAAGATTGAGTTTAAGTGTGTAAATGACCAAACCCCACAAAAAAAAAAATAGTCATCTATTTATACTAAAAACGTATAACTAACACCGACACTATAGTGCTCATGGTGGTAGTACTACAATGCTTCTAAAATATAATAAAGCTCTAGCATCGATGATTCACTTTATAGAAGTGCTTTGACTGAATCTATGTGTAATTGTTTGAGAGTAAGTGAATTAACTACTCCATCGTGAAGTTCTAGCAATTTGGTGCTATGGCACCTAGGTCAGTGCTGTGGCATCGTGATGATATGGCACTATAATGTTTGGATGGCACTGCAACGCTTAAAGATTACACACTATGACACCTTGCTCTCTATCTTGAGTCAAACTTTGGGCTTGAATTTTCCAACGCTCTAAAGTATGGAAGGTAAAGTATTTTCTTCATTTTTAATACATGAATTTTCCTAAATAAAGTCAAAAAGTGAGGAAACCTTAATGTAAAAGTGAATATCTTAAATTATAACAAATGTTTTTATACCAAATTTCAATTATTACTTGTTCTTAAGTAATACACATGTGCTTTATTCTATAGTTGCCTTATTTTGCTAAAATATAATTTATTTAATTTTTATAGTTATTAAAATATTTACCTAATAGATCAATAGTGGCATTCAATGGTTAAAAACTTCATTAATACACTTGATAATATTCTAACATTCCAACTCTACTAATATTCCTTGTCCAACTCCTAAATATGTATGCTCAAATTTTTGACTAGTTTACATAGTATTAATGATATTGGTGTTATAAGAATATCATATTTATTTTAATTTCTAGGCATGTTTTTTGCCTCATAATGTACCATAATTCCTACAATCAGCTTAGGTTAACTCCTCCTAAAATTCTTTAGGTGGAATTTGACTTTAGGTACCAAATTTTAATGTTTTAGCAAATAACATTTCATTATACTTTTATTTTTCTATTTATTTTTCCTCTTTTTTTCTTTCTTCTTATCTTCTTGTATTTTATCTTAATTAATTACATATAGGTTATCATTTTCTCTTATGCCAATATTTTAGCTATGTACTTCTTAATAATAAAAAATATAAAATAGTAAATATAACAAAATTATAAAACAAAATTAAAAAATATATAAAAATAACCATCCTATTTCATTCATCCTTTTCTCCCTTTTATGTTGTTGCTACTACTATATCAGGCCACTTGTAAGGCTTACAAATTTAGAAGAGTTGCTAGTCCCCTAGTTCTTCCAAAACCCCAACATTAATACAAAGAGAGTATAATAAGGAAGGGTCCCTAAAGCCTATAAAAGTTCACATAATCATGTAAAGCAAAGATTGGTGAATAATGTTTCCAATATCTAAGGTGAGGTTACTCGAAATGGAATAATTTAGAGAGGCCCTGCCCTGAGTAACCTCACTTCTATTACTTCTTGGCATTAACCTTGCTGAGATGAAGTAATAACAAGCCTAAGAGACTTGGGTGAGTGTAGAAGCATCGAATTTTACTATTTTATGCTCCCTAATTTTCCACTATGGATTAGAGTTAGTTAGAAATAGTGAGGGCTTTAAGGATTTCATCATAATTTATTGAGGCATTAATGGAGGATACATAGTCACCAAATTCATAGTATTAGGTTTCATATATTCTATTAATATTAACACTATCAAATGGGATGTTCCCCCTAACAAAGACATTATTATCTTGAGCCTTATTTGAATTTGCAAAGAGTTCCCTGATAATATGGACTATGTAAGTAATGGGTTATGTATAAAGTTCTCCCAACTCCTAGTTTCTATCATATAATTTTCCTACCCCAAGACTCCTATGACCCCTCCCAGAGATTAGTTGCTTATAAATAATAGAGTTATTATACCTTTGTTCCATAACAAAGCTAACAAATTACTTCTTTTCATAAGAGGAAGAAGATGAGGATGACCTTTCTTGTCTACTATCAACTTTGAGGCCATTGTCTTCTATAAGAACTACTTCTAAACTTGAGCTTGGAAGATTTTTAATTTCATGGAAAATAAAATTTGTAGCAATCTCCTTTTATAAATCTAACAAAAATACAATGCTAGCCTTTTGAGTGCTATTGTAGTGGTCAATTATAGTGTGATCTAGTTAATTAAAATGACTGGTGCTGTGGTGTTGTGGTGAAGTGGTCTTGTGAAGCTCCACCCTGGAAATTAAATTGCCATCTTTTTGAATAGTCCTCCATTATGACATTCAACATATAGGAGCACTATAAATTTGAGGGAGAGCATGATCGTGGTGATCAACTACTCCAGTTATGATTTTTTGATTTGGCATTGTTGACCTCTTTATTCGAGATCAATTTCTCCGGAATCGACTCTAGTACCTAGGTCTCCTAACCTAGTGTAGATGTCGCACCCGCAGGATTTCCCTTAGGTGGACACCCACTGACGTAGCATCGACTCGAGCCTACCACTCAATTCGAATCAAAATCGATTCAATCCAGATTTTGATTCAACTTCAAATAAACTCAAATTTACTCTTTTGAACTAAAATTAGCTACACCAATCGAAGTAAAATCAAATCAAATTAACTCAAGTCGAATTCGATTTCAATGGCCCCGTTTAGTCTGGTTTTACACATTGCGAGCTAATGTCATTAGTTAATTAAATAAATGAATGCAAATTAGTTTAATTTAAAATGTTCACTAACTTGGTTTAATTTAAATATATCAATTTTATTAAAATAAATAACCTATATTTTAAAAATAAAATGTCATTTTTTTATATAATTAAAATATGTCATAATAATCAACTCAAAATTTTTTTTTTAAACCAATTCCTAAAATCCTAGCCATTGTTTTAAATTAAAATGAGAAGGAAAATGTGTAGTTAGAGCCGGTCCAACCCCGTTACCCCAGAGTAGTTTGCGAACTGACCCCATCTCCCTCTTCTCTCAGCATTTCGGAAACCACCCAGTACCGACTCTCACTCTAGTTCGCATAACCTCTCCATTTTCGCGTAAAATGTTTCCTGCCCCCCCGCTCCTACAGCAGTTTGCAACTCCTGCTCTCTCCCACTAATTTGCTCGAGCCTCTCCAGCCCGTCGCCTGCCATTCGCCCCTCTCCAGCCTTCTCCGACCTGCTCCCGAACTTCCCCAGTCCGATCATCTCCTTCTCTCGCAAGAACTCCAGACGAAATCTCCCCTCTTCCATTCGTCTTGCCCAGACAAAATCATTACCAACCCTAGACGACTAAAGTTCTCCAATTTGTCGTCTCCCTTGACGCTGCCGATCCCATTCGCCCTTTTCTGTTCGCGGCAAGAGTGTAAGTTCCAGCCCGTCGTTTCCTCTTGCTTTAGCCGAGAGTTTAGATATATTTTTCCTGTTAATTCTTTCTCTTCTCTAGTCCATTTCCTTTCTATCTTTCTTCTTCCTTCATCTTTTTATAGATTTTTTTTTTAATCGTTCTTTCTTTTATGGATATTTTTGTTGGATAGTTAGCCTATCAAATGAGATTATTTAGCAAAATATCTATTCATTTTATAATTAAATTTCTGCACTTATTTAGGACCCTTGGGTTGAGTATTCTCTTATCTGTGAATGCTTACTTTTCAAGATTTAATTAGATAATCTCATGAATCATGAATGGGTTTATAGATAGATCTATCTTATTTGAAAGTAAGCTTTGTGAGTGTAAAATCTGTAGAATACTATGCTTATTGTGTCTTGTATAATGAATTGTATAGTATGGAACTTTATATATAGATTAGGGGAAGTTATAACATGCATGAAATGAATTCGTATTTTTGTTTATTAAGGAACAAGATGAGTTTTTGAATAAATAAAGAGCTATTGAGAATTTTTTTTTTTAGAGAAAATAATGATAGCATGTTCTGTTTGGAATTTTAAAATCAAGAAAGTTTCTTTCTAGTTTTCCTTACATCAAGATGACGTTTATGCTTAGAGAGATTGCTGTAACTATATTTCCTATAGTCAAGTTTATGTTATAATAAGATATTTTCATTAAAACTATATTTTTATTTTAGGGATTTTGAAGTTTGAAATGCTCGTATTTAAAATATATTCATATATAATGGTTATTGGTCATTTGTTTTATATTTTGATACAACAAGCAAGGGATATAATCATCTAAGGTTTTCTCATTTTTTTTTATAAAGAGATCCTTTTATAGTTTGATTCATAAATATAAAATGTGATAGTTTTCTCTCCATTTTACTATCTTGACTGGATATGGATCTCTCGGTAAAATTAATCATAAGCCATAGTGATTTGTTTTTGGTTCTTATAATATGAGTTTGATAAATTCTGATTAGAGATTTTAGAAAGGAGTTAAAGTTATATTTTATTACTAAGGAAGATGAATTGTTTAACAGTTTCATTTTAAATCAAATTTTCATATAAAAATAAAGAAATGTGGTGTGTAAGTAATTGAAAAGTGAAGTGTAGAGATTGTGAAAATTAAAATGTTTGATTTGATAAGGAAAAGTAATTTGTTTTTGCATATAAAAGTAAAACTTGTGTGAATTTTTGAAAGGTGAAAAATGTATGTTTCTAAAGATGATTGTGTGACTATTGGAAGGTAAAGGTATATTATCTTGAAAGATGATTTGTGAACTTGTGTGTACTTTGGAATGGTAGAAATTGTGAATGTTAAAAGTAAAGTGTTGTGTGTGATCTTTGAATGGTAAAGTGGTCATTTTGAAAAGTGAAAATATATGATAGAAAAGTATTGTGTAAGAAAGATAAAAGTAAAATGTTTGATTTTTGAGAGGTAAAGTGATATGTGTAGGAGTGTTTGAAAATTAGAATTATGGAATTTGTATAAATTTTAAGAATTGAGAAATATAAATAAAAGAAAGTAAAATGTGCCAGAAAAGGAAGAAATATATATATATTTTTTAAATGGAACTCGTGAGTTTTGACAAAAGAAATGAAAAGCAGTTTGTGTTATAAAGTGAGTTTGTTGGGTGTCTTTTAGAAATTAAAAGCATTGAAAATTAAAAGCTCTATTGCTCTCTATCTTTCTCTATTTTTTTTTCCCTTTCTTGTTGCCTTGGGGTAAATGTTGTAAGAGTACAAAATACGCTTCCAAAAGTAAAGGTTCCAGAAGGCAAGCAACAGAGCTAGTAGTCAAGCCCGAAGAAAGGTACGTCTTTGTTTTTAGTAAATTTTAATTATTTCATTATTATTTATTAAAAGTGCTTTCTAATCCCTGTTTTTCTTGTTTCTTTGTTTTATTTGCATAAATTGCGAGGAATGGTACCGGTCGAGGGAACAAAAGGACAAGAAGCTAAAGGCGTCAGTCGCCTCTATCCAACCGGGTAGAGGTGCTACGGGCGGAACCACCGGGTCGTAGCCCCCGGTGACTGTAAGTATTTCTAAACTTAGAAAACCTTTAGGGGCCCCTTGATGTGGTGTGCGTTAACCCTTCCCTTTTAGGTCCCTGTAGTAACTTCAATTTTATTAGGTTTATTTTTATTTGCTCTTAGATCCCTAAACCCCTTTTACATATACGCAAAGTTCTAAGGGTTAGTAATAACAAATTTTTTTATCCCATATAACAGTAGTGACACTTAAGGATAAAAATTAAGAACTGAGTCTTATAAAATCTAGACTTAGGATGCATGCACACTTTAGGATAGAAACTTATAACATAAAAAATTTAGTGACATCTCACTTTAGAATTAGTAAATATCTTTAAATTAGAATTCAATCAATTAGAAAGCTTTAGCTAATAATTAACTTAGGACATTTCAAAACCTCACAGCCTACTGCACACACTTAGATTTGTTTGTTAGGACAACTTACTCTAGTTTTAGGTTAGGCCGGTGTTTATTTCCTTACTGCACTGTGACGGGCTTTTTCTCGAGTTTTATTGCATGCTGGTTGTAAAATGTTGGTGTGTTTGTTTATTTATTTTTACTGCACTCTATGTTGGTTTGATTGATGATTAGATTACCCATAGGCTAGGAGCGATCTGGATTGTTAATATGATTTTCTGCAGGTGGCCACACTCATGCAGGGCAGAAAAAGAGGAGCTAATTAATTAATAATAAATAAATACTACAGGTGCTTCAGCTGCTTAGCCCCCAAATGAAGAAGAGTGTGGCCAAGTGTGGCTTAATAATTTAAATTCAATTGCATATATATATAACTGTGTGGGATGATTTTTGTTATAAATTGCTTAGGATAACCTTGCAGGTGGACTAAATTTTCCTTCCCTTTCTGTGAAATGAAATGTAATGTAAATATAATATATCAAGAGTCAATAAATGTGAAAGTGATTTTTTGAAAGTGGGATATTACATCCAATTTGGAATCCAAAGAAAGGAGAATATACCTTAAAGGATTATTCTCTTTTATTTGGAAAGCCAAATTAGGATGATTCAATATCCGAATAGAAAAGAAAATACCCCTCTTAGGGATGAGTTTCTTTTCATTTGGATATCCAGAACCCGACGGACTCGAGAAGTTTGTAGAAGAAGAAAAGATAGAACAAGAAGAGGAAGAAATGAAGATTTAAGGAACAGTATATCCTATTTCAAAAATCACTTGCGTCATTCTTAGGATTAGAATCCGGGTTTGTTGTCAGTGGTGCCCGGCCACTTTACTTTTCTGCAAATTCTGGGTGTAATATGGACATTGGACATTGGAAATTATATTTGAATTATTAAAATTGATTGTTTACATTGTTTGTGCAGTAGATTTTTTTTAGGACCTTGCATGCCGTGTTTTGTTTTAGCCTGGATTCGAAATGGAGAGATTTTTTTTGTAAGGGTACGCTTAAAATTCTTATACTTGTAATTTTAAATAAAAATTTTTTGGCTCACATAGTAACTCTAACGATCTAAGAAGTAAGCTCGGGACCGCCGAGAGTCAGCATAAGCATATTAATACTTTCTCTTCCTTGTTAGGCACCTCCCCGCCTGCGGGTTCTGGCAGACCACTTGACCTATGAGGGTGCAGTTCTGTCAAGGGGAAGTTGTGCAATCTCTAGGGAAAAATCTATTTTCTAAGCCTAAATTTTTAAACTGCTTCATTATCATTTTATGCATTCGAGTCAATTAGCATGCATTGCATTAGATACAAACTAAAAAGTGTCTAAAATATTTATTGCATTTCTAGACATTTATCACCCTACATAAGTTGAGGGGCTAATTAGGAATTGTCTTAGATGTTAGCCCCAATTCCTTAAAACTTAAACAACATCCCTACCCATCTTTCATAAGAGACTGGACACATGGTTTTAAAGCGCCTAGGTGGTTAGCTGGCTCCCCAATCTAGGCCGGGGTAAGTCCAGATTTGCACTTCATTAGTTAGGTTCGGGTCGCTACTTTGTAGTACTAAAATTAGATTTAGGTTCTGAGGCAGATTCTTTTTAGATCTTAAGTCCTCGCCCTCCGGGAATATAATCCCAACTTTCTAATAAAATGTCAACTTAAACATAAAAATTTTCTCTTAAAATATAAAGCCCAACATAGGATAGACTGAGGTTGTCTCTGAGCTTCTAAGAATCCGACATCTCCTACTTTTCCTCCATTGACTCGCTAATAAATGTTCAACATTAAGCTTTCACCTTGAAAATTCTTACTTATGTTCTTTGTCTTTTACTTTGTAGTCAAAGGGTATGAAATCACTGCTTTAATCGAGAGTTTTCTTAGGAGCACTCCTCCTAGGATGTAATTAACTATAGGAGCTTGCTCTTATAAGGATTTGAGAACCCCAGACTAAAATAAATCTTATTTTATTTATATAAAATAAGGGAAGAATCTTTGGTAAAGCAGATGTCTTTAAAACTTCATTTCTAATTTTAAATATATTTGTAGGATGTTATTATTATCTTTTCAGATAATATAATATCTTGCTTATTATATTCAATTTTGAAAATGATGAATTTTATAAAATCTATTCTTGTTTTGGATGTCTTGAAGAATGTTATGTTTGTCTTTCAAGATGATATAATTTTCTCCTTGTTATATCTAAATAAAAGAATGGATAAACTTTTTCAAAAAAAAAAAAAAAATTATTTCTATTTTTAAACATATTCTATAGAATTTTATATTCATCTTTCGAGATGATATGTTATTTTTTGAACTATGTTTGATCATAGAAATATATCTTTTTAAAACCCTATTCTGATATTGAATCCATTGTAGAATATTGTGTCGGCCTCTCGAGACTGTGCTTTATTGTCAATGTAGTATTCGATTACAAAATAGGAGAAATAAAAATCTGCGTGGTGAGACACAATTTTTTTTCCCACCAAGGTTTTTCTGGCGACTCCGCTGGGGATCAATCCTCTCTCCATCTTTAGCAGTGTTTTATACCCTTTAATCGGTAGTATACTTGTGCTTAGCATAAGTTGTAACTACCTTTCTTACGCCGGTTCTTTTATTCATTTCATTCTTGAATAATTTGGCCGGTATCTAAAAAATTTTTAGAGGTCTTATTTTGGACCCCGTTAGAAAATTAACGAGGAGCTCCTTTATAATGGCCTATTTGTAAAGTAAATCCCCGTGTTAATTCGAACGTTGTAGTTACATTATTCTTGTAGCTTGATGTTTGAATTAGCACTGGGTCCAAAATTTCAAAAGTTGAAATTAAAACACTAAATAAAATTCATCCTTATCTCAATATTATGTATTGTAGTTATATTTCCATATAACTCAATATATATGAAATAAGATAGGATTTAGTTTATTTAGTTGGATTAATTAAACTTTTACAATTTAAATAAATTTTCAGAGTCTAATTAAAAATTTCCTTTTAAATTTCAGGAAAAATGATGGGTAAATTAATCTTTTCCCTGTCTGATAACATGAACTTGTCCTACAATCCGTTTGCTGATGGTAGTGTAATCAAGTTTGGAAAAGGATTTGAGGATTTGCAGTTGTCTGTTAGTGGACCTGAGTTCACTATTGTTCCAACTAGTGAGGTTGCAAATCAGAAACCTATCCTAGAATTCACTTTGGGATGCGGGTCTCAAACTGCTCCTGTAGACCCTAAGCCCTTTGTGTTTACTAGGATTGAGCAACTTAATCAAGACCAGAAACTCAAGTCAGTTGTAGTAGCAAACAGTTCAGTCCCTTTCAGTGCACCCAGTCAGTTTGAGATTGGATCTTCTTCTAATTTATCGACGATTATGACTAAGACTCAGAGAAGGAATAAGAATCGTCGTATAAAGAGAAGAATGGAAAAACTAGGAATGCCAAAGAAAAACGAGCTTATCCCTCCAACCTCTCCACATCTTAGTGGTAGTAGGTTCCATCTTCTCTCCGCTGCTGATGGAGAAGAAGATGCGAGGTTGATTGCTCGATCAGCCCCTAATGCTGTTAGAAAGTCTGCCACTGAGCCAACAAAAAGTAAGGAAACACATGTTCATAATTTGGTAAAGGCTATAGTACAAGATTGTGCTGATGGTCCTCCATAGACTAGAGAAGAATTTTTAAGGAAAATGAGAAGATTGATCAATGATAGGAATGAAGAAGAAACCTTAAGGAAAAAACTTATTAAAACTAGGGTAGGAGGTCAGTTGAGAATAAGAGATAGTAAAAGAAAAATTCAAACCAACTGCCATCTCTGCTCTCACTGATGGATACCCTAGGGAACCAAGGAGATCCAGTAGAAAGACAGACAGTATTGTGTTGACTGATGCTTCAGTGAAATTTAAAGCTACCCAGTATATTCCACAAAAATTCAGCCGTCAGTTGTCCCCTTCTTCTGCACCACCACAGAGTCATAGTAAGGTTCAACGTAGTTCTCATACCCATTCTTCTCCCCAGATAGATAGGCACCACTCTACGGGTCCTACTCCATCTTCTTATCCTGATGTAGAGCGGTTGGAAACCTCAAACCAACCCTCTTCGACATCTGATGAGAAGAAGGTTTGGAAACCCAAGGAAAAAGCTACTTCTCCTATAGTAGCTTCACCTGAGAAGCCTATAGAAAGTGAACTTGAAGAGAAGAAGAGGGTTGAGAATACTACTCCAGATCCCATGGATTGTGAAAATTATGTTCCTGTTGATCCCAACTATGTTTCTGGAAGATCTATAGAGGAGATGATAGGTGAACTAAAAGACAATATTAGAAATCTGGATGAAGAAGAAGCTTTGAACTTTGACTTAGATGGAGATGATATGTTAGATGATACAGTGGCTGATGTCTTTATGGTTGAAACAAGAACAACATCTTATAATGAACAGATTGAGGATGTTGTATTACAAGATGTTGCAGTTGAGGAAGGCATAGCGCCGGACTTAACTCAACGTCTTGTACATCAATTAAAACAAAAAGATGAGCAGATTTCAAGTATGGAGAAGAAGATAGAAGAAATGATGGCCACTATGGCTTCTTTCCAAAGTCAGGGTCCTTTACCACCACGAGCACAGGTTGAGTCTTCTCAACCCGAGCCTATTCAGGTGGTAGGAAAGAAACAAGTGATTGAGACTATAGAAGAACACCAACAAAATCCAAAAATAAAGGCTTCTCAATCCAAAGAGTTAAAGCAAATGGTAGAAAAGCAAGTAAGGGAGGCATTAGCAGAATCTCAAAGTGCGTCATATACTCCAAAAGGTAGACCTTACCCAGAGGAGTTTGATGCAGTTCCTTACCCAAAGGGATTTGTGCCTCCCTCCTTCAAGATCTTTGATGGTACTGGAAACCCAAGGCAGCACATAGCCTACTTTAGAGCCAGTTGTTGCAACGCTGGAGGAAGCGATGCTTTGCTTTTCAGACAGTTTGTCAGTAGTCTGTCAGGGGTAGCGTTCGATTGGTATGCAGATCTTCCAAATGGTTCAGTACACAGTTTCACAGAGTTAGAGAACATGTTTGTTAAGAGATTTGCAGGCAGTCAGCACCATGTTACAGTTGGGGATCTTGTAATAGAAAAACAGAAACCTGGAGAAAAATTAGTTGAATACATACTTAGATGGAGGAATTTGAGCATGAAATGTGAACCTCAATTGCAAGAACAACATGCAATTGAGATCCTGCTTAAAAACATTCATGGACCGGTAGCCTTTCTTTTGAAGGGTTTTACCATTAAGACATTTAAAAAATTGCTTAATAAGGCCTCCAGTCTCCAAGAAGAAGCTTCACAGCTCTCCTTCCTTGTTGATCAGTCCTCTTCAGACCCTAAGAAGCTGAAACCCCAGAAGGTCTTTGAAAAGAAATCTGGGACGGTGTCAGCTGTGGATAAGGGAAATCAGCCAATGAAAGTGCAGGCAGAAAGGTCCCCTCCTCAGTTTTATTATCAACAGTATCAGAGACCGCAGTATCCTCCACCACAACATCTTCCACTTCGGATTCAACCAGAATTCAACCAACGACGACCTTACCTTACTCCAGAAGAAAGAAGGGAAAATTGGGATAAATTTAATGCATTAATTGGTAAGACTTACCCCTTTAAGAAGGAGGCTTTAAAGAAGATATTGAAAAGTCTTCTTAAGAAGCCAGACTTCAAGTTACCTGCACCTAGAAGGCCAGAAGAAGTGGGTAGGTCAGATCACCCCAATTATTGCCCTTACCATCAGATGTTGGGTCATCAGCTTGAAGAATGTGTCACTTTTAAAGAATGGCTTGACAGAAACATGAAATTAGGAGCTGTAGTGATTCCCAAGGAATACTTAGTGGATCCAGGGCAGGGATCAGCTAAATGTGTGACTGGTGAACCTATCGTTCCTACTTCTTTTTCAAATTCTGATTCTACTTGGGATATAGTTTTATCCCGTTCTTCAAAGAAATTTCTTAACAAACTTTACTTTTCTTCTCTTCAGGAGTCTTTGGGAGCTCAGAAGCCTCTCCAGATTGATCTGATAGTTCCAGAATATGATGTAGAGATGACTCCACCTTCAGAGCTTAAGGAAGCCCGAGTCAGCCAGGGTCCTATAGTTCAGGAGAAAGAGGACACTAGAGATCATTTTATTGCTTTTAGTAGTGTTGATTGTGATGTATCTAGTAGAGTTGTGTTTTCTTCGGATGGGGAGACTGTTATCCTCAATCCTCTTATCTTAGATGACTTTTGTTTTGTTAAGTGTGATGATGTCAAATCAATGAAAAAGGATTCTGCTTATATCTTGTTTATTTCTGATAATGATGTTACAGATGACTTAAAAACTACACCTAAAAATGATTCTCTGGATGATCAATTTAATTTCAAAGAATTAAAACATTCTCTTGGTTATTATTCAGATAGTGATGTCCCTGCTCTTAATTTGCAGGGTATGCCTATCTGTATTGAAGCCGAGATGTCTGATTCTGAAAATTTAACAGAAGTAAAATCAGAATTAGCTGAGGTCGAAGAACATAACCTGCCTGTCGCTTCTTCTGAAGAGATAGTGGAAATCAAGCTTCGTAGTGGAAAAGTATTACCACCTCATGCTTCTTCTGAAGACAAAGGAAAGCAAGTTGTTGACGAACCAGAGTCTTCTCTTCCACCTCAACCCGTTCCTTTTCAGAGTCCAATTGAGAGTGGAATGCCCAAGGTCGATTACAATGTCCTAGCTCATCTCAGGAAGCTGCCTGCCAAACTGAGTATTTACGATGCCTTGATCCTTTCCAAAGAAATGAGGGAAGCATTAATCAAAGCTTTGTTAGATCCGGATATTTGCATGGCCCAGTTAGCAGCTGTACAGCCTGATGAAGCTTTTTGTTCCAGAGGAGTTCCTGAAATTTCTTTTTCTGATGAAGATCTGTGTTTAGGGACGGCTGATCACAACCGTCCACTATACATAACAGTGAACATAGATAACTTCAGATTGTCACGTATCCTTGTAGATCCTGGTGCATCAGTTAATATTATGACTCTAAGAACTCTTGCCTATTTGAGAATAGACGTCCGTAAGCTCAGCTCAGACAAGATGATCTTATTCATGAAAATGGTGAGAGGGCTTTGGGTTCAATTACTTTGTTGTTAGAGATTGAGGATTTTAGAACTGAAGCAAAGTTTCATATTATAGACGCTCCAACATCTTTTAACGCTCTTTTAGGTAGACCCTGGCTTCACGAATATAGGATGGTTCCTTTATCCCTGCATCAGTGTATCAAGTACATCAGAGATGGTACTGAGCACTGTATTAAGGGAGATTTGCAACCATTCTCGGTTCATGAAGTAGGAATTTATGAAGATGCCGCCTATTATTTGCCTAAAAAAGAAACAGTTATTTCCAAAGATCTTAAATTGGCCAAAAATGAAATTGCACTTGAAAAGAAAAATGAAAAAGAAAAAGAAGAAAAAAGAAATGAAGAATATCCCTGCCTCGAAGATAGCATTCGTTGGCATCCTGCTCCTCCCTCACAAAGAGGTGGTATGATGACCCAACGAGGGCGAGATAGAGGCAGAGGATGGCAAAATCATGAAAGTGCAATGTATGAAAACATTCAAAGCAAAACCCTACGATACACATCGATTTAGAATCTGGTTTAGATGATGAATCATGTGTACTGAAGGATGAAAATAGTAACAAAAGGCCAAAATTTGAGATCTCTTTCGAAAATGACAGTGATGAAGATAAAATTCAGGCAAATATAGAGGATGATTCAAATTTGTCTACCTATGAAAGACTTAAAGGATATGTGAAGACTTTAGCTTTAACCCCACTATCGCAAGATAGTATAGCTGGGTTGGCAGTTAAAGTTTCACCTGCTTTGAGCGATGATTGTAAAACTGCTAAGTTTATTCCTTCTTCTAGCAAAAATATTGAAACTGATGTACATGTTGATGATAGTTTTATGAATGAAATAGTGGAACTCCCTTTTGATTGGTATCCTTATTGTGTTAAATATTTAATTGAGCAAGGTCTTACCCCATCTACTTGGACTAAACGTCAAGCTCAGTCCTTTGAAAGTCTTTGGAATACGGAATTCCATAAACCAAAGTCAAAAGCAGGACTAGGCTTTAATACTGTTTGTCCATTTGATGATGATGATTATTGCTTAGTAATTACTAACAATGTAGGATCTGATCATCTTTTTGTAGAGGACATTGAAAATCTTAATGAATTTTGCTTAGAAACTTTAGATGATTCGGATGACTTTCAAGTTAAGGAGGCACCTCCTGAACTCGAGGAGGAAATCCAATCAACTATTGACGAACTAAAAGAAATTAACCTTGGTAATGAAGAAAATCAACATTCGACGTTCATAAGTGCCTTATTGAACGAGGATGAGTCAAATAACTTAGTCAAGTTACTTTCAGAGTTTAAGGATTGCTTCGCTTGGAGTTATGACGAAATGCCCGGATTATCTCCAGAAATAGCAGTTCACAAACTTGAAATTCAACCTGATATAATCCCTGTCAAACAAGCCCCACGACGCATGCGTTTAGAAATTGAACAACAAGTAATAACTGAAGTTAAGAAACTGATCGATGCAGGCTTTATTCGAGAGGTAAAATATCCCTCTTGGTTGGCTAGTGTCGTCCCAGTAAAGAAGAAAAGTGGTCAAATTTGCGTATGCATCGATTATAGGGATCTGAATAAGGCATGTCCGAAAGATGAGTTCCCATTACCCATACCAGAACTCATGGTAGACATTGCCTCTGAGCATGAAATTTTCTCTTTTATGGACGGTTCATCTGGATATAACCAAATCAAGATGGCTCCTGAAGATGAAAAATTTACTGCATTCAGAACACCTATAGGGGTCTTCTGTTACAAAGTCATGCCCTTTGGACTTAAAAATGCTGGTGCAACTTACCAACGAGCTATGACCCGAATCTTCGATGATTTAATCCACCAGCAAGTGGAATGTTACATCGATGATTTGGTTGTCAAAAGTCGTCAAAGGGAAGACCACCTTCATGATCTGAGAATCGTTTTTGAAAGGTTGCGCCGCTATAACCTAAAGATGAACCCTTTGAAATGTGCTTTCGGAGTTACTTCAGGGAAATTCTTAGGGTTCGTAGTGAGACACCGAGGTATAGAAATTGATCCTTCCAAAATAAAAGCCATCTTAGATATGCCACCTCCTAAAAGTCTAACCCAATTAAGATCTCTTCAAGGTAGGTTGGCATATCTACAAAGATTCATTTCTAACTTGTCTGGTAGGTGTCAACCATTTGCTGCTTTATGTAAGAAAGATGCCCGATTTCATTGGGATGAAAAATGTCAAAACGCTTTTGAAAATATAAAACAGTATTTGTTAACACCTCCAGTCTTAGCGGCTCCTATTCCGGGAAAACCCTTAATACTTTACACCGCAGCTTTAGACAGTTCCCTTGGCGCCTTGTTAGCCCAAACTAACGAGGAAGGAAAAGAGAACGCACTTTACTACTTAAGTAGACGACTCTTACCAACTGAAGCTAATTACCCACCAATTGAGAAACATTGTTTAGCCTTAATTTTTGCTGCCCAGAAATTAAGGCATTATATGTTAACTCATAAAATCAATCTCATTTCTAGAGTCAATCCACTCCAATACCTGATGACTCGTCCAACATTGTCAGGACGTTTGGCAAAATGGTCAATGTTCTTACTTCAGATTGATATCACGTTTATACCCTTACGTGCTATCAAAGGTCAAGCCGTAGCTAACTTCTTAGCAGCACACCCGATCCCTGCTGAGTCCCCTCTAAATGATGATCTCCCTGATGAACAAATTATGAGTTTAGAGGAGCAGGAAGGAAATACCTGGGAGTTATATTTTGATGGTGCCGCATCTTCACAAAAGATTGAGGAATCTCAGGAAATAATCCCAGGGAAGACCGGTATCGAGTTGGTTTTCATAACCCCTGAAAAAGGTTTGTTGCGTTATTCTTATCATTTATTAGAGCCTTGTACTAATAACGAAGCTGAATACGAAGCTCTAATGACTGGTTTAGAATTAGCAATATCAATGGAAATTAGGGAAATCAAGATCTTTGGAGATTCACAACTCATTATCAATCAAGTTGCTGGTATTTACAAAGTCTTGAAACCTAAACTTCTTACGTACTATCAATACACTATGAAGCTTCTCGAACAAATTCCAAACGTAACTTTGTATAGGATACCCCGTGGAAGAAATTCTATGGCGGATGCCCTTGCAAAACTTGCAAAAGAGTTAGCTTGTATAGAAGAAGAGTCAATCTCTATAGAGGTTCAAGGTCGCAAAATCTTATCTCTTATAGACTTGGAATACATTAATAAGATTTTTCCTTCTGAGGGTGAGATTGTTCTTGCTATTAACAATGAGACGGTTGACTGGAGAAAACCTTTCATTGACTACTTGCAAGAAAACAAACTCCCTCAAGAGAAATCTGTCGCAGATCAGATTAAGAGAAGGGCTCTCTCTTATACACTGATAAACAACACTTTGTACCGCCGGTCTTTTGATCAATTGTGGTTACGTTGTCTTAACAAACAGGAAGCCCAAAAGATCGTGACCGAGGTACATGCCGGATTGTGTGGTGCTCACCAATCTGGTCCTAAAATGAAGATGAAAATTAAAAGGTTAGGATATTATTAGCCCTCAATGATTGACGATTGTATGTCTATTGCACGTCGTTGTCATCAGTGCCAAGTACATGGTGTAGTCCTACACCAACCTCCTAATGTCCTACATCCAACAATTGCTTCATGGCCTTTTGAAAGTTGGGGTACAGATATCATTGGCCCTATCGATCCTCCCTCTTCTAAAGGTCACCGGTTCATCCTAGTAGCAACAGATTACTTTTCAAAATGGGCGGAAGCTGTTCCACTACGAGAAGTCAAGACTCATAACGTGCTCCAGTTATTTAGAGACCATATCGTATATCGATTCGGTATTCCTCATCGAATTATATCCGATAATGGTCCTTCTTTCAAAAGTACCAAACAGAACAATTTTGTTAAACGTCACAATATTGATTGGAGATACTCCACAAGCTATTACCCACAGGCAAATGGTTTAGCAGAGGCCTTCAATAAGATGTTGGTAGGAATTTTAAAGAAAAGCTTAGAGGACAATAAGCGACAGTGGCATGAAAAGTTGGGTGAGGCTTTGTGGGCTTATCGAACCACATATAGAACCCCAACTCAGTCTACACCGTTTGCTTTAGTCTTTGGGGCAGAGGCTGTTCTCCCTTTAGAGGTACAGCTTCCCTCTCTAAGAGTTGCAGTTAATAATAGTTTCACATCTGAACAGAACGCCCGACTTCGACTAGAAGAACTCGAAGGTTTAGAAGAGAAGCGACTGCAGGCTCAACAGAACCTCGAGTTATATAAATCCCGTATGGCTCAAGCACATGATAAATTAGTCCACCCTAGAACCTTTCGAGTAGGAGAACTTGTGTTGGTCTTACGTAGACCTATCTTGACTCATCGAAGGTTTGGGGGTAAATTTGAGCCTACCTGGGAAAGTCCTTTTGTGGTGGAGAAAGTCTACCAAGGAGGATCTTACCAATTGGTGGATTGTAAGGGTGATCGTCCTATGTTACCCATCAATGGGCGTTTTCTTAAAAAATATTATGTGTAATGACGATGTTATGATGATTTTACAATAAAATTACAAATTTGTCAGAATATACGTTGTTCTCAAATTTTTGAATGTCACATATTGTACTGGGTCCAAGTGATTTGTATACTTTTGAAAATCAAAATTTGAAAAGTTGCAAGATTTGAAATAATTGAGATGTTCTATAATGCTACTATAGAATTGTCCTTTTATTATTTTCCTTTTTTCACATATAATGATCCAATATAAAACCAAAATCCCCAGTGAATATTTGTAAGTTATAAGGATCAATTATGTTAAAAAAGAGAACAAATTTTCAATTCAATGAATTTTCAAAATTTTTTTTCTTTCAAATATTTTCCATTCTCTTCTAGAAAATGACATATACAAATGTTTTAATCTTTAATAGAATATTTACATTTTGTCAATGTCATTTGTGACGAAGGGAAATGATTTAAAACTTTGAAGAAATCAACTATACTTCTAAATTCTAAAAAATCAAATCTGTCTTTAGGTCTAAGTCCGCTTTTACGGCATCCTATTGGCTTTCTGGCTTAAGTCCGCTCTTACGGCAGCCAATCCAGTTTAAATCAGTCTTTAGGTCTAAGTCCGTTTTTACGGCATCCTATTGGCTTTCTGGCTTAAGTCCGCTCTTACGGCAGCCAATCCAGTTTAAATCAGTCTTTAGGTCTAAGTCCGCTTTTACGACATCCTATTGGCTTTCTGGCTTAAGTCCGCTCTTACGGCAGCCAATCCAGTTTAAATCAGCCTTTAGGTTTAAGTCCGCTTTACGGCATCCTATTGGCTTTCTGGCTTAAGTCCGCTTTTACGGCAGCCAATCCAGTTTAAATCAGTCTTTAGGTCTAAGTCCGCTTTTACGGCATCCTATTGGCTTTCTGGCTTAAGTCCGCTTTTACGGCAGCCAATCCAGTTTAAACCAGTCTTTAGGGCTAAGTCCGCTTTTACGACATCCTATTGGCTTTCTGGCTTAAGTCCGCTCTTACGGCAGCCAATCCTGTTTAAATCAGTCTTTAGGTCTAAGTTTGCTTTTACGGCATCCTATTGGTTTTCTGGCTTAAGTCCGCTCTTACGGCAGCCAATCCTGTTTAAATCAGTCTTTAGGTCTAAGTCCGCTTTTACGGCATCCTATTGGCTTTCTGGCTTAAGTCCGCTCTTACGGCAGCCAATCCTGATTAAATCAGTCTTTAGGTCTAAGTCCGCTTTTACGGCATCCTATTGGCTTTCTGGCTTAAGTCCGCTCTTACGGCAGCCAATCCTGATTAAATCCGTCTCTTGGTATAAGTCCTCCTACGGCATCCTATTGACATTTTTGAAGTTAGGTATAAGCATCCCTAGTGGCATCCTAATCTTCGTCCCGAGGAGAAGTGTAAGCAACCCTAGCGGCATCTTCTCTTCGTTAAATGTTAAATCTTAAATCCATCTTTAGGTCTAAGCCCGCTCTTACGGCATCCTATTGATTTCTGACTTTTATCAAACTCAAATCAAACTCTTATATTCCTTTCAAACTACATTCAATTCATTATATTCAAAATTCTCAAATCTTAACTTTACCAAATGATACTAATATCTTTTGTTATTATTTGATAAAGCATCAATACCAACATCAACTTCAGAATTATTGAATCAACTCAAAACTCTATCAACTTTATCTAGATTTTCTATCAAACCTCAAAATTCCTTCAATTCATATACTCAAATCTTCAATTTCAACTCTGGAACTAGTTGATCATTTCGGTCAACGCCAATACACACGATAAACTTTGGCAAGTTTATCATGCCTATTGGGGTCCATTTGTTGACCTCTTTATTCGAGATCAATTTCTCCGGAATCGACTCTAGTACCTAGGTCTCCTAACCTAGTGTAGATGTCGCACCCGCAGGATTTCCCTTAGGTGGACACCCACTGACGTAGCATCGACTCGAGCCTACCACTCAATTCGAATCAAAATCGATTCAATCCAGATTTTGATTCAACTTCAAATAAACTCAAATCTACTCTTTTGAACTAAAATTAGCTACACCAATCGAAGTGAAATCAAATAAAATTAACTCAAGTCGAATTCGATTTCAATGGCCCATTTTAGTCTGGTTTTACACGTTGCGAGCTAATGTCATTAGTTAAATAAATAAATGAATGCAAATTAGTTTAATTTAAAATGTTCACTAACTTGGTTTAATTTAAATATATCAATTTTATTAAAATAAATAACCTATATTTTAAAAATAAAATGTCATTTTTTTATATAATTAAAATATGTCATAATAATCAACTCAATTTTTTTTTTAAATCAATTCCTAAAATCCTAGCCATTGTTTTAAATTAAAATGAGAAGGAAAATGTGTAGTTAGAGCCGGTCCAACCCCGTTACCCCAGACCAGTTTGCGAACTGACCCCATCTCCCTCTTCTCTCAGCATTTCGGAAACCACCCAGTACCGACTCTCACTCTAGTTCGCATAACCTCTCCATTTTCGCGTAAAATTCCCCCTGCCCCCCCGCTCCTACAGCAGTTTGCAACTCCTGCTCTCTCCCACTAATTCGCTCGAGCCTCTCCAGCCCGTCGCCTGCCATTCGCCCCTCTCCAGCCTTCTCCGACCTGCTCCCGAACTTCCCCAGTCCGATCATCTCCTTCTCTCGCAAGAACTCCAGACGAAATCTCCCCTCTTCCATTCGTCTTGCCCAGACAAAATCATTACCAACCCTAGACGACTAAAGTTCTCCAATTTGTCGGCTCCCTTGACGCTGCCGATCCCATTCGCCCTTCTCTGTTCGCGGCAAGAGTGTAAGTTCCAGCCCGTCGTTTCCTCTTGCTTTAGCCGAGAGTTTAGATATATTTTTTCTGTTAATTCTTTCTCTTCTCTAGTCCATTTCCTTTCTATCTTTCTTCTTCCTTCATCTTTCTATAGATTTTTTTTTTAATCGTTCTTTCTTTTATGGATATTTTTGTTGGATAGTTAGCCTATCAAATGAGATTATTTAGCAAAATATTTATTCATTTTATAATTAAATTTCTGCACTTATTTAGGACCCTTGGGTTGAGTATTCTCTTATCTGTGAATGCTTACTTTTCAAGATTTAATTAGATAATCTCATGAATCATGAATGGGTTTATAGATAGATCTATCTTATTTGAAAGTAAGCTTTGTGAGTGTAAAATCTATAGAATACTATGCTTATTGTGTCTTGTATAATGAAATGTATAGTATGGAACTTTATATATAGATTAGGGGAAGTTATAACATGCATGAAATGAATTCGTATTTTTTTTTATTAAGGAACGAGATGAGTTTTTGAATAAATAAAGAGCTATTGAGAATTTTTTTTTTTAGAGAAAATAATGATAGCATGTTCTGTTTGGAATTTTAAAATAAAGAAAGTTTCTTTCTAGTTTTCCTTACATCAAGATGACGTTTATACTTAGAGAGATTGCTGTAACTATATTTCCTATAGTCAAGTTTATGTTATAATAAGATATTTTCATTAAAACTATATTTTTATTTTAGGGATTTTGAAGTTTGAAATGCTCGTATTTAAAATATATTCATATATAATGGTTATTGGTCATTTGTTTTATATTTTGATACAACAAGCAAGGGATATAATCATCTAAGGTTTTCTCATTTTTTTTTATAAAGAGATCCTTTTATAGTTTGATTCATAAATATAAAATGTGATAGTTTTCTCTCCATTTTACTATCTTGACTGGATATGGATCTCTCGGTAAAATTAATCATAAGCCATAGTGATTTGTTTTTGGTTCTTGTAATATGAGTTTGATAAATTCTGATTAGAGATTTTAGAAAGGAGTTAAAGTTATATTTTATTACTAAGGAAGATGAATTGTTTAACAGTTTCATTTTAAATCAAATTTTCATATAAAAATAAAGAAATGTGGTGTGTAAGTAATTGAAAAGTGAAGTGTAGAGATTGTGAAAATTAAAATGTTTGATTTGATAAGGAAAAGTAATTTGTTTTTGCATATAAAAGTAAAACTTGTGTGAATTTTTGAAAGGTGAAAAATGTATGTTTCTAAAGATGATTGTGTGACTATTGGAAGGTAAAGGTATATTATCTTGAAAGATGATTTGTGAACTTGTGTGTACTTTGGAATGGTAGAAATTGTGAATGTTAAAAGTAAAGTGTTGTGTGTGATCTTTGAATGGTAAAGTGGTCATTTTGAAAAGTGAAAATATATGATAGAAAAGTATTGTGTAAGAAAGATAAAAGTAAAATGTTTGATTTTTGAGAGGTAAAGTGATATGTGTAGGAGTGTTTGAAAATTAGAATTATGGAATTTGTATAAATTTTAAGAATTGAGAAATATAAATAAAAGAAAGTAAAATGTGCCGGAAAAGGAAGAAATATATATATATATATATATATATATATATATATATATATTTTAAATGGAACTCGTGAGTTTTGACAAAAGAAATGAAAAGCAGTTTGTGTTATAAAGTGAGTTTGTTGGGTGTCTTTTAGAAATTAAAAGCATTGAAAATTAAAAGCTCTATTGCTCTCTATCTTTCTCTATTTTTTTTTTCCCGTTTCTTGTTGCCTTGGGGTAAATGTTGTAAGAGTACAAAATACGCTTCCAAAAGTAAAGGTTCCAGAAGGCAAGCAACAGAGCTAGTAGTCAAGCCCGAAGAAAGGTACGTCTTTATTTTTAGTAAATTTTATTTATTTCATTATTATTTATTAAAAGTTCTTTCTAATCCCTGTTTTTCTTGTTTCTTTGTTTTATTTGCATAAATTGCGAGGAATGGTACCGGTCGAGGGAACAAAAGGACAAGAAGCTAAAGGCGTCAGTCGCCTCTATCCAACCGGGTAGAGGTGCTACGGGCGGAACCACCGGGTCGTAGCCCCCGGTGACTGTAAGTATTTCTAAACTTAGAAAACCTTTAGGGGCCCCTTGATGTGGTGTGCGTTAACCCTTCCCTTTTAGGTCCCTGTAGTAACTTCAATTTTATTAGGTTTATTTTTATTTGCTCTTAGATCCCTAAACCCCTTTTACATATACGTAAAGTTCTAAGGGTTAGTAATAACAAATTTTTTTTATCCCATATAACAGTAGTGACACTTAAGGATAAAAATTAAGGACTGAGTCTTAGAAAATCTAGACTTAGGATGCATGCACACTTTAGGATAGAAACTTATAACATAGAAAATTTAGTGACATCTCACTTTAGAATTAGTAAATATCTTTAAATTAGAGTTCAATCAATTAGAAAGCTTTAGCCAATAATTGACTTAGGACATTTCAAAACCTCACAGCCTACTGCACACACTTAGATTTGTTTGTTAGGACAACTGACTCTAGTTTTAGGTTAGGCCGGTGTTTATTTCCTTACTGCACTGTGACGGGCTTTTTCTCGAGTTTTATTGCATGCTGGTTGTAAAATGTTGGTGTGTTTGTTTATTTATTTTTAATGCACTCTGTGTTGGTTTGATTGACAATTAGATTACCAAAAGGCTAGGAGCTATCTGGATTGTTAATATGATTTTCTGCAGGTAGGCCACACTCATGCAGGGCAGAAAAAGAGGGGCTAATTAATTAATAATAAATAAATACTACAGGTGCTTCAGCTGCTTAGCCCCCAAATGAAGAAGAGTGTGGCCAAGTGTGGCTTAATAATTTAAATTCAATTGCATATATATATATAACTGCGTGGGATGATTTTTGTTATAAATTGCTTAGGATAACCTTGCAGGTGGACTAGATTTTCCTTCCCTTTCTGTGAAATGAAATGTAATGTAAATATAATATATCAAGAGTCAATAAATATGAAAGTGATTTTTTGAAAGTGGGATATTACATCCAATTTGGAATCCAAAGAAAGGAGAATATACCTTAAAGGATTATTCTCTTTTATTTGGAAAGCCAAATTAGGATGATTCAATATCCGAATAGAAAAGAAAATACCCCTCTTAGGGATGAGTTTCTTTTCATTTGGATATCCAGAACCCGACGGACTCGAGAAGTTCGTAGAAGAAGAAAAGACAGAACAAGAAGATTGAAGAAAGAAGAGGAAGAAATGAAGATTTAAGGAACAGTATATCCTATTTCAAAAATCACTTGCGTCATTCTTAGGATTAGAATCCGGGTTTGTTGTCAGTGTTGCCCGGCCACTTTACTTTTCTACAAATTCTAGGTGTAATATGGACATTGGACATTGGACATTATATTTGGATTATTAAAATTGATTGTTTACATTGTTTGTGCAGTAGATTTTTTTTAGGACCTTGCATGCCGTGTTTTGTTTTAGCCTGGATTCGAAACGGAGAGATTTTTTTCGTAAGGGTACGCTTAAAATTCTTATACTTGTAATTTTAAATAAAAATTTTTAGGCTCACATAGTAACTCTAACGATCTAAGAAGTAAGCTCGGGACCGCCGAGAGTCAGCATAAGCATATTAATACTTTCTCTTCCTTGTTTGGCACCACCCCGCCTGCGGGTTCTGGCAGACCACTTGACCTATGAGGGTGCAGTTCTGTCAAGGGGAAGTTGTGCAATCTCTAGGGAAAAATCTATTTTCTAAGCCTAAATTTTTAAACTGCTTCATTATCATTTTATGCATTCGAGTCAATTAGCATGCATTGCATTAGATACAAACTAAAAAGAGTCTAAAATATTAATTGCATTTCTAGACATTTATCACCCTACATAAGTTGAGGGGCTAATTAGGAATTGTCTTAGATGTCAGCCCCAATTCCTTAAAACTTAAACAACATCCCTACCCGTCTTTCATAAGAGACTGGACACATGGTTTTAAAGCTCCTAGGTGGTTAGCTGGCTCCCCAATCCAGGCCGGGGTAAGTCCAGATTTGCACTTCATTAGTTAGGTTCGGGTCGCTACTTTGTAGTACCAAAATTAGATTTAGGTTCTGAGGCAGATTCTTTTTAGATCTTAAGTCCTCGCCCTCCGGGAATATAATTCCAACTTTCTAATAAAATGTCAACTTAAACATAAAAATTTTCTCTTAAAATATAAAGTCCAACATAGGATAGACTGAGGTTGTCTCTGAGCTTCTCAGAATCCGACACCTCCTACTTTTCCTCCATTGACTCGCTAATAAATGTTCAACATTAAGCTTTCACCTTGGAAAATTCCTACTTCTGTTCTTTGTCTTTTACTTTGTAGTCAAAGGGTATGAAATCACTGCTTTAATCGAGAGTTTTCTTAGGAGCACTCCTCCTAGGATGTAATTAACTATAGGAGCTTGCTCTTATAGGGATTTGAGAACCCCAGACAAAAATAAACCTTATTTTATTTATATAAAATAAGGGAAGAATATTTGGTAAAGCAGATGTCTTTAAAACTTCATTTCTAATTTTAAATATATTTGTAGGATGTTATTATTATCTTTTCAGATAATATAATATCTTGCTTATTATATTCAATTTTGAAAATGATGAATTTTATAAAATCTATTCTTGTTTTGGATGTCTTGAAGAATGTTATGTTCGTCTTTCAAGATGATATAATTTTCTCCTTGTTATATCTAAATAAAAGAATGGATAAACTTTTTCAAAAAAAAAAATTTATTTCTATTTTTAAACATATTCTATAGAATTTTATATTCATCTTTCGAGATGATATGTTATTCTTTGAACTATGTTTGATCATAGAAATATATCTTTTTAAAACCCTATTCTGATATTGAATCCATTGTAGAATATTGTGTCGGCCTCTCGAGACTGTACTTTATTCTCAATGTAGTATTCGATTACAAAATAGGAGAAATCAAAATCTGCGTGGTGAGACACAATTTTTTTTCCCACCAGGCATTATGTCACAAAAATATACTTCATGGTGCTCTTTTTAAGTGAGATAAAAAGCTGAGACAATAATGTTGTGGTGATGGTATGCTAAATTCTATGGCGGTGTATATTATGATATTAATTTTTAGAAAAGGTTAAGAACTGTAGCACTCAGAGACTCAATTCTATGACACTTAAAGTTTGGTTTTCACACAAAAGGTTTAAAACACTAGGCAAAGTCCAATCACTCCATTTTAACATCATTCACTTGGCACACATCAAAAAGAACGATTGTACATCACAATACAAATTTGGATTACCTCCCAAAGAGTGGTAATTTTATAATCTTTATCTTAACTACAGTACACTCTATTTAGGTCGAGAAACTCAACTATCACTCTATGGTGTTTTATATCTCTCCAAGATAAAAATTAAGTGTTGCTCCATTCACCTTGAAAGGTTGGGCAATTTTCTTATTATGGATTTCAATAGTTCGATATGGATGTTCTCTAGCTATAATAAATGGATCCTACCACTTGGGCTTCTTATCAAGGCTTAATTTTTTCTTAATCAGCATTAGATATTCCATCTTTTAGTTTTCTCTTTATATATATTGGCTCTAAACTTTTTTAGTTCATTTAGTTGTATTAATCTCTTTCCTCAAGAATAATTCAAATTATAAGTCAACTCTTTAATGACCCAATAGCCTTAGGTTCTAACTCTAATAGCAAATGATATAAATTTCCTAAAATAATTTTATAAGGTGATTAACAATGTACAAACTGGGAAAAAAACTATATCAACCTATATAGTAACTAATAATTTCATTATAACTAGCACTTCCTAATAGAGAAGACTCCTGAGAAGAACTTTAGCACTTAAATACTTATCTTAGAAATTGGTTAAATGCTTCGTAGTAATTAATTATTTTATATTAAATTAAATTCTTAGTATAAGCACATACTTATGGATCTTTGATGAACCATACGGAGTAATTTCATAGGTCACATAAGGGGGACATAAAAGTAGGTATTCAAAACCATTAAGAAGTAGTACTTAGCAATAATATTAAAAGGAAGAAAAAAATAGAGCAAAGAAAATAAGAAATGAAAAAATTAAAAGTAAAAAGAAAACCAAAGTGAAAGTTGTATTGAAACATAAAAAATTTATACCTAAAAGTCTAACTCCAACTAAATGGTATAAGGAGAAATTAACATACGGGAATTTGTGGGAATTATGGTACATAAGGAAACTTATATTATGACTAGATAATTAAAAAAATATGATGTTCTCCTAAACCCAATATCATTAAACTTAGGTAATAAAGTGAAAATATTTTCAAACATATTTAGGGGTTGGTTTTAAAGGAAATATTAGTGGAGATGAAATATTGGGATATTATAAGATGTATTAATGGAGTTATTCACAATTGAATTCTACTATTTAATCCATTAAGTTAATATTTTCTTATCTTTAAAAGTCCAAAAACTTACATTCGAGTAAAATAAGCTAATTATGAATTAAAGTGCATATGGATTCCTTGAGGAAAAGTAATAATTTAATTTTAGAGGATTTTGTTATTTTAAAATTGTTATGTTTTAAGCTATGCTTTTTTGCTTTGAAATTTCCTCACTTTATGATATTATGCAAGAAAATTGAAAGAAAATGTACGAAACTAAGAATATACCCTATGTTATGTTGTTGGACTTTGCAGTACTATGGCATTGAAGGCCAAATTCAAATATCAAGAATAGAGGGCAGGGTGCCACAACTTAATGGTGCATAACAATGCATCACCTTCCAATCATTGCAACGCCATATAGCCACAACACCGCAGAATTGAATAGAGTTCCATAATGCCAAATTCCTAGAGCACAATTTTGGAGCTATTTATTTAATTACTCTTAGGAAATAACACATCGATTCACTCTGAGCACCATAGTGGAGTACTTCATAAACACTGCAATGCTAGTTCATTTATGGAGCACTGTAATGCTACTACTTTAAGTGCAATGGTACTAGATTCAATTATTATTTTTTATATAAATAACATAACTAAATTTTTTAAGAGGGCTAGCCATTTTTAACTCTTGTACTTATTTCAAGTATGAGTGTATGTGTTAGTAAGGATAGAATGATCAAAGGATATGGAGTGCTTGTATCTATTATTACAAGAGAAATTTGGTTCTATCTATTCGTACAACTCTTACACTTTTATTTATGTTATCTTTACAATGAATCTCTTCATGTTTATATTAATTTTATTGTTAGGCTAAATCAATTTTTGGGCATATAATAGGATAAGAATGCATGCATTATTTAGAACAGGTCTAAATGCTTAACTTTTTTTTAATGCTATTTCTAGTTCCTCTAAGCTTTACTTAATTTTTGTATAAGCCATTCACAAATTTAAAGTTTAGTGTGATATATATCCTTGATGAAGGAGTAGTTGAATAATTAGGGATACTATAATGAAGAACTTCTAGGAATAAACTTTTGTTGGGTAGGACTTTGGGTCAATTAAGAAGATAGTATAATTATAGTAAAGTTAAGCTTTACTAAAGATTGATAAACTTTTTAAAGATCATGAGTTGTATATGCTCTTATTTACAACACCTATCAATATACACCTATTTATGTAGGCATAAATTCTTATCTGTCATAAGTTTGTAAACAATTGAACATAGAACATATTCTTAGTTGATAAGTGTTAGTTTAATTTCAGTAAGCACAAAAATCTTAATCCATGTGATAAGATAAATCTGGAAACTAGTAAAAGTAGTAATAAATTTGTATTAATATTATTTTAATCTTCATGGAAATGATACAACCCATTTTGATATTATTTAACATAACATGTGCACTTGCGTAGTATCAATTATAGCCTATAGGGTGAAGTGTGTCAATCAGTGAATAGAGAGAATATGAATATGCATATTATATATTACATGATCTATATGATACCTGATATGATCCATAAATATGATGCATAATGAAATTGATACATATAAAGATATATGATACACTTTATACTTGAGATTGGTACATGTTGCATAAATAACATGATAAGAAATACAAAGGATATTCTTGATGCTTACTTGCATTGATAATTATTGGAATTAATATATGAATGTATTACTTTTAATGATTCCATGATAGCCTTTCTAAGCCCTTTCCATATACTGGATAGAACTAAGTCAATGATTACTACACACTTGTATATTGTTGTCATATTTATTGACTCTATCCATGTTAAATATTATTATTCATGCTGATATGCTCTTATTCACACAAAATTATGATAAACAAACTTTATTGATGATTTGAATGATTAATTTCATATTGTTCTACTTTTTGCTCCTTTGTAGATTGGTAGGATTTGGTGGCCTAAGAAATACAAAGGCTTCTACTCATTATGTAATTTTTCATGATTTCATTGAAGGATAAGGAGCCAGTGGAGCATAGAAGATCAAATTCTAAAGATAGGTATTTCTTTAAGTTTTTTTTTTATTTTTTGTGGCCATGAATGTATTAAGATAGATTGATTATAAAGATATATTCATAGCTAATGTAAATGATTTTTGAAGATGAAATGAAATATACATGTTTTAAGAGTATCAAAAATGAAAGATAGCTTTTGTTATGCATAATAATTTTTTATACAGATGATTATTAGTGGCTCTGGTAGATGATTAAAAGATTTTAAATTATAAATTCTACCCAGTTAGATCATAGGGCGTAATACACCAACTCTCTCCTTTTGTTCCAAATAAGGTGGAGAAGCCTCTCTCCTTCCCAGGGTAACGGAGAAATATTTTCACTACTTCTCTTCTCATAACTAAGCCTTCAACCTTAGCCTCCCAGGTTAGATCTATAGCCTCCACACTAAGAATCTCCATAGCCCTTCCACAAGAGCCTTTACAAAATTTAGAGGATTAAAGATTATCGATTGAGATATACAACCTTAGTAAATCTCTCATTCAAATCTTTTGGACTCTCCCAAATGATCTTTCTATATTTATCTCTAATATCTCTCTATAAATCACCTCATGTAATTTAATTGATCAACCATATTGTCAATAGTGCAAGAGTTCAAACAAAGTTTATAGTAATGATTAGAAAATAATGAGAAAAAAGGACACTAATTAATTTGTAAGTTGTTTAGCATTAGCTCCTATGTTCATGTATTAATACCTTCACCTATATCTCTCCCAGCCATCACATGACAAAGAAACCCTAACCTTAATGAGTAGTTGAGAAACTCAACTCCTTCTACTACTTGAAGTTAGAAGATCATAACTCTAGCCTTGATAACCCATAACATCTTGTAACATAAAGCTTGAGATCTCTCTAATATATTAAAAATTTTGATGAAATAAGAACTCTTCATAAACAAGAATATAATTATGAAGGATTTGAGATTGTACAAAAGTGGAAATAACAGTGGGTGCACATTCTCTCAAGGGATTTTTCACTCAAAGAACTCTTCTACAAACTTTACATCCTACAATAGTCTTAGGGTTTTCTGGAGATGTATAAGCTGATTATATAATACAATATGTTGACTATATAATATAATTATTTTACATAATAAAAATGTTATGAATGTACACTATTTAACCATATAGTTATTATTCATCTTCTTTCTCAACCTAATTTTTATCTTATCTACTTAGCCTCATCAGTTTTTGAATAGAGAGAACGTCCACTAGTGAAGAGAGAGAACGTTCATAATTCTACGTAGGATTTGGGATTTCCAGCTGCCATTGTTGAAGATGGAAGAGGCTGGCCGGTCATCTTATGATGGCCGGAATACCTCTTCCTTAATATCTACCACAAGTACAACTCTATTGGATTCAAAAGGTAGATTTTTGTTTAATCGAAACTTTTCTCATAAGTTCATGAATTCTCCTCTTATAATCAGAGAGGGAGGTTAGTTTTCCAAGAATTAGTCTTTGTCGGATTCAGAGAAAGGAAAAGGAATAATTTTTGACTTAAACAGTAAGTCTTTCTCTCCAAGTCCATTTTTTATCCCTAATTTAAATGATAAGGAAGCTTCTTCTTCGGCTAGTAAAGATATTAATCTGTTGAAGAAAGATTTTGATGTTTCCAATAACATTCAGGATGATGTTAGTATTAAAATTCCAGTCTCTTCATCTAGAATGGACAATTTTAATGTGTGGATTAAAAAACAACATATTAAATTAAATTTTAATGAAGTTTTGAATGGGAATGATGATGTAAATATAGTTAAACTTGATATGGAGAAGGAAAAAGCCAATGTTGAAGTGTTGATAAATTCATAGGTGGTGAAGATTCTAAGTAAGAATTTTCCATTTTCAATTTGTTCTAATGAATTGAGGAGGAAATGGTCTAAATTTGGAGGAGTTCATTTAACATTGCTCGGATTGGATTGGCTTATATGTTCGTTTCAATCATTTGAAGCAATAGAAGAAGTGCTTAATGGAGGACCTTGGTATGTAGGGGGATTTGTTATTGGCATAGATAGATGGTCACCTAATTTCTCTCCAATCTCTATGGACAGGATTTCTTCTCCCATTTGGGTTCGTCTTCCTCATTTGCCTCTTCATTGTTGGGATGAAACCAACATTACTATAATTGTTTCTAGAATTGGGACTCCTTTATTATTAGATGGCAACAAGCTTAGATGGGGAAGAAGGGAGTTTTCTAGAGCTTGCATTTGAGTTAAATTGAATTCTAAGCTCCCTTGTGGTATTTGGGTTGAAGGTCTAAATTAAAGAATTTTTCAGAAATTTGAATATGAAAATCTTTCGTCAATTTGTTTTAAATGTGGGAGAATTGGACATAAAGACTCTGTATGTCCAAACGTTTCTCAATCTATGAATATGGCTGTTAAAGAAGTCCCCAAAATTTCTTCTCAATATAGTTCTTATGATCATTGGATGCATGTTAAGTTCAAGAACAAAAGAAGGAAGAAAATTCCCTCTAATAGTAATCCTAGTTCATATGGGAATAATGTTGAAGATAAAGAAATTGCTGATCTTGATGCACCGGCTATAATCTCATCAGATCTGAAGGTTCAAATTTAGGATAATAATCCTAATGAATGTTGCCGAGATGTTGCTAATGAATCAATTGCTGATCAAGCCATTCCAATTCCTAATTATGTTAATTCAGAAATTGTAGCACGGGACCTGGTTGGAGGAGAAAATTCAAAATTTGAAAATGCTAAAATTCCAGATGAAGAAGATAAAGCAGGTATGATTCAAATTTCAAAATTGATTTATTGAAGGAATGTAATCAGGACTTGGGAGTGGAATCTGTTTCTAGGGATAATGCAAATAAGGTGGCTGAAGTTGCAACAGCAGTTGTTTCCAGAACCTAGAATGAAGGAAAAACGGCTGATCCTTTAAGGTTGGAAATTCTGATCAAAGAATTTTCCATATATTTTACTTGGAACCTCTTCATTGGTTATTGGAAAAGACATCTAAAATACCTATTATTGTTTTTCATAGGTATTTTAAGATTGTCTTGTTATCTTTGTAATTTTATTTTGTTTATCTTTTATAGCTTCCTTTTTATTTTGGCTTTTTTGTTTTTTAAACTTATTATATTTGCTTATGGGATCGTTACTAGATCATATTCTCTAACCGGATGGGAACTTTGGGATACTAACCAACCCTTGGGTTGTTTAAAACTTTTGTATCCCCTGCAACTCAATGGTTTAAAATAAGAAACAGTGGGTTTCATTTCAAAAATAATTGGTTTAATGTAATACTTTCAATAAAGATCCTTTTTCTCTTATAAAAGGATCTATTAGTTCTTACTTCCTAGTTTGTATTAGGTTGTTATTACTTTCTTATTAATGCAATTTTGTAGTCTCTAAAAAAAAGGGTAAAATCGATTCTGCTGGCATGGTTATTTCCACTGATAAATTCAAATTTTCTAAAGGGATAAATGGAGTTTCTTCTGCTCAAAAATGGGAGGAGGTTACTTCATTATCTGATATCAACATTAAATTCAAAAAAAAATTGGTTGTTAAGAATAAAACAAACTTTTACTCTTTCTAATTTATTAAAAATAGTTTTTACTCTAATCCGAAACACAAGATATTTAAGGAGCTTCAAACCTTGGGGCCGTTGCAAGATACAATTAGGACAAGAACTACTTATTCTACATTTAAGAATCATAAAAGGGGTTTTTGTTGATCCTCATGTACTTCCCAAAGGAACAAAAGGGAGAAGAAACTGAAAGTAGAAATCCTGTATACAGGCCTCTTACCCATTAGATCCTCGAATTCTGCCGAGATTTACGCCGATTCAGCGTTGTTCGTGATCACTTCCCAGGTATCACGTGACTCTGTAGCTCCTCAATAGCATCTCTTCAGCGTCGTTAAATACTAATCCAAACAGAGCATTCGGGGCTGGCACTTCTTCCATTCGCTCTCCCTTCCACGAGCGACCCCCTCTTTGCTCTCCCGTCAAAGCCCCTTCTCTTCCATAGCCGACGAAGCTCCTACCTCTTCCATTGCTGCTTCCGAACTCACGGAAGATCTCTGACCTCTAAGCTCGAGCCCGATTCCTCTCCACCCGATCGTCCTCTCACGTGGTCGACATAATCTCCCTCTGTTCTGAACCATTACTGGTGCCGATCTCTTGTACAAGCCGAGAAAGAGAGGGAGAGAGAGAGAGAGGGATCTTTTTCTCCCTACATTTGGAGTCGAGACTCGCCTCCCCTGTCCGACTTCGCTTCAACTTTCCCTTCCATTCGATCTAGAAGTTACAACATTTTGATCGGAAGAAACACAGGAGCTCACTGTCTTGAAGGTAACTATCTCCCTTTCATGCACGATCTTCGGCCGAGCGTAGTGAACCCACCGAACTATAGAAAAGAAAGGGAGAAGGTTAACATGATTTTGATTAAAATTAAAGTCAATTAATTTTAATAAAAAATTAATGTTAATTAAGTAATTTTAATTAGTTTTAATTAAAATTAATTTAATTATTTATGACTAATTTTAATTAACTGCAATTATTAAATTTATTATAATTATTATGATTAATTATAATTAATTCTAAGTAATTAATTATAATTAAATTTAACTAATTATAATTAATTTTAATTGAAGTTAATGTCAGTTAATCATAATTAATTATTATATTTTCAACTTAAAATAAATTAGTATTAATTATTTATAATTAATTAAAATTGTTTATAATTAATTATTTTTAATTAATTATAAAAAGCTTATAATTAATTATATAAAAAAGAGAGAGAAAAGAAAGTGCTCCCCCTCCCTCTCTTACCTCGATGTTTGTATCGGGCCGGAAAACCACCCCAAGCACGCCTTTGGTGTGCGTGGTGGGATGGGACCCCGGTACGACACCTACGACGAGATAGGCGAGTAACCCCTCGATCTACGTGCCAACATTGACAACCCTGCGAAGGTACAAATTCTTCTAAACTCAAAACTCTGCTTTAATGTTTGTGGCAAACTAAAAAACTGCCCTAAGTATGCCTTTGGTGCGCATGGTGCGATGGGACCCCAGTGCGGCACCTAGGTCGAGGCGGGGTCGCTCATAAGTACCTCCGAACAGGGGGAAATCAAAATTGCTTTTCAAAAATGTTTTTTAAAACCTCATGCATATCTTTGGTGGCGTGGTGGGAGAATACAAAATACAACCGCCATGGTGTCTTACCAACACCAACCGTGCACGTCTTTGTTGATGTGGCGGGTAGGCGGCCTCTTAGTTTTTTCCCCTAAATGGTGGAGACGTCGGGAGGCTTCCGAAATTTGTTTCGAAATACAGACAAGGCTTGGAGCAAAATTGGACTTGTGGACCTGATTCAATTGATCTAAATAAATATGAACTCAAGTCCAAAAAAAAGAAGAAGAATATGATTTTGGACATTTGAACTCAAGCAAGTGCTTGAGTTGGAACACAGGGGACATAGAACTTCGGCTTGCCACTTGAACTTGAACTCAAAAGACTTGAACAAAAAATGAACTCGGACTCAATTGAACACACATGGACAGCAGGGCAGTTAGACTTGAATTTGCAACCAAGCTTGTGGACTTTTGAACCAGAAAGAACTCAATTTGAAGTTGGACTTGGATAAAACTTGCACAATGAATTCGACATGGAATAAGCAACAAATTAAATTGAACAATGAACTTGATTGAACACTTTTGACTCAAACTTGTATCTTGAGTCTCATTTGACTCAAAATCAAGTAGAACTTGATTTGAATGATGACATCAAAGCTCCAATGGAATGATAAGGAGTTGTAACTTTAATTTAAGGGTAAGTACTCATTCAAATGTCATGCAAACAAGTGAAGATTCATGCACAAATTCATTTCAAACTTGACATCAAATTTTTGAATGATGATATTTTATTTACAACATCCATCTCAAATGATGCTTACAAATGAGCGGAGATGATCATAGTGGTGCAAGTATTGATAATGTATGATGAGCGCAATCCATCCAACATGTTAGCACACAAAGTGATTGAGCTAAATCTATATACAAACAACAGTAATAGTAGTACTTCATAGAGGATGAATCTTTTATGGATGATAGAGATTGGTGTACAAATGGATGTGATAGTTCTTCAATCGGAACTAGTGAAGGATGTGAGGTGTCACTTATGAATAAGTGATGTGGAAAACATGCTACAAACACATTTAAATGGTGTACAACAATTCCCTGTGAACAATAACTTATGATGATTGAGATTTTCATATCTCACCCACAAGCAACAATCAATAGAAATCATGAGAAAGGTGATGATGTGCTTACAGGTAATGGAAATTGAAAAGTATATATAGTTGATGGTAGGATAGTATTGATAATGCAAGTTCACTATGCAAGTTACAAGTTATTTCTAAGGAGGCCGAATGATTTTTAATGTTCGTTATGACTTACACACAAGCAAGAGAAGTGGCAAAGTGAGTAAAACACATAAGGAACATAATAAGTATGAATAAATGCAAGCAGTGCCAAAAGATCTACAATAGATACATTGTCTTTACAAATACGGATGTATGTATAATATGTCACTTATGGGTAAATGCAGAAGGACTTCAGTAAATGCAGTATCGTGAAGTCAATTTCAGCCTATAAATGAATACATCTACCTGTACATGAGCAATAATAATGAATGTACTGAAAAGGCCAATGACTGTAACCACCTATTGTAAACCTAAAATGTCAACCACAAGAAAGTTATAAAGGATTTACAACAAATACAAGCATACATAATTTAAAGCAGGAGACTCGTTAGTGCACTACAATCCACTCGTAGAAGGCAATTAGTAGTGTACGACAGTCTACTTATACAAAGTAGTGAACAAGTCTATTCAGAAACTAATACGCCCCACCACCGGACCTGCAACGTCCTTGCAAGCAGACAGAAGGTGTCTATATTGCGGATCTATGGTTCATGTTTTTTATGATAGCAAATAATTCTTATTTCTTTATAATTGCCTTATGAACTAACGTTTCAGGTCCACATGATCAGACTACAACTTAGAACTAGCTTAAGATTGGGTAGACTAGGATTGAGTTAGTTTGTACCTTTTTCCTTTCTTGAGTCTATTGTATTTGGTGTGGCACCTGATGTTTTGTAACTTGGTAGAAATTCTCTTTTACCTTTATGATTTCTTTTTTTGGTAACATCGGCCAGAACGATAGTAATATCGTCCTGGACGATCGGTCTAAAATTAGAAACCCTAATTAGGGCATCCTCATTAAGGCAGCCATCATAAGCACTTAAACAGATCGGCCTGGACGATACCTGTATCGGCCAGGACGATATTCTCAATTCAGAAAGAAATCAGCTGCCATAAGCAGTTTAGGTATTCTTTATTTTAGGAAATTGGCCAGGACGATATTACTATCATCCAGGACGATCTAACTTAATTATACCTAAATTGATCTGGTTATATTTGGAAATCATTAATGGCTGATTGATACGATCTAATCAGCCGGGACGATAATTGGATCTGCCAGGACGATGTCTTGTACGATTAACATCAGCCAGCACCAAAACAGGGCGATGATCAGGATGATAGAAATAAGTTTTAAACTAATCGGCCAGGACGATCGAAGTATCGGCCAGAAAGATGTAACCAATTCACCTCTCTCTTTTAAATTAGCTTTAGGCCTGTTCTATAGGCCTAACATCCCTAACGATCTTTCAGTCTAGAAATACTTTCAAAATACCTCTACATATGCACTATAAATTGTATACACATAGGTACACTAGAGGAGAAAGTACAATCTCAACCCGCATGGGCCCGACGAGCGAATTATTGGTACACACGTGACGTTTAGGGATGCTGCACGGGTTATTAAATTTGAATCCGATCATCCTAAGCAAGTATAAAGGAGTAGATAGGGTTCAATTATAAAATGCCCCCAAACAACCGCATGGGCCCCGGCGAGCGTGTTATTGGTACACACATGATATTTAGGGATGCTGCGCAATTTGACAAGTGAATTCAAGTTTGAAACTAATCCTTCTATACGGGTCAATAGAAGTTGACAGGGTTCAAACCAACAAACAAATTTACAATTATAGCGACCGTCATATTTGTCTTAATACATTCATATTAGGCCTTCAAGGCCTATAACAATGAGAATACACTATCAAGGGTATAAAGCCTACAAATTTCGATCCTCTATCGATAATTCGATAGAGTTGACAAGATTCAATCAATAAAAGAGAAATGACCCCGACCACCCCGATGATGGCCGTGCTGATTTCTTATCTCAACTAGAGGGGTTCATAAATATTTTCAAATGACACCCAAAATACCCACAAAATCCAAAAATCCCAAAAATCCAAATATTTAAAATTTGAAATCTAATAATCTATACTTAAAGCAAAATTCATCCACCCTTCACAACTATTTGCTAAGGTGGACAAGTTAAAATTTACTTCAGCTCACAAAGAGTTAAATGCCTAGTCAAAAATATCACTAGGATCCATTCTCAAATAGTCTCCTCCCATTAAGGATGTGGTACGTGTCCTCTAATCTTTAGTTCACCGCCAAATGGCACCGTAGGATAAACGGTTATGATCCGGGGCCCTCTGAATCGATTGGTTTTGTCGCCAAATGGCACCACGAAATACCGGTTATAGCTAGAGCCAATACGTTCCTTATTGGCATCAAATCCTTTTGATATGAATCTATAAGATATGATCGATAGGGAATAAAGCCCTCTATTAGCTAAGGTAAATTCAAATTTGTCCCCTTAGATAAATATTCACCCGAGGTCTACAAGGTTCCCTTGGACAAAGCAACCCATGGCTGTCGACAAGGATCCTTCTGTCATGTTGGGTCGACTACCTCCTCTGACTAAGTAGACCAGGGGCCATGATAGTCCGGTACGACAGAACCATGGGATCTTGATAGGGTCCATCATCCATTCCCCCACCATCCGCTTTAAGTGCAAGATGATGAAATTTCATATATTAAATATCAAATATGCCTAAATTCCCAAACTTCCAAATATTTCAAATACCTAAATCCATTGATGCTACTATATGCCAGATAACACGTATTTATACGTATCTGATTGATGACTAGCCTTAATCGAAAGTTCTCTCTCATTATCGAGAGGGGTAATTAACTATAGGGGCTTGCGCCTATAGGAAACCAGAACTCAGATTATAATGTCCTCGCAAAATGATGGTGAAATCTACAGGTAGTGTCTTATCTACAAACCCATCTGTCTTTCAAAATATACCTCAAAACTTATTAGTTAAAACTCCCTTGCCGAATAAAAAAGAAAAGCGGGCGGAGGCTGGGGATGAATTTTCGGAGCACACAGTTTTTCCCCTACAACCCGTTAATATGGCTAGTTACTATTATATTGAAAAATTGGAAAGAAGCATGTTGGTTATTTCTTTGTAGTACTTGATGACTGAGCTTATGTTCAGAAAATATTTCTATTCCTTTAATAGGAGCATTGTCCTCATCAACAGTAATTGGTTTATCTCTACTTCAAAGGATGAGCTTATTATTCAAAAGGATGCAATAGATGGAAAAAGTTCGTTCCAGAGAAGACTAATTTAAGACTTTATAGGCTTCTTTTGGAATTTTATTTTTCTTATTCTATTTTGTAATCGCATTTTCTTTATTTTAGTTTTATATTTGTTTTATAAGATTATTATAATTAGTTATGAGATTGTTACTAGTTCTTATTTTTTAACCAGCTGGGAATTCTGGGATACTAACCAACCTTTTAGGTTGTTTAATCTTTGGTATCCCCTCCACCCCAAGGGTTTTAAAATGAGAAATAGTACGTTTCATTCTAATTATGATAATTTTATTATAACAAATAGGCTCTTAATAAGGTTCCTTTTCAATTTGGTTCAGGAACTATTAGTTTTATTTGCTTCTAGTTTGTACTAGGTTTTATGTTCATCAATGCAATTTGCATTTCTTAAAAAAAAAAACCATATAGTATGATTAACATAGTTATGCCAAAATCACATTTATTGCTCACTTAATTCAATTTGCTTAATAAGATTAATTCTGGAAGATAATTATATAGTAGAATATGTATCATATAATATGGTTAATTTAAATAGTTCTAAATAACAAAATAATATTGTAATGTTATTTTATTTTAATGTTAATTTAACTTGGATGGTTTAAGTGGAGGAATGCATCGGGCTTGCTGTGTGATAGAAATATCCCCCTCAAACTTAAGGAAAAATTCTTTAAGATGGTGGTGAGACCTGCAATGCTTTATTGTGCCTAATGTTGGCCATTAAAAGAGAAGCATAGTACTATGCTAAGTGTTGAAGAGATGTGGATGCTTAGGTGGATGAGTGGATTTACCTTCAGAGATAGGATAGAAAATGAGCATATACATAAAAATGTTGGAGTAGCTCTAGGGAAATATAAGATTAGAAAGAGTCACCTTAGATGGTTTGGTCACATTAAACAAAGGCCTTTCGATGACCCAGTTAGGAAAGTTGAGGTCTTAGATTTTTCTTATATTAAGAAAGTTAGAGGTAGTCCTAAAAAGACTTGGTTCAAAAATATTTGAAATGATCTTTCATTACTAGATTTAAATGAGAATTTGAATTTTAACAGGACGTAATGGAAAAAACGGATTCATGTAGTCGACCCCATGTAGTGGGAAAAAGGCTTGATGTTATTGTTTGTTGTTGTTAATGCTTTTCTCACAATATTAATAGTATCATACAATATAACTAGTTCATGATATAAATTATAATATTTTTAACTAATATATATTGATCTTATCTAATTTTATCGTTCAAGTATACATCATACAATACTATAAGGATCATATAGTATATTTAGTATAGATCAACTTATATTTTTTTTATCATTTATAAAGAATATTTTAGAATTATTTTTATCACTCATTATAGTGTAAGTGTGTCAGTTGTTTAAATTATTTTTACTTGGAATATCAGTAAATTAAAAAAAAGCATAATTTATAACTCGACACTCATGCCTTATAGTTTGGATTACTCTAGGTGAAACTTAATCCTTTGATTTTGACTTCTTAATCTTATCCTGGGGGTTTTGATCCACATTTTTGTGTAAGTCATCTTGGTTATGTATTTTAGCACTCCATTTGAATTTATGCCTTATGTACATACTTATTAGTTATAATTAGTGTGGTAAATTCATTAATTTAGAAAATAATTCATTAATGATTAAAACAAAACATATTAAATGACTTAGAACTCATGGGGGAAAACATTGAAGTGAAATTGACTATAAATGATCCCAATTAAAGCATTGGAAGTAGAATTTAAAACCTTGGGACATTAGTTAAATGACTAATAATCACCAAATCTTGCATGCTTATAGTCAAATCAAATATCTTGATAAGAAAAATTCAACGTGCCTATGATTGCATGATTTTAACATCATTAGGTCCTTCAAATAATAATAATAAAAAAAACACTTTTTAATCAAGGGGATCATTCAGGGACTATTAATCAAATAAATTCATTTTGGCTATATTTACATGGAAAGGCTTGTCGTTGTTATTATTTTTATGAAGAGTGTCACACTCAAAATTATAAATAGTTTCTAACTCTCTACATGAAAATGGTTTGAATTACGATTTGAGACTATAGAAGGCTTAAAGTTCTAAAAAATCCTAGGGCTCTACCACCATTGGATCATTGCCACCCAAACATCATTTTTTGTACTATCACTACCCAATCATTGCTATCAAGAAAAGAAAAAAAAAAGACTGCAAAAACATCATCGACAAGCACCCACTACCCAACCTTTGTTAATAGACCACTATTTTTGTACATTAACATATTGCCACATTCATCCAATCATCATCATCAGACCACCAATGCGTAACAATTACTATCGAGCTATCGCCACTTAATCATTACCATCAAATTACCACTGAACCACCATCTTCTCGTCACATAAACCTAATTTTTTTTTTTAGAAAATCATTATAAAGAAGTTAACATTTATAGCTAAAAAAAGAGTAAAATAAAGAGCAAAATACTATGAAAATTGGCAAAAGTATAACAAAATAGTGACAAAGTTATTTGATGTTTAATACATCTCAGTGAATATTTATATGTATATAAAGGAAAAAATGATTCTATTCTGTGAATATCTAAATTTTATATTGAAGTAAATTTCTATTTAATAGTAAACATGCATCTAGCTGTTGTAGATCACTAGTATTGATGAAATATATCAAGAATTGTTCTATATAATAAGATACTAGGAATATGGAGGGAAATGTTATAATGCCTGCTTGCATATCAATGTGGTGCTTAATAGAATTTATTTTGTCATTTCTCCAATAAATAAGTATCCTTAGGTTGGATAGTTAATTTATCTTACATATGTTGAGTTCTAGATAGAGAAAGAGGGTTTATAATGATGTTGGAAGCTAATCTTAGAAATCAAACTGAAGAACGATGATTTCATTAGAGCATATATAATTTGAAATGAAGTGATAGTTTATTCTTGGTACATACATGGTATATTAGATTTCATACCAAGTCCATTAATGAAATGCTAGCAAAATATAGAGGAGTGCATGTAATATCCCTTGATATAGTACCTAGGCCACTTATAATGACCTAAAATTTCATGGTATGAATTATATGATTATTTAAGTGTTTATGGGTCATTCTAAAGATGATTAATTAGGAAAAATTTTAAATATATTTTTTTATATATAATATGATGCTTGAATGAGAACATTACAATGCTAAGCTCTTTGCTTAGGTGAACAATAGTTGACTCATTATGAGCATTGTAGCATTGCCTTTTCTATTTATTAAGGAGAACTACTATGCTTATGAAGTAGCACTTCAAAATTGAGGACTCTATTTTTAGGAATTTTTTAGAAATAAAAATATCATGGAAGAACAGTAGTGTTAGGATGGTTAGTGTTGTGGCTTTATGTTAGTTTTAAGATTTTTATAAATATATAAAGCATTAGCCCGTTCACCTTTTTTCATTCCCATTCATTAAAAATGTTCAGAGATGGGCTGAAGAGGATAAATATGAAAGAGGAGAAAGGAAGATTGGGTTTGGTGGCCATGAAGCTATAATTTTCCATTGGTCATGTTGACGAAGTTGTTATTCTCAAGGTAGGCATCTATTACCCTACTTTAGTTTTTAATTTGGATAATTTGTGAAGAATTTATGTTTATTTATTAATTTAATATAGTTTGAGAATTTTTTTTACTATTTTTTAATATGTTGTATAATAGAGAAATCAAAGCATTTTGATAAGAAACAATCAACATTTTAGAAGGTGATTTAAAATGCAAGTTTTTGTATGTTTTGATACTTATTTTGATTGTAACATAAAGTGTCATAAAATAATAAAATCCCTGAAGTGATGTTATAAATGTTCCCCATTAATGGTTTTTTGAATTGTAATTGTTGATTGTGTATACAAGTTCTACTCCTTGTATATTATTGGAATTGTTGTACACGTACTACTTTCATGCATTCATGCATCATGTTAAAGGTCATTCATATAGGTTAAATATATTGATATTTTTATGTTTATGTAATGAAATGTATATGTCATGTTCTTATGAAGAAGGATATCTAGGGGGAAAAAATGATAAAAAAAAATTTAGGTTTTTTCATATTTTATGTAATACAAGTAGAGTTATATGGGTCTCCATACACATTTATATGTTCCATCAATCTTGAACAAATGTTTGATGGTTAAGTAGAGGTAGAGGTATAAGGGAAATAAGGCTATATTTAATTTCTTCATATATCTCGAAAAAATGTGAGAAGATCAAGCGGAGTTATATGAAGAAATCAGAACTAGAGCATGTGAATCATGCTTTGGATAAAATAAATACAAGTGATGTAAGCTACCCTTAACTTAAGTTCTAGTTTAAATGAAGCTCATGTTTTTGGTATGTACAAAATCAAGGACTGGTCATGTTGTTGCTACTCACAAGTTCAAGTTGTTGCCACCTACAAGTTCAATAAAAGTATTCCATTGACACATAACTACTGTTAATAATCAAGTATACTTCTAAAATCATGTTAGGAATAGAACATTGCAAAATTACCACATTTCTTTTATTGAACTATAAAAATATCATATTTGATTCTAATTCAATTTATTCTAATTACAAATGTTGAATTCTTTAGTAGTTCTCAGGTAGCCTACTGAGTAAGTGGTTTGCTCATCCTATATATGTTTACATGTTAAATAAGAAAAGCCTAAAGCCTCAATTGAGAAGAGAAAAATGTTGATAAGGTCAAAGTTTAGGTTGTTACTAGGTTCTTATTTTTATAGTTATTCTTTTGTGATCTATTCATTCATTTATGTAGTTGATATGTTGAAAAAGTTATGTTAGATTATTGTACATATTTTTTGTGATGAAATGCTAGTTGTTTATATTTCTATAATATGATGTCTTAGTTAGTTTTGGGATCACTCATTAATGATGAGTGAAATAAGTTAAGAACAATCCTTCTATTAGTTCTTGGATGTGACATGTCAATTGTAAGACGAATGAGAAAATCAATTAATAGGAAATAGAGCCTTATAATGTTTGACACTACTACAACCAAGGCCCTATACTTTGCTTCAATAGATGATTTTGTAATTATTGAATATTTAATGCCCCATGAGAGTAGTGTTTGTCTTAGGTTAAGTATAATATCTATCATTGTGTTCATTACCCATCACCACCACCAACATTAACGAATGCCACACCTATAAGGTTGATGCATACCACAAATATCAACATCAACACCCACCGTCATCTTCAATATCAACAGGCATTGTCAACTATAAGGTCAATATAATCTTTGATATTAATATCGACACACATCTACTTTATTGTTCACATTTGCTTCTAACGCCAATACACATCCTTGCCTATAAAACCAATGCACATTTTTTACACAAACATCGATGCTCCACAACTTTATTGCATATCATCAACTATAAGGTTGAAACAAATCATCAACACCATCATTTATGCCAGCCAACTTTGCCTTTTTCATCCCAAACAACATCGATTCTCAACGACTTCTACTTTCGACATACCCACCAACATCGACGCAAACCATTGGCCATAAAGTTGATACACTTCATCTATATCTTTTTGGACTCCCTAGATAAAGAACAATAATTTGACTAGACATTTTTGTTTGTAACCTTTTATCCCTAAAGGAGAATGACTCAAAATACCATGAATGATATCTTAATGGTAGATCCAATGCCTCGAGGATCCTCTAATTTCTACCAAAGAATTCTTTCTCTATAGTTTTTGTCTACTAATATTGTATAATCGATTTCTTTAATTATGGAGATGAGTATTATTTATAATCTAAGGCATGCTCTAATAAAATTATTTTAATAGAGTCAAGTTCCTTTGTTTCCCCTTTTAAGATTTTCCTCATAATAATATGAGTGATTGGGGGGGGGGGGGGGGGGGACCAGTCCCCGCTCCCCCTCAATATATATATATATATATATATATATATATATATATATATATATATATATATATATATATATATATATATATATATATATATATATATATATATATATATATATATATATATATATATATATATCCTTTTGAGCTTAACCCACTCACATTTTTCCCCTTAAAAAACCTGCTTGCCCTAAAGTCTTAGCTCTATTCCGTGCTCACCTAAATTTTTTTTTTCATTTTTTCCTAAAAAAATCCCTTCGTTCTTACCCTCAACATTGCCTGTCAAATCAACAAACCCGAAAGGTACAAAATCATTTGTCACCTCATTCTCCAATAAAGGTAGCATTCTTTCTCCTCCCCTACCTCCCCTCATTTTCCAATGAAGCTTATTTTTCTTAACCCTTCTTTGCGTTAATATTTATATTCATGCACCAGTGTGGTGTAGTAGAAAGCTCTATAAGTAATTCTAGCATTCTATAATGATTCAATTCTCTACATTCTATAAAGTGCTTTACCTTAAAAAAAAAATGTTGTACCTGTAGAGAGAGTTACTATTTGCATGTTTTACATTCTTGCAACTTGTATTATTTTGATGATTTCAAATGTTATTATTTTTATATATGTCCTAACACTTTTTGGAAGTTTTATTTTTGCTCTAATGTCTACTAACATTTCAGGAAAATCAACTCCAAGCGATGAAGACTTCAAATTATTATTTTGTAAATTACAAGTTTTGAAATGAGAGGGAGTGATTGTAATTGAGTGAAAAATCACAACACACACTCTTGGGGGACAATTTTTATGAACTGATCATACGGGACGAACTTCGTTCGTACGGTACGATCACGTCAATTAACCCTCAGAAGAGCAACGGATCGAACAGGCGAGTAGAAAATTTTTTAAGTCCTAATCGTCCAGGATGAATTTAATATTCATCCCGGGATGAATGTCTCATGATTCTCACTTTCACTGTTCATCCAGACAAAATTAATTTCCGTACCAGGATGAAGCTCTCTGTATGAAATTGTACAAGACAAAATTAATTTTTGTCCCTGGATGAAGCTCTCTGGATGCGATCGTATAGGAAAATATTAATTTTCATCCTTAGATGAAACACTCTGTATAAAATCATCTGAGGATGAAACCTGTTCATTCCAGGATGAACCGAACTGACTTACGTCAGTTGGTTACATCATGTAGAATTTTGGGGACCGACCTATGTAATAACCGTTTCGCACCGGACAAACCTAGTTCGTACGGGATGAGCGTGTGCGAACATAGTTCGTACCAATATACATTAGGTTCATTTCCGACACTTTAAGTAAAATCGTCCAGGATGATCCATGATCGTACGGGACGATCCACTGCATACAGAACTAAAAACTTGTTGTTTTGGGGAGGTTTTTCTTGTCTTTTTTATATACAGTCCAAATTAGACAGCCACCCAATCTTTTTTCTCATTGATCTACATTCCTATTGGAAGAAGAGTAAAAGAGAGAGTGAGAGAGAGCATTCAAAGAATGATTTCTACCATTGGAGTGTGAAGGCTTTGCATAGTGTTTAAAGGTAAGATTTTCTACTTGTGATTTGAGGTTACTTCACTCTTTTTCTTTCTTCTTTCTAGATTTCTTGGGAAAAGATCTATCAAGGAGATTCGGTTCTCTGCCGACACTAGGAGAGTGTAAAAGGACATTCGGTTCTCTGCCGATACTAGGAGAGTGTAAAAGGACGTCCGATTCTTTGCCGACACTAGGAGAGTGTAAAAGGACGTCGGGTTCTCTGCCGACAGTAGGAGAGTGTAAAAGGATGAATGGTTCTCTGCCGATACTAGGAGAGTGTAAAAGGACGAACGATTCTCTGTCGACACTAGGAGAGTGTAAAAGGATGACGGTTCTCTGCCGCACCGGGTAGTGGTGAAATGAGTGATTGTAAAGGCTTCTCCGCCTTACTGTGGGTGCAAAAGGAGAGACACTATTGGTATTAGTGCAATACTCAGAGGGTGCCTCTGGGGAGTGGATGTAGGTCTGGTTTAGACCTAACCACTATAAATCATGTGTCCTTTTATTTTACGTTTTTTATTTTCAACATTTAATTTAGTGATTTAAAAAATATGGTTGAAAATTTTTTTATAAAAAATATTATTAAAGTTTAATTTCGATTAAAATTATCAAAAGAGGGAAAATTTTTAAATACCAATTAACCCCCCCCTCCCCCCCTCTTGGTAGCTTTGAGACATTAACTTAGGTTTAACAACCTATTTACTAGACTCAACAAGTGGTATCAGAGCTCCATTTCAAAATCATAAGTTTAACTACTTTTTTATTAACGTAGATGGCTATATTTGGAAACCGAAATACACCTGAGGGTTACTCTATTACTAGACCTCCACTGTTTGACAATATACCTTTTGATTTTTGGAAAATACACATGTCTACTTTCTTAAAGTCACTTGATTATCGTATATGGATCTTAGTCCAGGAAAGTTATACAAAACTAACTAGATTAGTTGATGGAGTTAGGGTAGAAACACCTTTTATAGATTAGACTATAGAAGAACGTGACTTAGCTCAACTAAATGCTAAGTGTTTAAATAGCTTCTTTTGTGCCTTAAAATCTGAAGACTACATGCGGGTTTTCACTTGCAAAAGTGGAAAGGACATATGGGATAGACTTTATATAACTTATGAGGGGACTAATGAGGTTAAGCAATCAAGACTTAATATCTTATTACATGATTATAAATTGTTTCGCATGAAACCAAATGAATCTATTTCTGACATGTACACAAGATTCACACAAATTGTCACTTCTTTGCATGCACTTGGTAGTGAATTAACTAATGTTCAAATGGTTAATAAGATTCTTCATTATTTACCTACTGCTTATGATGCTAAAATTTCTGCAAATACAGAGTCTAAAGATCTAAACATTTATTCTATTAACAATCTTCTTGGTTCACTCATTACTTACGAGCAAGGGGTTAGTCAAAGAAAGATTGATGCAGGAGAGCCACGAAAGGAGAAGAATATAGCACTAAAAGTGTAAGAGTCTTAGAGAGAACACTCACAACCTGAGGATGAAGAGGATATTGCATTAATGACTAGACAACTCAAAAGCTTTCTGAAGAGGAAGCAGAAGAGACGTCAGCAATGGAATAGAGGTAAGTTTAACAAAAATTGCAAGGTTTCTAATGAAGTGATTTGTTATGAATGCAGGAAACTAGGTCATATCAAGACTTATTGCCCAAAACTCAAAGCCACTCCTAGCAAGGAGAAGGTAGAGGAGAAACCAATTGTAAAGAAGGGCAAGAAGAAGTTTCAAATAGCTTTTTGGGCGGACTCAACTTCAGATTCATCAGAGACAGAAAAGGAAGAATAAGTCACCAATCTTTGTTTGATGGCAGATAGTATAAATCAATCTGATCAAGAAGAGGTATGTGACTTAAGTTACGATGAATTATTTGAAGTTTTTGAACACATGCATAATGCATATAAAAAAATAAAAAAGATGCATGCTAGTGTAAGTCTAGAATTGGAAGAACTTAAGAAAGAACATTAAATCTTTAAGAAAGATCATGCTTTAATAGATGACAACCATATGAAATTACTTGATGAATATGATGATTTGAATAAAAATCATGAGATTTTAAAATCATCCTATATTGATCTTGAAAAAGAATTTAAAATATTTAAGGATGAATCTGAGAGCAAAACATATCGAATCAATTATATAAATCGAATCTTGAAAGATATGAATTCATTTTATAAGTTGAAAATAAGAGCTCTTGAGGATATTTAGGATACCCCCCAAACTTGAAGATTTTACAAATCCTAAATTTTATCCTAAATATATGGAATCCCTTAGAAGACAAACAAATGGTAGAAGACTTAGGAATATATTTTCTAATGTCAAATATAATAATTGTGGATTATTTAAACATATAACACATATATGTACTTTGAAATGAAATTTGATTTGGTGTGGAGACCTAAGATGCATAAACCTAGATATATCATACATGCATCTGATTATAAATTGCTAAAAGGTGAACCCAAACTTGTTTGGGTTCTCAGGTCTAACATTTGATATTTTTGCAGGGTTGCTCTCACACAAGACCTCGTGGGAGCATATGGTACCTGGACAGTGGATGTTCAAAGCATATGACTGAAGATACTGCTCAATTCATAACACTGGAAGCCAGAAGTTTAGGCAAAGAAACACTTGGAGATAACACCACAAAGAAGGTGGTTGGATCAGGTATGATTGGAAACTTGAAAAACTTTTTTATTGACAATTGGTTGAAGAATTAAAGTATAATTTGCTAAGTATAAGTGAGCTATGTGATAAGGGTTATAGTGTAAAATTTTTTCCTACTAGCTGCATATTAAGCATAAATGGTAAAGATGTGTTAAATGGAAAAAGGGTAAATAATGTTTATATGCTAGATTTAAATTGCATTCATACTCCTACTGCCTTTTATTTAAAAACTATTTCTGATGAGTCATAGCTTTGGCATAGGAGACTTTGTCATTCTAGCATGAAAAACCTTAGAAAGATTACCCAAAAGAATTTAGTGAGATGTATACCTAAACTAGACTTTAATAAGGACCACCTTTGTGATGCATGTCAATTAGGTATGTAAGTGAAGTCCTATTTTCAGTCCATTAAGGATCTTAGGATTAGTAAACTTTTGGAAATCTTACACATGGACCTTTTTGGACCAGTTGAAACTGTAAGTCTATGATGGAAGGTATACGTATTTGTTATTATGGATGATTACTCAAGATTCACTTGGATTAGATTTCTATTTCATAAGAGTGAATCATTTGAGAAATTTAGAAATTTTTTGACTTGGATTTAAAGGAAATTAGGGTGTGAAATTATTTCTATACAAAGTGATCATGGAGGAGAATTTGAAAATGAGAGATTTGAAAACTTTTGTAAACAGAAAGGAATTGATCATAATTTCTCTGCACCAAGAACCCGTCAGCAAAATGTGGTAGTCGAAAGGAAAAATAGAACATTAATAGAAGTCGCCCGAGCAATGTTGGCAAAATACTCACTTCCTTGATATTTTTGGGCTGAGGCGGTTAGCATTGCATGTTATGTTCTGAATAGGGTGAATGTGATATCCAATTTAAATAAAACACCCTATGAGTTACTAAAAGGGAGAACACCTAATTTGTCATATTTGCATGTTTTTGGTTGCAAGGTATTTATTCATAATAATGGAAAATCTGCCTTAGGAAAATTTGATCAAAAATCAGATGAAGGAATTTTGGTTGGATATTCAAGTGTTGGAAAATCTTATAGGGTATTCAACAAAAGAACTTTAGTCATTGAAGAGACCACACATGTTGTATTTGATGAATCTAGAAATTTGGAAGAGCCAAATGTTATTGAAGATGAGATTTAGGATAACTCTCAAAAGATTGATAGAATAAACATGGAAAAAAATGTGGAAAAGAATTTGGAGATAGAAAACCCTTTGCCTAGAGATTTGAGATATTCTAAAAATCACCCAAGGGAATTGATTATTAGTGAACCTAGTGAGGGTGTTAGAACTAGGCGTGGATTAAACAAGGAACTCAATCATTTAGCCTTTATTTCAACTATAGAACCCACTAATATTGATCAAGCACTTTCTGATGAATTTTGGATATTGGCCATGCAAGAAGAGTTGAATCAATTTATAAGAAATAAAGTTTGGGAATTAACTTCAAGGCCAAAAGATCAAAGCATAGTTTGAACTAAGTGGGTATTCAAAAATAAAATGAATGACTCAGGAATAGTCATTAGAAATAAGGCTAGATTAGTTACTGAGGGGTTTAATCAGATTGAATGAATTGATTTTGAGGAGACTTTTGCCCCTGTAGCTAGACTTGAGGCAATTAGGATTTTGTTAGACTTTGCTTATTTTAAGGGTTTCAAATTATTTCAAATGGATGTGAAAAGTACATTTTTAAATGGGGTAATCGAAGAAGATAATTTTGTAGAACAACCTCCAGATTTTGAAAATTCTAAATACTCAAATCATGTTTTCAAATTGAAAAAGGCATTATATGGACTAAAACAAGCACCTAGGGCTTGGTATGAGAGGTTTAGCACCTTCCTACTTGAAAGATCTTTTAAAAAGGAAGTGTGGATACAACCCTTTTTTTAAAAAAAAATTGGAAAGGATATACGCATTGTTCAAATTTATGTGGATGATATCATTTTTTGATCTTCAAATAAAAATTTTTGTGATGATTTTTCTAAAATAATTAGTAGTGAATTTGAGATGAGTCTGTATGAAATTTGATGTTATGTTTATTTTCATGTTTTGAATGTGAAAATGAAAATTTGTGGTCATCATTTGTCCGGGACAAAATTTTTTCGTACGGGATGATGTGTGTAAAATTACAAAACTGCGTGATTTCGAACCGTCTTAAGAGCTATTTTTAATGTAGTTCGTCTGTACGATCGTCACGATCGTCCGGGATGAAATATCTTTCAAACGACGTGATTGAATGCAGCAGTTGAATGGATAAGACAGTTTTTGTTATGAACTTCGTCCGTACGAACCTTTGGTTCATATAGACGAACACATGTCGGTTCATGGCGGAGGACCTTCAACTGCCATCAAAATGAGTTAAATTTTTGATCGTCCGTACGAACACGTGTTCGTTTGTACGATCATCTTGGTCAAAAGTCTGTATGAAAGGATACTTCAGAAATTGTGTGTTTACGAAAAGTCGTTATTTTTTAAACTCATTAGTTCATCCATATGAAATATTTTCGTACGGGACAAATCTAATTCGTACGGGATGAACGAAAATTTTTTCTGGTACAAACAGTCGTTCTTCTTTAAATTAATGGTAGTTTTTTACTGAACAGTCACTTTCACACATCTCTTTCAAACATTTCCACTCTTTAAATCCTTCAATGGCAAGTTCTAACAAGCGCCAAAAGACTTTGGCTAAGGGTCCTCCAAGGAATACATCCAAAAACTTCCTTTCTAGAGCTAATGAAGAATCCTTTTCTAGGTTTGTCTCAGCAAAAATCACCTCGTCTAGAGTTCTCCTATAGGATCAACTAACTTTTAAGGTATTGCACTTGTTTATCTCCACTCAGTTTAGTTTGATCCTCACTTTAGTTCACTTCTACAATAAAGAAACCTTTCACTATTTCTTGGCAAATATGTCATTCAACTCTGACAATTCTGTCATCAGTTCTTTTGTTTTTAAAAAGAAAGTTGAAATCACCAAAGATGACTTTGATATTTTTCTAAACTTAAGGACTGAAGGCTTAAGTGCACACACTTTAACAAACTCAAGTTTTGATTGGATAGAAGTTAATCGTGTGATTAGAGGAATAAGAGTTAAGGATCATCAACCTAAAGTATCAACTTTATTGCGTGAAGCCCGTATCATCCAGCACGTTCTAAGAACTTCCGTTATCCCTAAAACTGGTGATAGAATCAACATCACTCCTCTTGTTTCTACTTTTACCTACTTGATTATGACTAGACAACCTATAGATGAGGCCCAACTTCTAATTAACTACATTTATGGTCTCTCTGAAATTGGTCATGTTGATCATAAAAGGAAGAAAAACATTGCCTTAGGACATCAGATTGCTTATATTTTGGAAAAGAAGTATGATTTAATTCATCCAGAACAAGACTTTGAAGAACCACTCTACTACAACGACGCATCCTTTAGGGCTATCTTCAATAAGGACGAGCCCAGCAGAACACATGTAGTTTTGAGTGAAAAAGAAGAAGAAGCTGGACCATCACATGCTGCTGGACAAAATTATGAGGATTTAGTTCAAAGATTTGAAAATTTAGAGGCTCATTTTGATCAAAGATTTGATCAAATTGAAACTCACCAGCAGCAGCAAGATTTTCAGCATAATCAGGATATGGGATATATGCGTGAACAAATAAATGCCATTAATTCCAACATGTTCACGATGAGTAGTTACTTCAACTTCTTTGGTGCAGCACCACCTCCTCTTCCATATCAGGGTCCTTCAGAATGATTTGTTTAGTGTTTGTTCTTTGTTTGTTCTTTGTTTCATTATTGTTCTTGTGTTAGTGATTGTCTTTAGTTTGTTATTCTATTCTTGTCTTAATTGTGTTACTATTGATATTTTGAACTTCAAATTGTAATAGCTTTTTCCGATATCAATATATGTTTCAATGTTTTGTTGTTTAATATTTTAGAAATATATGTTTGACTTTATGACATTACTTTTTTTATTTTTTATCTTAATAGTGCTTTATTTAACATGCAAATTTAAATTAATTTCATTAGAAAATAAAATTTTTCTAAATATAAAAAATGCTTATAACTTGATATTACTAGAATTTTTAATTCCATGTCTCTTATTTAGACTACGTTATTTTTAATATTATTATTGCAATTTAGATGTTTTCTTATTTTATATTTCCCTTTTAAATTAGTATTTATGCACTTAGAAAAATTTGAAATTCTAGATTATTGATTTTGAAAAGAATTCAAATATTCTTGAGAATTGTACAAATGTACAAAAATGAAAAGGATACTGCAAAAAATTTGCAATGACAAAAAGAGGCACAAAATAATCCCAAAGTAAAAAAAAAAGGGAGATGCACAAAAGTGAGCCATAAAAATTGAAAAAGATGCGCAAAGCGCCACATGTGGTAATTACTTCTTTCTAGACTCTTTTAATCTCTTAATTCAAATTGATTTAATGTTCATTTATAATTTATATTGAAATTTGATATATAAAATTTTTTATTCATCCTTAGTACAATGATTCTCTTTATCTTCATGTCTAAATTGACACAAGCCCTTGAAAAACTCTTTTTATTTTCTAAGTTATGTCACTTCTTAAATTATATGAAATTTTATGTTTTTCTAATGTTTTTTTAATTTTATTTGCATACCTTTTTTCAATCACTTTTAAGATTAAAATATCAAAATGAATTTCATATCTCTGCATACATTTCTAACATTCTTTTCTTCTTCACTTTTTTATGTTGTCAAAAAGGGGAAGAAATTATTTATTGTTGCGTATGTTTTCGTGCTGTTTGATTTTTGTATGTGTGTAATCTTTTCGTAGTGTTTGATTTTCATATGTGTTGTTTTTGTAGTATTTGATTATTTTCTTTATTTTGTCTTTTGTGTTGTTTTGTGTTGTATAAAATTTTTGAAAAATAATTTTTTTTTAAGTAATTCAAATGCCTCCTTATTTTTTTGAGTTCATAAATTCAGGGGGAGTTTAGGTGATACTTAGAATTTGAAAACCTACAAATAATAATTGTTTTTCCATCATCAAAAAGGGGGAGAATGTATAGAGAGTTTCTATTTGCATGTTTTACATTCTTGCAACTTGTATTATTTTGATGATTTCAAATATTATTATTTTTATATATCTCCTAAAACTTTTTGAAAGTTTTATTTTTGCTCTAGTGTGTACTAACATTTCATGAAAATCAACTCCAAGCGATGAAGACTTCAAATTATTCTTTTGTAAATTACAAGTTTTGAAATGAGAGGGAGTGATTGTAATTGAGTGAAAAATCACAACACACACTCTTGGGGGACAATTTTTATGAACTGATCGTACGGGACAAACTTGGTTCGTACAGGACGATCATGTCAATTAACCCTCAGAAGAGCAATGGATCGAACAAGCGAGTAGAAAATTTTCTAAGTCCTAATCGTCCAAGACGAATTTAATATTCATCCCGGGATGAACGTCTCTGGATTCTCACTTTCACTGTTCGTCCAGACGAAATTAATTTATGTGCCGTGACGAAGCTCTCTGTATGAAATCGTACAGGACAAAAATTAATTTTCGTCCCTGGGCGAAGCTCTCTGGATGCGATCGTACAGGACAAAATTAATTTTCATCCCTGAATAAAATGCTCTGTATAAAATTTTCTGAGGATGAAACCTGTTCATCCCAGGACAAACCGAACCGACTTACGTCAGTTGGTTACGTCCTGTAGAATTTTGGGGACCGACCTATGTAATAACCATTTCTTATCGGACGAACCTAGTTCATACGGGACGATGAGCATGTACGAACATAGTTCGTACCAATTTACATTAGGTTCGTTTCCAACACTTTAAGTAAAATCATACAGGATGATCCACGATCGTACGGGACTATCTACTGCGTACAGAATTGAAACATGCAGTTTTTGTCGGTTTTCCTTGTCTTTTGTATATATAGTCCAAATTAGACTGCCACCCAATCTTTTTGCTCATTGATCTATGTGCCTATTGAAATAAGAGTAAAGGAGAGAGTGACAGAGAGCATTCAAAGAAGGATTTCTACCATTAGAGTGTGAAGGCTTTGCATATTATTCAAAGGTAAGATTTCCTACTTGTGATTTGAGGTTACTTCTGTCTTTTTCTTTCTTCTTTCTAGATTTCTTGGAAAGAGAACTGTCAAGGAGATCCGATTCTCTGCCGACACTAGGAGAGTGTAAAAGGATGTCCGGTTCTCTGCCGACACTAGGAGAGTGTAAAGGGACGTCTGGTTCTCTGCCGACACTAGGAGAGTGTAAAAGGATGTCCGGTTCTCTGCCGACACTAGGAGAGTGTAGAAGGACGTCCGGTTCTCTACTGACACTAAGAGAGTGTAAAAGGACGAACGGTTCTCTGCCGACACTAGGAGAGTGTAAAAGGACGATGGTTCTCTGCCGCACCGGGTAGTGGTGAAAAGAGTGATTGTAAAGGCTTCTCCGCCTTGCTGTGGTTGCAAAAGGAGAGACACTATTGGTATTAGTTTAATACTCAGAGGGTGCCTCTGGGGAGTAGATATAGGTCTGGTTTAGACCGAACCACTATAAACCGTCTGTCCTTTTATTTTACTGCTTTTTATTTTCTGCATTTACTTTAATGTTTTAAAAATTGTGGTTGAAAAACTTTTATAAAAAATATCATTAAAGTTTAATTTTGGTTAAAATTATCAAAAGAAGGAAAATTTTTAAGTACCAATTCACCCAACCCCCCCTCTTGGTAGCTTTGGGACATTAACTTAGGTTTAACAACCTATTTACTGGACTCAACAGTGCCATTTATCAATATGTATATGTGCATATGGAGATAAAAAATTATATGAAATAACATTAGGCTTGGTAGGAAATGGTTGAGTAATGAGATAAAAAGTGATCACTTAGTTGTAGGCTATAAGTAGATTACTAAACATAGAAACTGAAGTGAAATGAACCTTCTAAAAATCTAAAGAAAAAGGGTAGAATGTCAAACTACAACATTTATAAAGCTTTAAGTAAATGGATTTTCAAAAACATAATTGAGAGATCAATATCAAAAGTTTATCTATTATAATGGGTAAAAATTGAAAGTCTTAAAAATAGAATGTTGTCCGTTAGTTACTTATTTGTTAGCAATTTATTGTTTTAGTAAATTGCTCAATGCCATAGAATATTTATCTAGATTAATCTCCAACATTTTTTAATATTTTCAAGAATGCAGGAACTAGTTGCTTTGACTTAATAGATGTCTTGTGGATTTTGCATATTTGTTACATAATTTTTTGCATTTCATGTGAGCTTTATAATAATAAACTCTAAATCTTAATACATGTTATATATGATTTGGTGCCAATGTTTAGCATTTTATAACAATGCCAAATATGAAAATGCAATTCAAATAAAATCAATTTAGTTAAAAATCTAAAAAAGTTCATAGCTATTAAGAAGTTAAGAAATGTATTCCAATAGTGAACAACTTGTATAATCCTAGGAGTTCAATGTTTGGATTGAACACTAAGATGAATTCCCTGAAAGATGCAATAAGTCTAATTCCCAAATACTTGATATGGTTGAAACAAAAATTGGTATCTCAAATGTGTTAGCATAATATTTATGCCTAAACAAAATCTACTTGGTTGATATGAAACATAATGTAAAAAATAATATTGATCATTCATTGATTATAAAAACTAACTACATGATTATTTTTAAATATTTTAACAAGATACCTAGTTTATCTTTTCATTAACTTAGTGAAGTCCAGTTTGACGTCCATGAGTCTCACAACTAACACCCATCAACTCTGAGTTTAGTTTCTACACCATTTGCAAAATTATGTATAGTTTTTTTATTATCTTGCACAAAAAATTTCCTTTCACACATTCATATCAACATTTGGTGAGATCAAACTCTAAAGACCATCCCTCTATCATTGATTATTGGTTCAATATTAGGTCAAACCTTCCTTTGTTGATTTTTGGTTCAGACGGAATATTTGAATGCTCATAAAAATATGCAAGAAATTTAATGGAGTCTTAAATTGCTATTGAATAATAATCATCATGGTTGTTGAGTGAATCTAACAAATCTATAAAGGCATTGTAAAAGAGACACGAACCCATTTAATTCACACTTATAAAATCATCATCATAGTTAAAGAAAGACTAATACATAAAACTCAAGAAATTTGTAATTGAGGCCACAAAATAAATTACCAAACTGCGGGGAGAACAAATACTTACAAGTACACCACTACAAAATTTAAAATGGATTCTTTAACTTCTAAATGCTGAAAAAGAATTATCCAAACTAAACATAATGCCAACCAATATAAGAAAATTGCTCAATAAGCACTAGAGTGCAACACCTTGTCATAATAATCCCCATAGATCCATTGCTAGAAGGTCATGAAAATCATATCATATAGGAAAATGCCTCATCAAACAAATTTAGAGTCACACGAGGAGCATTCAGATGTTAAACCCAAGTTAAAATTTTAGAGACTAGCAACTAAAAAATCTTGACAAATTTAGCTTTCAATGTAGCCAAAGCTTTTAAATCCTACTACAACTTGCCTAGATGGCAATCACAAAATAATGAATAGAGACCATCTTATAAACAACAATATAACATAAGAAAACACTACAATATACTAAAGAGGAAGTTTATGTTCTTGAAGAAGAACCTTCTTCCCCTATAATCATTTGAAAAACCACTCTTTACCTGAAAAGGAGTTGATGCTAAAGGTACACTCAATAAGGCCATTTAGATGAGAAGATTCTTCATACAATGATGAAGATTTCTATATTAAAAATGATAGAGACTACCAAAAACATAGATCAGTTGGTGGTTGAGATTGTTTGCATGAATGAGCATACACATGATCAACCTACCTAAAGTTTAAAGGCTTTATGACCGAAAAAATGGCCTCAACATCACAAGTGGAGGGATAACCTTTAAGATCAATTTCTACTAGAAAAATGAACCCTTGCAAGAATAATAAGGATTTAGTGAAATTAAAGATCCTTCTAAAGGTGTAAAACGATGGAAACAAAAATGGAAATATCAACTACATGTTATATACCAGGAGATCAATTAATTACTTGCTTACATAAATAACATAAGCATCATATTGTAAGAATTCTTTGGTTAACTTAGTACAATAGGGGTAGTTAGATGCCAACAAATAATTGCTCCACTAGAAAAGTCCCTCGAGACTGACTTATCCAACATTCAAAGCAACTAGAACTAAAACTACTCCTCTATGTTCCAATTCAAGAAGTGGTCAATATGATTTGTAAGAAGTGCCATAAGCCACTCAATAGAATGTCGAGGTGGTCACATAAACATAACATAAAGATGTACTCAATCAAAAGATCGAAAAGGTGATCACGACTTTGACCACTAAAGCTCTAATGGTTAAAGGATGAATATATCCAACCAAATATGATTAAGTACAATACCCAACGTGGTATGTTGTGCCAAAATTCAACCCTTGCACTACATAACAAAATCCAAGATAGAGTCTAACCAAATTTATTATCACAACACTGGAGAAAATGGTAACTACTTATTACGTTAGTTATTCTACAAGCTATCTAATATTATTTTCAAGTGGTACACTAAATTACATGATAACTTTGTTAAAATAATCATAGTGCTTTGAATGATGTTCCATAAATTATTTAAAAATTACTCTAAAATGACAATAATCATAAATTGCACTATGAAAAAAAGGAGGAATGATTTTCATTAAATATAAAATAAAAAGTTGAAATCTAAACAAGTGGTGTGATCAACTATTCAATGAAAAGGTTGTTGATAAATTCCTTACAAAAAAACATTTATCACCAAATAAACCAAAACCTCTACATGACTTTAATAAATACATTTCAAGAACTAATAAATTGAAAAGCAAAATTCAAAAAAAAAAAAAACTACACAAGTTAAAGGGCTTCTGTAACAACAACAAAAATTCCTCCAAAAAATTAAGCAGGTTAAAAATTATGACACCAAATAAAGTGTATTATTGATACATATGCCTTGCCAAATAACAAGGGAAAATTGACACATTCCAATCCAAGAAAAAAAATATATAAGAGATAGGTCAAAGAGGTCCCTACCCATTAAGAGAATGTTAACACATAATACTCATATAAGAGTGCACCAAAAAGATATTTCAATCTTTCCGTCTTTCATCATGTACTCAAGATGTGTCAAGTCAAATCAAATATATGTGCCAAAATAACTAGAAAATATGTAGTTATACTAGAATGTATAGAAAATTAATCTAAAATTTCTAGATTCTTGCCAAAAAAAAGTTTCTAAGATTTGAAAGAAATAGAATTTTGAAAATACATATTTCCCCCATCTTTCACTTCAAGTTGAACTAGAGATATAAAACCATGGAGTATCAAGACAAGTGTTGAAATAGTGGAACATATAAATAGTCAAAGGTTTAATATATTTCTAAATCTACTGATTTGTATTGGGCCACTTAAATGCATAATAGTAAGTTTTAATGGGTGGAACAAAACCTCAAGAAAATCCAAGGCTTTAATGGGTTCCCTCAATAATCTAGCATCTAATGGATAGGCCAGAAGAATGTTTATAAAATCAGCACCAACGAAATATCTAAATTTGGTGTATCAAATTACTAAAAAACATTAATATGATCTGATAGATAAAAGGAACCCATATTTCCTGTAATCATTAATTCTATTTGTCAAATATCATCCCAGACATACTAGCCATCCCTTGGCTCTTAATCCTTTGGCCAAAATTGGGATCCATGGGAGGCTAGCATGTATCATGCCGATCGCCTTTCATATATAGATGGATAATTTAGAAAGGATTTTATTAGGAAAATTATGCATTATTCTAATTTTTTTTATTTTTTATTAATTAAGATATGTTGTATAAATCTATAAATAGGGTTAGTTTGATATAATAAAATTAAATCTTTTCCCCCTCAAATTCTTGAAATTAAATATGGAATCAAAACTTTCATTACAATTGGTTAGAATTCAGAGTGTTTTTTTTTTACTATTGGGCTTTCAAAATGGATGGCCTGACCTTTCCTCAAGAAATGAAAGTGAGGTGATTCTCAGCATATTCATTCTTACATACACCCAATTGAGAGGAGGGAGAGTGTTTCATATTTCTATCTTTATGTTCAATTGAGAGAGATGAAAGTATCGTGCATCTCATATGGAGAAGTCAAATGAGAACCTCGTAGTCTTTGTAGTTGATCGTGGAGAAAAACGTCTAATGCTCTGTTGAATGTGTGTGACCAAATAGGACAAGAGAGGTTTATAGCTAGAAGATTTTATGCTTGTGCCTTGGGTGGAACAAAGTGAAGTCTTAACTTCTACTGTTGTGTCTTCATTATTGGCCTTCCCTTGAGAGCTAAGAAGGAGACAAACCTAAAGAATAATTATTCCACATTACCTATTGTCAGACCATCATCCTTTATTTCCATTAATGATATCTAGAGGGCTAATGTTCAATTCATCCATCATTGCTTCCTTGCACCTTGCAGTCTTGATTGATATAACCTTCATCACAATCAATTACCATTGCAATGTCAGAAGATAATTCCTCCCAAATTTATGACCAAATTGAGGACTCTATAGCACACTAAATGACTTAATAAATCTAACTTTTGGGACTAATTCCCAAGCAAGGAATAATAAATTTGTATTCCTTAGCTTGAGGCGATTGTCAGTTACAACTCAAGTTCAAGAGTTTATATTTTTGATGATAACAAATATTGTGGATCATGTCATATTGTCTACTTATATTTGTAATATATTTTTGTTTGGGTGTATACTAACTTTTCAGGAACACCATGCACCATCCAATAAAGATTCAAGGCTCAAGATTAGGTAGAATATGGTATGCCATAATAATTTTTCTTATTATTCATTAATGTATTTTTGGTTTCTTGAGTCATGTTTTGTAAGGGTGTATGCTTGCTTGTGACCATCCACACATATACTCAGAGGGAGTGAGACTGAGTAAAAAACAGAACTTCAATAATTAAACTAATCATAATGTATGATTTATATCATATTGTATGATCAGCTCATCTAAACTATTCATACTAGATAATTTAGATTGTCCAGAACGGTCAATTATGATCATCAAAAAAAGGTGCCAATATTAATAATAGTAAGATTTTGAATTTCATTTTTTATTCTTTTATTCCAAAATGATTTGCATCATACTGGATGATATATTACAATCATTCCTAAATTGACCTACAATTAGGGGACTAATTATAGTTAAATTGCTTGATCTGATTGTATAGAACAATCTTAAGATCGAACAAGATGATCTTTAATATTCCATGGGATGAACCTATCTCATACTAGACGATATAAAGTCCGTATAGATTATTAAACCTATGAAAATGTCCCAAGGCTAACTAAGAGGGGGGGGGGGGGGGGGCTGAATTGGTATTTTTTAAAAAAATTCTCTTAGAAATTAAATAAAATGGTTTTTTATATATTTTGCAAAAAAAAATTTTCAACCACAAAATTTAAAATGCTAAAAAATAAAAGTGCTGAAATAAAAATGAATATAAAAATTTATAGTGGTTCAGTCCAATAAGACCTACATCCATTCCCTGAAGACTCCTTCAGGTATTGCACTATTACCAAAGTGACTCTCTCTTTTCCCCCATAGTAAGGCAGAGAAGCCTTTACAATTTTCCTCTCTTTTATCAATCCCAAATGCGGTAGAGTACCATCATCCTTTCACACCGTCCAAGTGTCGACAGATTACCATCATCCTTTCACACCCTCCAATTATCGGTATAGTGCCGTCATCTTTTTACACCCTCTAAGTGTCAGCAGAGTACCATCATCCTTTCACACCCTCCAAGTGTCGACAAAGCATCATATCTTCTTTAAAGATTTTCTCTCGAGCAATTAGAAAGAATAAAGGAAGATAAGTAATGAAAATACAAAAGATATTATAACCTTTGAGTAACCTTGTGAACCCTTCACACTACACTTGCAAGAACTCTCTCTCAAACACTCTTTCACTTCCGCTCAAAGAAATCATGAAGAACTACTTTTTTCAAGCCTATTTCTAAGGACTATTTATATAAATGATACAAACAATCATCCATAAAACTAAAAAATCCTATTTTCAGGGATTTTCCATGAAGATCAGAACTCAAATTTTTTTTTAAAACAAATCACACAAAACAAAAACACATAATACACAAGAAACACAAAAACATGCAAAACACATAATACACAAGAAACATAAAAACAATCACAAAAATAGAAATACAAATAATAGACATAAACAACAAATAATATTATTAGTTTCCCTTTTGACAATAACAAAAAAGGAAGAAGAATTTTAAATGAAGGATGTCAAATAAAATTCCAGAAAAATTGATCTTAAAATTTTTATTGAAACAATGGCAATAACAATATCAATTTCATAATACTAAAAAGAAAAATTCACAATTTTAAATCAAAAAATAATTAAGATAAGAAAGATTAATCAAGATAATGGTGCAATCTAGACAAATTAAATAAACATGATTATTACAAAAAATGATGAAATGAATATTACTTAACATAAATTTTCAATATAGAGTATAATTAAAAATTAGAATGATTCGAATCAAAGATTAATTGATAATGAAACAAATATAATAAAGAAAACAATTTCAATTGGCGATATTGCGCTTCTTTTCAAATATTTGTGGCACACTTTGTGCATATTTTTTGATTTGAACTAATTTTTTGCTTCTTTTCAGTTTGGGAACCATTGCACAATTTAATTTTAATTCTTGTGCACAATGTGCATTTCTTTTGATATACTTTTTAAGTCTTTCCAAAATTAATAATCTAAAATCAAACTTCTTTAATAATAAAAATAATCTTATTGACAAAGAAATAAAAAATAATAAGACATTAATATTTCAATAATGATATTAAAATTATTTTTGCCCAAAAGAACATGAAATTAATCTTCTTAACTAAATCCAGTTATAATTTAATTTAAAATTTTAAAAAATAAATTTTGTAATGCAATTTAATTTAGCATATTTTTAGATCAATTACAAAAGGCTTTTTGTATAAGCATACAAACATTTCAAAATAAGAAATAAAATGAGTTCACAAAACAAGACATTTTTTATTGATGTCAAAAATATTAGATACATTCAGAACATTTATATCAATATCAAAACAACATAACATCATTAACTACACATCTCAACAACTAAAAATAAAAACAACTAATGACAACATGAAGAAAATACAACAAACAAGAAATACGGACATCATCACAATACGAACAAAGGACTGGAAGAAGCATCAATAGAGAAGTACATCTAAAAGTCAAGTTGACCTGGAATCCACCTCATATCTTCTTGGTATCTCGCATCCTACTGATTTAAATGAGTCTCAATTTAATCAAAACATTGATCAAAGTGAGTCTCTAACTGATCAAATCGCTAAACCATCTCTTGAAAGTAATTTTGGTCAGGTCCGTATGCAGGTGCATGAGCTGCCCCATCTCCCTCAGTGTCATCACCTAAACTCTGATCTCTCCCAGACAGTGATTGAAAAGAAGCATCAGTAAAATAAATTGGGAGTTCAATGGGAGGATGAGGATGAATCAGGTTGTACTTCTTTTTAAGGATATGAGCAACAAGATGTCCTTAGGCCATATTCTTTTTCTTTTTTTATGAGGATGACAAATCTCAGAAATGTTTAGCAGATAATCTATAATGAGTTGGGATTCATCAATGAGTTTTTCAGTCAAGATAAGATATGCGATAGTGTATAGGAGTGAAATCAAATTCGCTCAATCACTAGCTTTAGGAATAACAAAAGTTCTTAAACGTGTTGGATGATCCAGACATTTTGATCCAAGGTATAGACTTGGGCTAAATGATTGATTTGAGCAACATTTCTAAGAACTTTATTAATTTCAGTCCAATCAAAGTCGAATCTATAGATCATAGTGTTTGTTATAATCCCTTGGGTTTTTAAATGAGGATAGTTACTTAAATCATCTTATGTATTCTCTACGAGTCATTTTTGGACGAAAGAACTTATCCAAGAATTATCTTCGTTGACTCGCATTTGGCCAAGAAGTAATAAAAGGTGTCTTTATGATATCCATAGATAAGAGTAAGAAAAAAGGATAGTTGAGCGAAGGCAAACATATACATTATAGAAAAATAGAGATCATTATGGATTAGCAGTCGAGATGGAGTGATCTTCGCAGTAGTGAACCTAAAGAATGCATCTTCAAACTTCTCTGATAAGAAGTTGTTGCAGATTTTGTTTCATGAATTATGGTTTTGATGATAAAAAACAATACGACTTCCTTTTTTCTACTGACTTTTAAGGACTCAAAGATCGGACAGAAATCGGAGTCAGCTCAAGACTGGGTAGATTAGGGTTGAGTCAGTCTGTAATTTTCTTTTTGTCCCTTTCTTGAGTCAATTGTAAATGTTTGAAGTGACAGATGTTAAGTAACCCTATACACACACTTGAGATATTTAGAATTTCTATTTTTACTCACATCATCCCGGACGATAGTATTATCGTCCTCGACGATCGAGTTCAAAACAAAAGTTCTAATCAGGATTTCTTTGTTAAGGCAGCCGTGATTAACTTATCGGCCTAGACGATACTTATATCGGCCAGGACGATATTCTCAATATAGAAAGAAATAGTCGCCATGATCAATTTAGGTATTCTATATTTTTGGAAATTGGCCAGGACGATGTGAGATCGGCTTGAACGATATGGCACAATTATGCCTAAATTGATTCGATAATTAAGGAAGCAGTTAAGGATGATTGATATGATCATATCATCCTAGACGATTGCAGGATCGTCCAGGATGATATATTCAAAAAACACTTAGTTTCTCTTGGACAATAAATATCGGCCAGCACAAATTCATGGCGATGTTCTGGTCGATCAGGATCAGACAGCACGAGTTCAGAGCGATGCTCCGGATGATTTTCCTGTAATTTGAACTAATCGTCCGGGATGATCGTGAAATTGGCTTGGATGATCAAGCCAATTTTCAATCGTCTAGTTCTTTTTCAAAACGGTGTTCTGGCCAATCTTCTATGATTTGAACTGATCGTAGAGGTCAATATTATTATCGTCTTGGATGATATAGTCAGCAACTTGCAATTATTGAGCTCCATTGAAGCTCTTCTATTTAAAAGCTCTTTTTCAACATTTTTTAACATCCTTGGCTGCTGTCTTGACCTGAGAAAACCTAAAGGAGAGATAGAGAGGGAGAGAGAGAGAGGATCTTATGAGGGGGAGCTTGTGAGAAGGTTCACAAGGGTTGCTCTAAGCATTGTTCCACTTATTCTTCCCTAGAGTCTCTTATCCTTGGAAGGGTTGAGAGAGGTAAAATTCAGAGATTAATCGTGGTTCTCTGCCTGCTTCAGAAGGAAGCAAAAGGAGTGGGGTTCTCTTCCTTGCCAGGGGTGGCTAAAAGGAGGTGTTTTTGTAAGGGCTTCTCCACCTAGCTGTGGGGGCTAAAGCAGAGTCACGTTGGTAGTGCATTACTTGGAGGGCGCCTCCGGGGAGTGGACATAGGTCAAGTTGACCGAACCACTATAATTCATTGTGTTCTTTTTACTGCTTCCGCAATTTAAGTTTCTGCATTCTTTTTCTATGGTGATTTTGGATTATGATAATTGTTCTTTTTGTTTAAGATTTTTTAAAATACTAATTCACCCCCCTCTTGGTTAGCCTTTGGACTAGTTCATAGGGCCTAACATCCCTAACGAACTTTCAAGTGGTATCAGAGCAGGATTCATAAAAATTGAGTTTGAAAACTTTTTGTATTTGATCCATTGCTAACTTTGAGAATCATAATATGACTGAAAGATATTCTATTACACGACCTCCTTTGTTTGAAAACCTTCCTTTTATTTTTTTAAAAACTCGTATGTCAACTTTTTCGCAATCAACTGACTATCACATGTGGATGCTTATTAAAGAAGGATATCCACCTTCTCGTGAAATTAACAGAATTAAATTTGAAGTTACTTTTACTGAATTGATTTTTGATGAAAGGAATTTAGCTCAACTTAATGCAAAGTGTTTGAAATGATTTTTATGTGCTTTAAAATCTGAGGATTACATGCGTGTTTCTACTTGCTCTACTAAAAAGGAGATATGGGATAGGTTGTGCATTACTTATGAAGGAACCAATAAAGTGAAACAATCTCGTATGAATATTCTCTTGCATGACTACGAACTTTTTCATATGAAATCTTCTGAATCAATTTCTGATATGTATACACGGTTTACTCAAATTGTAACTTCTTTGCATGACTTAGGAAGAGAACTTTTAAACTATGAAAAAGTGAACAAAATCTTAAGATGCTTGTCTTCCTCTTTTGATGCTAAAATCACTGTTATAACTAAATCTAAGGATTTAAACACCTATTCGATTGATAACTTACTTGACTCACTCATTGATTACGAGGAAGGGGAGAATCAAAGAAATCTTGATGCAGGTGAGAAAAAGAAAGAGAAAATAGTGGCACTAAAGGCGCACAAATCAGACTCTGTCTCTTTCGGGTCTGAAAGCAATGACTTTGCCTTAATCACAAAGGAATTCAAAAACTTTCTAAGAAAGAAACACAAGCATCATCAAAGTTGGAGAAAAGGTAAGGATAATAAATATCCTAAAGGATCGTCTGATGTGGTTTATTATGAATGCAGGAAGCTAGGAGACGTGAAATCAGATTGCCCTACACTCAAGATGCAGACAAACAAAGAAAAGAGTGAGGAGAAATCCAAGTTTAGAAAAGATAAAAAGAGACTCCGAAAGGCATTTTGGGCGGATTCTGCATCGGATTCATCGTAGACAGAAACAAAAGATGAGAAAACAAACTTGTGCTTAATGGCAAATGATAATCTTGATCAAGAAGAGGTATGTGAACTTTCCTACGTTCAACTTCTTGAAGTTTCTGAAAAAATTCATGCATCATATAGGAAACTTAAGAAAACACATGCTAGCTTGAAATTAGAATTTTTAAATTTATAAAAAGAGCATGAAGTTATTCTCAAAGATCATTCTACGATTGATTTAAATCACATGACTCTACTTGATGAATTTGATGAGTTAAACAAAAAGAATTATGAATTAATTGAAGAGCATGAGTCAGTAAAACTCACACACACCTCACTTTAATATGATTTTAAGAATTCTAAAAAGATGGAGAAAATTTTGAGTATTGATAATGATGCCTTAAAAAGTACTAACTTGAGGATTCAAAGTGAATTGGATACATTTAAGAAAACTAGGATGACACCAACACTTGATCAAAAGCCAAAACCTAGGAAGAGGCATTATAACTCAAGCCATTTAAAGAATCCTTTTCTAGGTGTTAGATGCTTTTCATGTGACATGCTATGACACATCTCACACACTTGTACTGTTCACCATACTACACATTGGGTATGGAGATAAAAGGTGCATGATTTACAGCATACCACACATGCATTGCATTCTACTTTTCATAAGAAGGGAACCAAATATGTTTATGTTCCTAAATCTAATATTTGATAATTTTGTAGTTGAGCTCTCACAAAAGGCCTCGTGAGAGTATGTAGTACCTGGACAACAGATGCTCTCGACATATGACTGGTGATGCCAATCAATTTGTTTTGCTAGAGTCCAGGACTGGAGTCAAGGTTACTCCTGGAGACAACACCGCCAGGAAGGTGGTAGGCTCAGGTATAATTTATAATTCTAAAAACCTTATGATTGAAAATGTTTTACTTGCAGATGGATTAAAGCACAACCTGCTCAGCATCAGTCAACTTTGTGACAAAAGCTTCATCGTGCAATTCTTTGCAAATTTATGCATTATAAGTTTAAGTATCAATACTATTTCATAGGGAAAGAGGATCAACAACGACATTGAATGCGCGGCTTCTTTTTGCTTAAAAATAGTTGTTGATGATTCATGGTTGTGGCACCGGAGATTATATCATGCAAGTATGAAAACTCTTAGGAAAGTGACCCAAAAAGACCTAGTTATAGGAGTCCCCAAACTCCAGTTTTCAAAAGACCACCTTTGTGATGCCTACTAACTAGGAAAGCAAGTCCACTCCACCGTTCACCCCATTAAGGACATTAGCACCTCTAGACCTTTAGAAGTCCTTCACATGGATTAGTTTGGACCCATTAGCACTGCCAGCTTGGGAGGAGAAATCTATGGTTTGGTGACTGTTGATGACTACTCGAGCTTCACTTGTATTAGATTTCTTTCACATAAACATGAGTTTTTTTAGGAGTTTAGAATATTTTCTACTTGGATTCAGAAAAAGCTAGGTTGTGAGATCTTAACCATCCATTGTGACCATGGGGGAGAGTTTGAGATTGAAAGATTTAGAGATTTTTGTGAGGACAAGGAGATTAGCCATAACTTCTCAGCTCCTAGGACCCCTTAGTAGAACGGGATAGCTAAAAGGAAGAACCGGACCTTGGTTGAAGTCGCTAGAGCCATGCTTGCTGAGTATTCACTTCCAAAATACTTTTGGGCTGAAGCAATTAACACAGCTTGTTATGTGTTGAAAAGGGTGAATGTTAGAGCCAAATTAGATAAGACACCTTAAGAGATCCTTAAGGGTAGGACACCCAATCTTTCCAACCTTCATGTCTTTGGTTGAAAGGTTTTCATTCACAATAATGGGAAGTCTCACTTGGGAAAATTTGATCCTAAATATGATGAAGGAGTGTTCTTGGGATATTTTAGTGTTGGGAAGTCTTTTAGGGTGTTTAACAAGAGAACTTTGATGGTGGAAGAAACTACCCATATAGTATTTGATGAGTCTGATCCTAAAAAGTCTGAAGTTGAAGATGATGATGTTGTTGGAGAGATTACCACTGGATTAGAAAATTTGGAGAAGGGGGTAGGTCATAAAAACATTGAAGGAGTAGGAGATGTCTCCCAAGGAGTAGAAAATGTAGATTTGGAGAAAAGGGTTGGACCTTCTCACACCTTATCTAGAGATTGGAGATACTCTACAAGTCACCCCAAGTATTTGATCATAGGAGACCCTTTTAATGAAGTTAAGACTAGACATGGACTTAGGAAGGAGGAGAACCACTCCGCCTTTATCTCAATGATTGAACCCACCAACATAAACCAAGCCCTTACTGATGAGTTTTGAATTTTAGCCATACAGGAGGAATTGAATTAATTTGTTAGGAATGAAGTTTGGGAGCTTGTAGAAAGACCTATGGGATAAAGTGGATGTTTAAGAACAAGGTGAATGATTCAGGAGTGGTGGTTAGGAATAAAGCAAGATTGGTGGCTAAGGGGTTTAACCAAATAGAAGGGATATATTTTGAGGAGACATTTACCCCTGTAGCTAGATTAGAAGCCATTAGAATGCTATTAGTCTTTACCTGTTATAAAGGATTTAAGCTTTTTCAAATGGATGTCAAGAGTGCCTTTTTAAATGAGGAAATAAAAGAGGATGTGTTTGTAGAACAACCCTAAGATTTTGAGAGTTCCTAATTTTCAAATCATATTTTTAAATTAAAAAATGCTTTGTATGGTTTAAAGAAAGCATCAAGAGCTTGGTATGAAAGGCTTTGCATATTCTTACTAGAAAAGGAGTTTGTTAAGAGCAGCGTAGACACCACCCTTTTTCTTAAAAAAATTGGAGATGATTTGCTCATTATTCAGTTTTATGTGGATGATATACTCTTTGGATCTTCTAATAAAAAACTTTGTGATGGGTTCTCTAAAATAATGAGTAGAGAGTTTGAGATGAGTATGATGGGAGAGTTGTCCTATTTTTTGGGTTTTAGCATAAAATAATTGGATGATGAAACCTTTCTAAATCAAACAAAATACATTAAGGACATTTTGAAGAAGTATGAGATGGATAAAGCTAAGCCAATTAATACTCCCATGACTTCTAGTGTTCCATTGGATAAGGATCCAAGTGGTAAGTCTGTTGATCAGAAGAAGTATAGAGGCATGATTGGATCCTTACTTTACCTGACTACTAGCCGACTTGATATTATGTTTAGTGTTTGCCTTTGTGCTAGGTTTCAAGCTGAACCCAAGGAGGCCCACCTGACTGCAGTTAAGTGAATTTTTAAATACCTTTTGGGGACCCAAAGCTTAAGGATTTGGTATCTGAGGCACAACACTTCTTTTGAGATTATTGAATTTTCTAACTCTAATTTTGTAGGACGTAAGGTGGATAGAAAAAGCACTTCAGGAACTTGTCAATTTATAGGACAATCTTTGGTCTCATGGTCTAGTAGAAAGCAAAACTCTATTGCACTTTCCACTGCTGAAGTTGAGTACATTGCTCTTGGAAGTTGTGAGGCCCAAGTCCTTTGGTTGAAACAATAGGTATTGGATTTAGGATTACTTATAGGCACCATCTCAATCTTTTGTGACAACACTAATGCCATATGCATCTCTAAGAATTCTATCCAACATTCAAGGACTAAACACATTGACATTAGGCATCACTTTATTAGAGATCATGTGACTAAGGGAGACATTGAGTTACACCATGTGACAACTGAAAATTAACTAGCTGACATCTTTACTAAACCACTGGCCTTTGACACTTTTAGCTCTTTAAGGACCAGATTGGGTGTGATTGACATAAATGCATGAACTTGATCTTTTACTTACTTTCTTTTGCTTTTGTACTTTTTCATTTGTTTTATTTACTTTTCCTTTTTTTGCTCTTTATTTTATTTTCTTCTTTTTTCTTTACTTTTAGTTTTTGTTTGGATTATTTTACTCTCATTTTAATTTTTTTTTTCAGAATCATTGCTGAAATGATATCATATGCATTGTCCTTGCTTTTGAAAATTTATAGTCAATGTTTTACATCTCTTAATCTATTAAATGGTAAAAATATATGGTTAATTGTGTTCTTTTCTCTAACCTTTTTTAGTGGCACGATTTTCTTTTCTAATAAAAAATCTATTTCAAATTAACGAATGGAGAATGAAATTAAGATTCTTTCTAGCCTTTCTACAACAAATCTATCATATATTTATAATGATCAAAAAATTTTTGTCACATCAAGATTCTTCGTTACCCTTTTCATTGGTTATTATTTCTGTTTTGTGGATTATTCTTCCCTATGTTAGAGAGAGAACTCCTATTCTTTAATATCAAGAAGATATACTCACAACTAAGGTTGTTTTTAAAAGCTTTTAAAATAGAATGAAGCTTTCAAAAATAAAAAAAATTGGCCAATGATGCCAACAAAAGATGCGCAATGACGCCAAATAAAAAAAAATACACAAAGTGTATCAAAAATCAAAAGATGCGTAAAGCGCCATTCAATTGACAAGAGGAATAAAATGAGCCCACCAAAAGCAAGCTCTCCTTTCCTTTCAAATCTTTTAAAACTTAAAAGATTTCATGTATCAGAGGCTTGATTTCATTAGCTCACAAATTTTTAAAATCAATCACATGAAATACTTAATCTTGTTCATGCCTTGGTTTAAAAAAAAAATTACTTTGTTTCTTACTTTCCTCCTCCTTTTTGAGATGTCAAAAGGGGGAGTAGTAGGGTTGCATGTTAGTAGGGTTATATTTTTGAACTTTTATTCTGAATTTTTATTTTACACTATTATTTCTGAAATAATCGTCAAAGTGTTTGCCATCATCAAAAAGGAGAAGATTGTTGCATATTTTATTCATGAATTATGGTATTGATGAAAGCAAACAATACGACTGCCTTTTATCTATTGACTTTTCATGACTCAAAGATCGGACGAAAATTAGAATCAGCTCAAGACTGGGTAGATTAGAGTTGAGTCAGCCTGTAATTTTCTTTTTTCCCTTTCTTGAGTCAATTATAAATGTTTGAAGTGATTGATGTTAAGTAACCCTACACACACACTTGAGAGATTTAGAATTTCTATTTTTACTCACAACATTCCGGATGATATTATTTTTATCCTGGATGATCGAGTTCAAAATAGAAGTTCTAATCAGGATTTCTTAGTTAAGGCAGCCGTTATTAACTTATCGGCCTAGACAATACTTGTATCGGCCAGGACGATATGCTTAATATAGAAAGAAATAGCTGCCGTGATCAATTTAGGTATTCTGTATTTTTTGAAATCGGCTAGGACGATGGGAGATCGGCCTGGACAATATGGCACAATTATGCCTTAATTGATCCGGCAATTAAGAAAGAAATTAAGGATGATTGATATGATCACATCGTCCTGGACAATCGTAGGATCGGCCAGGATGATATATTGAAAAAATCCTTAGTTGCTTCTGGATGATAAATATCGTCCAGCATAAATTCAGGGCGATATTCTGGCTAATCAGAATTGGACAACTCGAATTCAGGGCGATGCTCTGGATGATTTTTCTCTGGTTTGAACTAATTGTCCGGAACGATCATGAGATCGACCTGAACGATCAAGCCAGTTTTTAATCATCATGTTCATTTTCAAAATGGTGTTCTGGCTGATCTTTTGTGATTTGAATTGATCGTACAGGGTGATATTATTATCGTTATGGATGTTAAAGTCAGCAACTTACAATTATTGAGCTACTTTAAAGTTTGTCTATTTAAGAGCTCTTGTTCAATATTTTTGAACATCCTTTGCTACTTTCTTGACCCTAGAAAACCTAAAGGAGAGAGAGAGAGAGAGAGGGAGGGAGAGAGAGAGGATCTTCTGAGGGGGAGCTTATGAGAAGGTTCACAAGGGTTACTCGAAGCATTATTCCACTTCTTCTTCCCTAGAGTCTCTTGTCCTTAGAAGGGTTGAGGGAGGTAAGCTTCAGTGATTGATCGTGATTCTCTGCCTACTTCAGGAGGAAGCAAAAGGAGTGGGGTTCTCTGCCTTGCCGGAAGTCGCTAAAAGGAGGTGTTTTTATAAGGGCTTCTCCACCTAGCTGTGGGGGCTAAAGGAGAGTCATGTTGGAAGTGCAATACTCAGAGGGCGCCTCTAGGGAGTGGACATAGGTCAAGTTGACCGAACCACTTTAAATCCTTGTGTTCTTTTTACTGCTTCTGCAATTTAAGTTTCCGCATTCTTTTTCTGTGGTGATTTTGGCTTATGATAATTGTTCTTTTTGTTTAAGATTTTTTAAAATACTAATTCACTCCCCTTCTTGGTTAGCTTCGGGACTAGTTCATAGGGCCTAACATCCCTAACAAACTTTCAGAAGTAAGAATCATTAGCACTTCAAGAGGAAGAAGCTTTGGAACCTCAAGGATGTTTGTTAGAATTGGCCATTTCCTAGACATAGGCTCTAAAGAGTTTTGAAGAGAAGATGAAACTGAATTAAAATGATTTTCAAATCCCTTATATATAAAGAAAAACTGAACATCATTCTGTACAAAACTTTATTCATATGTATGATTTAGGAAATCGTACGATATGAAATTGTATTCGTACGTACAAACAAAAATTGTCAAAAATGAAACATCTTTTCATAAAATTTTATTTCCATGGCATCATTTCATGCAGGATTTTTGACCAGATGATCGTATAGACAAATAAGAGTTCATCCCGGATGATTAGAAATTTTAGATCATTTTAAAGAAGGATAGGTTCATCCCCAATAGAAACTGGCACCTAGATTATATAGATGAAGATATTTTCGTACTTATGATCACCAATAAATAGTTGAACCTAACGAGTAAAACTATCTCCATTAAAACAGATGAACCCATATTAATCATACTGAATGATGATGACATCGTACAATATGAAACCTTTTAAAAATCAAGGTTTCACATTTTTAATATCCATAACAATCATGTATACGCTATAGAATTTGTAAGGAATACAAATAGAACATAAAAAATAATACATAAAAATAAAACAAACTTTTCAAAATCAAGTGACATGCTTTCAGTTTTAACACACATAACAAATAAAAAATATATATAAAAACTCAAAATAAAGAAAAACAAAAAACTCACATAAACATCAAAATAAAAAACCAAAAAACATATTAAAACAGACATAAACAAAACATATCAAGTTTGCAGGACATTTTAATTTTAAATGTTAAGATCGATCACACTTAACCTTGTCCTTAAGGTAATAAATGTATAATTGGCTAGAAGTTCTTTAAAAATATTTGCATGTTGATTTTCAGTGGAAACATGATTCAATTTAATTTCTCCTTTGGCTAGATGATCCCTAATGAAATAATGCCTTATATCTATATGTTTTGTTCTAAAATGTTGGATAAGATTATTTGAAATGCAAATAACAATAGTGTTATTACAATGAACTGGAATTGTGCCTATTATAAATCCTAAATCAATCAGCTATTATTTCAACCAAAGTATTTGAGCTGTACAACTTCCTAAGGCAATGTATTATGTATCAAAAGTAGACAGGGCTATAAAATTATGTTTCCTACTATACTAAGTAACTAAGGAATTTTCTATAAATTAGTAAGTTCCATATGTACACTTTTGATCAACGCTACAACATGTAAAGTCAAAATCAGAATATCTGATAATTTTAAATGAAGTGTTGAACTTAGGATGCCAAATTTCTAAGTTTTGAGCTCCTAAAATATATCTTAAAATTCTTTTTACTACAATCAAATGTAATTCTTTTAGATCAGATTGAAATCTAGCAGACAAATAAACACTAAACATTATTTATGGTATGCTAGAAGTCAACTAAAGTAATGATACAATTATACCTCTAAATTTCTTTTGATAAATAGATTTTCCCTTAGGATCTTTATCTAACTGAACCGAGGAACTCATTGGTGTAGTTAGTAGTTTAGCATTCTCCATTTCATACATCTTGAGGATATCCTTAATATACTTTGACTAACAAAAAAATGTTCCCTCCTCATTTTTCTTAATGTTAAAACTAAGAAAATAACTTAGATCTCCCATTAAACTCATCTTAAATTCACTATTTATTATTTTAGAAAAAGCATCTCAAATTTTTATTTATAAATCCAAAAATGATATCATCAGCATGTATCTAAAAAATTAGTATATCATCTCCTAATTTATTCAAAAATATAGTGATGTCCACACTTCCTTTTACAAATGATCTGTCTATTATAAAAGTTCTTAACCTCTTATAGAAAGCCCTAGGTTCCTGTTTCAATCCATATAATACCTTTTTCAATTTATATACATGATTAGGGAATTTAGAATTTTTAAAACTTGGAGGTTTCTATATATAAACATCCTCTTGTATCACCCCATTCAAAAAGGCACTCTTAATATTCATTTGGAATAATTTAAGTCCTCTAAAATAAGCAAAGGCTAACAAAACCCTAATTGCTTCAAGTCTTATTATTGGGGAAAAAGTCTTTTCAAAATCAATGCCTTCAATTTGATTATTCCCCTTAACCACTAAATTAGCCTAATTTCTAATCACAACTCCTTAATCATTCATTTTATTTTTGACAACCCACTTAGTTCCAATTACACTTTGATCCTTCGACCTTTCATTAAATTCCCAAATTTCATTCCTTACATATTGATTCAACTCCCCTTGCATGACCAATATCCAAAATTCATTCAAAAGTGTTTGATTAACATTTCTGGGTTCAATTATTAAAATAAAGGCAGAATGGTTAACCACTTTGCTAAGTGCACACCTAACTTTAATACTCTCACTTGGTTCACCTAAAATTTATTTCTTAGGGTGATTTTTAAGAAATTTAAATTCTATAGGCAAAAAGGTTTTCTTTTTCCACATTTTCTTCCAAATTTAACTTTTCAATCCCCTGAGAGTTATTTTCTATATGATCTTATTCTAAATTTGGCTCTTTCAAAATCCTAGATTCATCAAATACAACATGTGTGATCTCCTCAACTATCAAATTTCTTTTGTTAAACACTCTATATGATTTTCTAATACAAGAGTACCCAAGAAAAATTACTTTATTTGATATTGGATCAAATTTTCCAAGAGAAGATTTTTTGTTATTATGTATGAAGACTTCACATCCAAAAAAATGCAAATGTGATAAATTAGGTGTTCTCCCCATAAGAAGCTTATATGGTGCTTTATTCAATTTTGATCTAATGCTTATCCAATTCAGAACATAACATGTTGTACTAACTGCTTCAGCCTAATTATATTTTGGAAGTGAATATTCTGCCAATATAGCTCTAACGGCTTCAATTAATATTATGTTCTTTTTTTTTTACTACCCCATTATGCTGAGCGGTCCTAGGTGCAAAAAAATTATGATCAATTCCTTTTTCTTTTAAAATTTCTTAAAATTTTCATTTTTTAATTTCCCCTTACTTTAAAATGTTAAAATTTCACATCCTAGTTTGCTTTAAATCCAAATCAAAAAATTTCTAAATTCCTCAAATGATTCACTCTTATGAAATAAAAATTTAATCTAGTGAATCTTGATAAGTCATCAACCATCACAAAACCATAGAGCTTCCTCATAAACTTACAGTGCTAATCGGTCCAAAAGATCCATATAAATAGTCTCCAATGGTTTGCTAGTCCTAAGATCCTTAGTAGAATGAAATGAGGACTTCACCTATTTTCCTAATTGGCAAGCATCATAAAGTTCATCCTTAATAAATTCTAGTTTTGGTTACCTCTAACAAGTTATTTTTGGATAAATTTTCTAAGGTTTTTCATGCTAGCGTGATAAAGCATCCTTTGTCATAACAATGATTCATCAAAAATTATTTTTAAACAAAAAACCATTAAGAGATTTAATATAATTTAAATCTAGCATATCCCCATTGTTTACCCTATTTCCATATAGTACATCAATTCCATTTAGGCTTAATATATAGCTAGTGGAAAAAATTTTAACATGATACCCTTTATCACATAGCTGACTATTACTTAAGAGATTATGCTTTAAAACTTCTACAAGTAATACATTTTCAATGAAAAAATTATTCAAGTTTCCAATCATACCTATGCCTACCACTTTCCTAGTGGTATTATCTCCCAGTGTAACCTTACCTCCATTCCTAGCTTCCAGCATTATGAATTATGTAGTGTCTATAGTCATATGCTTTAAGCAATTGCTTTCTAGTTATCAAATACTCTCATGAGGTCTTATATGAGAGCGTTTCTACAAAAAGAGCAAACAATAGTCTTTAGAACCCACATAAGTTTGGGTTCTCCTTTTGGCAAAATTAAACTAGATGCATATATGATATGACTTATTTTATGCATCTTAAGTCTCCAAAGTAAATGAGTTTTGCTATGAATAATACAAGTGTGTGAAATATGCCCAATCATTCATAACAAAAATACTTAACTCTAAGAAAAGGTTTTTTCAATCTCGGACAATAAAATTGTCTCTTCCTAATTTTTAAGATTTTTTATTTTAAAATATGATAATTAAAATCTTCAAGTTTAGGGGGGGGGGGGGGGGGGGGTCCTATTTTCCTCAAGAGCTTTCACTTTTACTCTAAGAATTGTGTTCTCATTTTCTAACATAGCATTATCAAATTTTGAATAGTGCTCTCTTTTTTTAGATTCATCCTTAAAAGTTTTAAATTCTTTTTCCAATTAAGTGTAGGACGATTTTAATAATTCATTTTGTTTTTTCAAATAGTCAAATTCATCCAATAAAGTCATGTGGTTGTTATTAATATGTGCGTGATTTTTTCTAAGCATTTTATGCTCTTTCTGTAACTCTAGGAAATCTAAATTCAACCTAGCATGCATTTTCTTGAGTTTTTTAAATACTGTATGAATTTTTTTAGAAACTTCTAGTAATTTATTATTACTTTAGTCACATACATCTTCTTGATCCGACTGCTCAAGATTATTGTCCATTAAGTACAGATTGGTGACTTCTTCTTCCTTTTCTATTTTTGATGAATCCAAAGCTGAGTCCACCCAAAATACTTGTTGAAATTTCTTCTTGACCTTCCTCACATTTATTTTTTCCTCCACTTTCTCCTTGCTAGGAGTGGCCTTAAGATTAGGGCAATCTGATTTGACATGTCCAAGTTTCCAATATTCATAACAAATAACATCATTAGAAAGCTTAACATTCTTATGAAACTTACATTTATTCCACTATTAGCATCTCCTTTACTTCCACTTTAGAAAACTCCTAAATTGTCTGGTCATTAATGCAATATCATCCTTATCCTCAGGTTGTGACTGATCACTCTCTGAGTCATCCACATTCAAAGCTATATTCTTCTCCTTTCACTTTTCTCTTATATTAATATGTCTTTAAGACAGTCCTTGCTTGAACGTAATTAGTAATCCAAAAAGATTATCAATAGAATATAAATTTAAATCCTTAGACTCTGTAATAGTAGTTATTATAGCATTATAAGCCATAAGCAAACAATAAAATATTTTATTAATTTTTTCAGTATTCATTAATTCCCTACCTAATTTATGAAAAGAAGTGACTATTTGAGTGAAACGTGTGTATATGTCAAGTATAGATTCATTTTGTATCATGGAAAATAATTTATAATCATGTAATAAGATGCTTAATCTAGATTGTTTTACTTTATTAGTTCCTTCATATGTGATACATAGTCTATCCCATATTTCTTTTCCACTTTTGCAAGTAGAAACATGAATGTAATCTTTTGATTTAAGTGCATAAAAGAAACTATTCAAACATTTTGCATTTGATTATGCTAAGTCTTGTTCTTCTAAAGTCTAATAAGAAAATGGTGTTTCAACTCTAATGCCATCTACAAGTCTAGTTGGCCTAGTATACCCATCCTAAACAAAAATCCACATGCGATAGTCAAGCGATTAAAAAAAAGTAGATATATATGTTTTCCAAAAATTGAAATGGATATTGTCAAATAATGAAGGTCTAGTGATCGAATACCCTTCAAGTGTGTTACGGTTTCCAAAAGTAGCCATTATCACTTTCAAAACTTTATGTTTAAACTTTATGTTTCAAAATAAAGCTCTAATACCACTTATAAAGTTTGTATAAGTTTTTAAACATATGCAAATGACCCATGGCTAAACAAGAAGGGGGGGGGGGGGGGGGGGGGGGTGTTGAATTGGTATTTTAAAAAAAATTATATTGGAAATTAAAGAAAACTATTTATTTTATATTTTGCAAAAAAATAATTTTTTAACCGTAAACATAAAATGATGAAAAATAAAAGTGTGAAAATAAAAATAAACAAAAGATTTATAGTGATTGATCCAACAAGACCTACATCCACTCCCTGAAGACTCCCTCTTTAGGTATTACAGTATTACGAAGATGACTCTCCTTTTGCCCATATACCAATGCGAAGAAGCCTTTTCAATTTTCCTCTCTTCTACCAATCCCAAGTCCGGCAGAGTACCATCTTCTTTGCACACCGTCTAAGTGTAGGTAGAGAATCATCGTCATTTTACACCCTCCAAGTGTCGGCAGAGTACCATTATTCTTTCTCACACTCCAAGTGTCAGTAGAGTATAATCGTCCTTTTACTCGCTCCAAGTGTCGACAAAGTACCAGATCTTCTCTAGAGCAACTAAAAGAAAAATGGAAGAGAAGTAACAAAATATAAAAGAGATTCTTATCTTGAGTAACTTTGTGAACCCTTCATACTCCACTTGCAAGAACTTCTCTCTCAAATAATCTCCCAAAATACTCTTTCACTTTCTCTCAAAGAAATCACAAAGAATAAGTCTTCTCAAGTTAGTTTCTAAGGACTATTTATATAAAAAGACAAAAACTCATCCAGAAAATTGAAAAATTTAATTTTGAGCATACATGATTGTATAGTACAACTGATATTCATCCCGGATAAATTTTTCAAAATTTACTTGCATGATCATATAAAAAATATTTTCATACAAGCCTATCATACATTACGATATGTATATCATCTCATACGAAAAGTTATAAAAACTACTATTCATTTGGATGAAAAAGTTTCCAATAATTTCATACTCTTGACGTCATCTATATGAAATCCAAAATGTCCAAGATGAATTGTTCAAAAAATTCACATGTTCATCTGGATGAAAACAATCCCCACATTTTTAAATGTTCGTTAAGGATGTTAAGCTCTTATGAACTAGCCTAAGGCTAACCAAGATGTGGGGTGAATTGGTATTTTTAAAAATATCTTTCAATCAAAAACAAAAACTTAAACCAAACCAAAATTCGCCACAAAGAAATTTAAGGTGCAAAAATTAAGTGCGAAAAAATAGTAGTAAAGAACACAAAAATTTATATTGGTTCGGTCAACTCGACCTATGTCCACTACCCAGAGATGCCGTCTTAGTATTGCACTAAACTTAGTGACTCTCCTTTTGCTCCCACAGTAAGGCAGAGAAGCGTTCACAAAACCTCCTTTCCACCGACACCAAAGTGAGAAAGATAACCCGAATCTTTTCTCTTCCTCTTGAAGCAGGGAGATAACCTTGATCAATTGCTGAAGTAGACCTCTCTCGAAACTCTAAGAACAAGGAATGATGATTGGAGAAGATGAGTTGGATCCTTATTTGGAGCAACCTTAGTGAAACCCCTCACAAACTCCCCATCACATGATCCTCTCTCTCTCTCTCTCTCTCTCTCTCTCTCTCTCTCTCTCTCTCTCTCTCTCTCTCTCTCTCTCTCTCTCTCTCTCTCTCCCTTTCTTTCCCTCTCCTCTAGGCTCTTTCAAGTCAAGATAGTAGCAAAAGATACACTTTTAAGTATAATAAGTTGTATTATATAAAAGAGCTTTGGAATAACTCTTTGTTGCAACAAACGGGCATTATTATCAAGGATGATATAAATATCATCCTATATGATCAACACAAATTTTGCTCAATCAGCCCAGATGGTTTGGGATGATCAAAAGGTTTTTGTTTATATCATCCAGGATGATAGTATATCATCTTGTATAATCAGTTCAAATCATAGAACATCATCCAAAACATTTCCCTAAATGGGTGTCTGGATGATGGAAAAATAACTTTATCTTCCAGGCCGATCCAACGATCGTCCTGGACAATTAATTCAATTCAGTACATATCGTCGAGAGCATCGCTCTGAAGAGAAGCTGGTGAATGCTTTATCATCTAAGAACAACAAAGATTTTTGAACGTTCGTCCCGACCAATCTTGAGATCTTCATGGATGATATGATCGAGTAATATAACCTTAATTGCTTTACTTAATTACCAAATTAATTTAGGTATAATTGAACTGCATCATCCAGGATGATTTTTTGGATGATGATTATAAAATAAATATACCTAAATAAATCTGGAAGCTTATTCTTTCTAATTTGATCCTATCATCTTGGCCAATATGAATATCATCCAAGACGACGTGCTTAATTACAACTGCCTTAACTAGGATGCCAAAATTAGGGTTCTATTTTTGAATAGACCATCCAGGATGATTTACGGATCATCTCGAATGATGTAACAAAAAATAGTAAACTCTATAAATAAACAAAAAAATTCCCCCAAGTGTGTGTGTGTGTGTGCAAAGTTACTTAGCATCAGGAACCACAATTTTTACAATTCACTCAAGAAAAGGAAAAGATTTATAAACTGACTCAGACCTAGTCTATCATCTTGAGCTGGTTCAATTTGCAGTTTTGATCTTCTAGACCTAAAAAGTTAGTAGGCAAGGCAGTCATATGGAATTAGAAGTCTTTGTTATCATGAAAATTATATTCCTTAAAATCAAATTCATAATAATCTCCCCCTTTTTGATGATGACAAATAAAAAAATAATTAAAGCAGTTTAATGCAATTTAATGAAAACAGTGAAGAAATAAACATTCAACTATGAAACACAATAACACAAATTGTACAACTACTCCACCTTTTGATATCACAAAAAGGAGAAGGGCACCGAGAAAAGAAACAAAGTGGAGACTACCAAATAGAATCAAAATATAATAAGAAAAAAAAGAAACAACACCATGAAAATCAAACTAAAAGAAGAATGGCCCTTGATCATCCGAAGGAGGAAGAGGTGGTGGTGGTGATTGTTGAAAGTAACTGGAAAGAGTGGCAAACTGCTCTCTGAATCAGGCCATATTATGGTCGTATTGGTGCTGCTGGAGATTCACGTAAGCATTAAAGCAAGCAACATCCTCAACATGTTTCTGCTCCTACTTAGAAATGTAAGTCTGAAACCATGTCTCCCACTTATCGAATCGCTCTACCAGTTGATCCAGCTGTGAGTGTTGGCATAGTGGAGCAGGTGTAGGAATAGGTGTAGGAGTTGCCTCCTTCTCAGCTCCCTTAGCTTCCTTGTCCCTCGAGTGGAGATGAGTACTGTGAAGAACGTGGAAAGAATTATTTGAGTAGAAGGCAGGCTGATAGTTTAGTGGGGCAGAATATTAGAGGTTGTATTTAGATTCTAGGTCATAGGCAATGATATGTCCTAGAGAAAGATTGGGCTTCCTCCTATGTCCAGAATCTCGAATACTAGTTAGATGCTCAATGTATTAAAAAATCATATCAGTGGCATTAAATTCATGATGGAAAAAATATAAAAAGTTGTGATTGAAAGGAGTGGAGTGATATGAATGTGATCACCAGTTATTGGAAGAATAGAGGTGCGAAGGACATGTTAGATTATCCTATTATCTTTGAATGAGGTGCTAAACTCTCCAACATGAAAGTGAGTATTGGTTTTCCTTAAGAAGTGATTGGCTGGAGCCCAGTCATAGTAAGGATCTGAATACAAGGTGTGGAGTTTATCTCATGTAGTAGATAGTTGTAGGAGTTCTTGATAGTCATGATATGTGATTTCGACAGTATGTCTATTCATATAGGACCCAAGAGCAGTGAAAGAAGAATTGATGTGAAGGCTAGAGAAGAACTCAAACAAAAACTCTGAATTAAATGGAATTGTAAGAGTAAGGAAAAAAATAAAGAAGTGTGAGCAAATAGATCTGGGATAGGATATGAGAAAATATGTAGGTTGATCGAAATAGTGATCTCGACCATCTTGTACCTCTGATAGGCGGCTTGATCAATCTCCTCAGCAAATCGAGGATCCAAATTTTCCCTCGAGGAGCTTCCAGAAGGTATGCATGACCTCTTTGCACCAGCCATAATCATGAAAACAAAGCACATGAGTAAGAGCAAAAGAGGGTATGAGAAGGATTGTTTGAGATAAACGGATTGAATGACTCAATTTTAAAGAAATGATCCGATCTGCTAGGACGATCGTAAAATCATCCAGGATGATCGAGTGCAATAATTGTGTATGGAAAGATTGGTCAAAAAGGTGATAAAATTGTCCGGGATGATCAGATATCATTCAGGATGATAAGAGACCGGCGATTGTCCCGATGATCAGAAGAGTCAAAATAGTCAATAGATGGAATTTAAAGAGTGAATTGAATAGATCATCCAGGACGATATGAAAATTGTTCGGGATGATGTGACAAAATAGTTTTAAATTGAAGGATTGATGGAGATGATCAGAGAAGGCCCAAAAACATGAAAATTAACTAAAACAAAATATGAAAAAGACAAAAACATAAAAAAAAAAAAAAGTTTTTTCTTAATTAAAGCTTGAATATAATAAATTATTCATATGATTGAATTAAAAAATTTGTAAGAGTTAATGAGTTAACATTGTCAAAATCTTCAAGAACGGTATAACAACCAATCCTATTAGCCCTAACTCAGACTTCTCTCAGGGGAAACTGTCTTTTGAAAACAAAGATCTAAATTAGAAAAATTGATTGAATATGAAAAAGAAATCCGTTCATGACTTGGTTTTAGAAAAATATTTTATAGAATAATTTATTAAAGTTATTAGTTATGATCATGAATTTCAAAATCAATCCTTTGAAAAAAATATAAGGTGACACATGAATTCTTATAAAATTTAAAAAGAGAAGAAGCTTGCTTTTAGTGAGCTCATTTTATGCCTCTTATCAATTTGATTGGAGCTCTTTGTGCATTATATATATATATATATATTCAATTTGGTGTCATTGCACATCTTTTGATTTTGGCATCATTGGCCACTTTTTTATATTTATTTTTTACAAGCTAGATCCCTTTTTCAAAATTCTTAAATATTCTCAGTTGTGATTATATCTTCCAGATATTAGAGAAGAAAAACTTACTCTCTAATATATGGAAAAATGAATCACAAAGAAGAATAAAAATTATATGATAAATTCAACGACAAGATTACAAAAATTTAAAGGTAAAATAAAGACTTTGGTTATTATACATAAGATAGATTAATGTAGCAAGATTGAAAAGATATCAATTTCAAAGTCCAGTTGTTAATATGAGATTGATTTTTGTTTAGAAAAGAAAATTATACCACTAAAAGAAGTTTGAGAGAGGGAAACAATCAACAATATTTCCCCCTTTAATTGATTTAGAGATGTCAAATATTGACTACAAATTTTCAAAAACAAAAACACAGCATAAGATATTAATTCAGTAGTGATTAAAAGAAAAATAAAGCAACAAAGAAAATTAAATCAATAATAATGAAATAGATGAAAAGTATAATAAAAATAATCAAGGAAAAACTACAAAAGAAATAACAAATAAAAAGATCATAAACTTATAAGAATCTAGTTCATGCATTTATGTCAATCATACCCAATCTGGTTCTTAAAGTTTTAAAAGTGTCCATGGCCAGTGGTTTAATAAAGATGTCAGCAAGTTGATTCTCAGTGACACTTGGTGTAACTTAATACCTCCTTTGATCACATGATCTCCAATAAATTGATGCCTTATATCTATGTTCTTGGTACTTGAATGTTGGATAGGATTCATAGAAATATAAATGGCATTAGAGTTGTCACAAAGGATTGAAGTTGTGCCTATAGGTAATACTAAATCCAGAACTTGCTGCTTCAACCAAAGGACTTTGGCCACACAACTCCCTAAAGCAATGTTCTCAGCTTCAGTAGTATAAAGTGCAACATAGTTTTGCTTTCTACTAGACCAGGAGACTAAAGATTGCCCTATAAATGGGAAATTCCTATAAGTGCTCTTTTTATCTACCTTACGTCTTGAATAATCAAAATCAGAATATCCAATAATCTCAAAAGAAGTGTTGTGCCTAGGATACCAGATTCCTAAGCTTTGGGTCCATAAGAGATATCTAAGAATTCTCTTAACTATAGTCATGTGGGATTCTTTTGGATCAGCTTGAAATCTAACACAGAGACAAAAACTAAACATTATATCCGGTCGGCTAACAGTCAGGTAAAGTAAAGATCCAATCATCCATCTGTACTTCTTTTGATTAATTGATTTTCCATTTGGATCCTTGTGCAACTAAACACTAGAGGTCATGGAAGTATTAATTAGCTTAACTTTATCCATTTCATATTTCTTCAAGATATCGTTTATGTACTTTGATTGATTTAGAAATATTCCATCATCCAGTCGTCTTATACTAAACCCAAAAAAGTAGAACAACTTTCCAATCATACTCATCTAAAATTCCCTATTAATTAATTTAGAAAAATCATCACATAGCATTTTATCATAAGATCCAAAAAATATATCAGCGATATAGATATGAATAATGAGTAATTTATCTCCTGCTTTCCTCAGAAAAAGGGTGGTGTCTACACTCCCATTAACAAACTCCCTCTCTAGTATGAATGTGCTAAGCCTCTCAGACAAAGCTCTGCGTGACTGCCTTAATCCATATAAGGCATTTTTTTAAATTGAAAACATGATTTGGAAATTGGAAATTCTCAAAACCTGGGGGTTGCTCTACAAACACATCATCTTTTCTTACCCCTTTTTAAAAGACACTCTTAATGTCCATTTGTAAAAGCTTAAATCCCTTATAATAAGCAAAGGCTAGTAGCACTCTAATGGAATCTATTCTAGCTATAGGGGTGAAGGTCTCCTCAAAATCAATCCCTTCTATTTGGTTGTACCCTTTAGCCTTCAATCTTTCCTTATTCCTAATTACCACACCAGAATCATTTGTTTTATTCTTAAAAACTTATTTAGTTCCAACTACACTTTATCCCTTTGGTCTTTCTACAAGCTCCCAAATATCATTCCTAACAAATTAGTTTAATTCCTTTTGTATGGCTAAGATTCAAAACTCATCAGAAAGGGCTTGATTGATGTTGGTGGGTTCATTCATTGAGATAAAGGCAGAGTGGTTCACTTCCTTCCTATATCCATGCCTGATCCAGACACCTTCAGAAGGGTCTCCTATGATTAGTTCTTTAGGATGACTTAAAGAATATCTCCAATCTCTAGGTAAGGTGTGTGTAGGTTCAATCCTTTCCTCCAAATTTGTATTTTCTACTATGGTAATCTTACCTACTCCTTCAGTTTTTTTGGGTCTCTATATTTTTTTTATATAAATTTTCAACTCTCTAGGGTATTCTCTCCAACTTCATCTCGATCCTCAGCTCTAGACTTCTTAGGATTAGATTCATAAAATAGAACATGAGTAGTCTTCTCCACCACCAAAGTCATCTTATTAAACACTCTAAAGGATTTTCACACACTTGAATATCTTAAGAACACTCCTTCAGCATATTTTGGGTCAAACTTTCCTAAGTGTGACTTCCCATTATTAAGAATGAAAATCATACAACTAAAGACATGGAGGTGGGAAAGGTTGGGTGTCCTACCCTTAAGGTTCTCAAAGGGTGTCTTATCAAGTTTGGTTTTAACATTCACCCTATTCAACACATAACAAGCTATATTTATCGCTTCAGCCTAAAAGTACTTTGGAAGTGAATACTCAGCAAGAATGGGTCTAGCAGCTTCAACTAAGGTTCGATTCTTTCTTTCAACTACCCCATTCTGCTGAGGGATCATAGGAGTTGAGAAGTTGTGAATAATCCCCTTATCCTCACAAAAGTCTCCAAACTTCTCATTTTCAAACTCTCCCCCATGCTCACTATGGATGGTCAAAATCTCATAACCTAACTTTTTCTGAATCTAAGTGAAGAAGGATCTAAACATATCAAAAGACTCATTCTTATGTGATAGAAATTTAATACAAGTGAACCTCGAGTAGTCATCGATAATCATAAATCCATAGGTTTTTCCCTCTAAACTGGTAGTGCTAATGGTTCCAAATAAATCCATGTGAAGGACTTCTAAAGGTTTAGAGGTGCTAATGTCCTTAATGGAGTGAAAAGAGGATTGGACTTGATTCCCTAGTTGGCAGGCATCACAAAGGTGGTCTTTGGAGAATTTAAGCTTGGGGACACCTCTAACTAGGTCTTTCTGGGTCAGTCTCCTAAGAGTTTTTATACTGGCATTACATAATCTCCTGTGCTACAATCATGAATAATCAGCAGTAGTTTTTAAGCAAAATGAAGCAGCACATTCAATATTATATAAGTCAAACATGTATACATTGTTGATTGACTTTCCCTATAAAATAGTGTTATTATTTAAGCTTATAATTCATGTATTTGCTAAGAATTTTATGATGAAGCCCTTCTCACAAAGCTGACTTATGTTGAGCAAGTTGTGTTTCAATCCATCTATAAGCAAAACATTTTCAAGTAAAAGGTTCTGTGAGTTTCCGATTATACCTATGCCCACCACTTTCTTGTTGGTGTTGTCTCCAAGAGTAACCTTGCCTCCATCCCTACCCTCCAATGAAATGAATTTCCTAGCATCTCCAGTCATGTGTCATGAGCATCTGCTATCCATGTACCAAATACTCCAATGAGGCATTTTGTGAGAGTAAGCCTACAAAATCATTAACCATCAGATTTAGGAACCCAAATAAGTTTGGATCCTTTCTTATGGATTGTAGAATGCTGCATATATGTTTTTCTGTGAATTATACAATTTAGGTCTCCACACCCAATGTGTACTATGATGAATAGTGCAAGTGTGTGAAATATGTCCTAACGTGCCACTTAAAAATATCTAACACTAAGAAAAGGATTTACTAATCTACTCGGTTGGTGATGCTTCCTTTTAAAGTTATTTGATGCATGCAATATTGATTTAATATTTTCAAAAGCTTTGATATTCTATAATTTCTTAAACTCTTTTTATAACTCAGCGTGAGATGACTTCAAGGAATCATGTGCATCATATAATTCAATATGCTTTTTGTTTAATGCATCAAACTCACCAAGTAGTGACATGTGATTGCTATCGATCATAGAGTGATCTTTAAGTAAAATTTCATGCACTTTTTGCAAATTTAATAACTCCAATTTCAAACTAGCATGTGTTTTCTTAAGTTTCCTATATGATGCATGAATTTGTTAAGAAACTTCAAGTAGTTGCTTGTAGGTTATTTCACACACATCTTCTTGGCAACTTTAACCAAGATAATCGTCAGCCATCAAGCACAAGTTTGTTGTCTCCTCTTCAGCTTCATTCTCTAAGGAGTTTAATGCAGAATCTGCCCAGAATGCCTTTTATAACCTCTTTTTGTCCTTTTTGAACTTGGCTTTCTCCTCCCCCTTCTTCTTTCTTGAGTGAGCTTTAAGTATAGACAATCAGATTTGACGTGTCCCGGCTTATTGTATTTAAAACAGATCATATCATTAGAATTCTTAAAATTTTTGTTACCCTTACACTTATTCCACTTATGATAGTTCTTATGCTTCTTCCTTAGAATGCTTTTGAATTGCATCGTGATTAAGGCAACATCATCGCTTTCAGACCCGAAAGAGTCAATGTCCGTGTCATTGGCCTTTAGTAACATAGTTTTCTTCCTCTTTTTCTCACCTGCATCAAGGTTTCTTTGATTCACCCTTTGCTCATAAGCAATGAGTGATCCAAGTGAGTTATTAATTGAATAGGTATTCAAATTTTTATATTCAGAAATTGTAGTAATTTTAGCATAAAAAAAAGAGGGCAAACATTTTAAAATTATATTAACCTTTTCATAATTTATGAGTTCTCATACTAAAACATGCAGTGAGGTAACAATTTGAGTAAATTAAGTGTACATGTCTAAAATTAATTCATTAGATTTCATATAAAAAAGTTCATAGTCATGCTATAAAATATTCATCCTTGATTGTTTGACTTCTTTGGTTCCTTTAAAAGTGCTACACAACTTATCCCAAATTTCTTTACCAGTAGCACAAGTTTAAGCACGCATGTAATCTTTAGATTTTAAAGCAAAGAAAAAATAGTTCAAATATTTCGCATTAAGTTAAGCTAAATCCATATCATCTAGAGTCCATTCAGTAAAAGGAAGTGGAATAGTAACATAATTAGTTTTACCAATTTGAGGTGTATAACCATCTTTAACAAGCATCCACATGCGATAGTCAATCGATTGGAAAAATGTAGACATGCAAATTTTCCAAAAATTAGAAGGAATATTGTCAAACAAAAGTGGTCGGGTAATAGAATACCCTTCCACAGTATTACGATCATCAGAGTTAACTATGGATTGAAATTCAAAAGTTTTTAAAAACTCAATTTTATAAATCCCGTTTTGATTTCAACTAAAAGTTTGTTAGATATGTTAAGCCCATATGAATTAGCCCATGGTTAACCAAGAGGGGGAGGGGGCGGATTTGATATTTAAAAAAAAATCTTTCAATCAAAAATAAAAAGTCAAGCCAAACCAAAATTTACCACAAAGAAATTTAAAGTGCAAAAATTAAATGATAAAAAATCAATAATAAAGAACACAAAAATTTATAGTGGTTCGATCAACTAGACCTACGTCCACTCCTAGGAGGCGCCCTTCGAGTGTTGCACTAAACTCAGTGACTCTACTTTTGCTCCCACAACAAGGCAGAGAAGCCTTCACAAAACCTCCTTTCCACTAACATCGGTGAGGTAGAGAACCAGACTTTTTTTGCTTCCTCCTGAAGGAAGTAGACAGAGAATCTTAATCGATTGCTGAAATGGACCTTTCTCAAACCTATACGAACAAGGAATGATGTTCAGAGAAGATGACTTGGATCATTGATTGGAGCAACCTTTGTGAAACCCCTCATAAACTACCCCTCACAATATCCTCTCTCTCTCTCTCTCTCTCTCTCTCTCTCTCTCTCTCTCTCTCTCTCTCTCTCTCTCTCTCTCTCTCTCTCTCTCCCTTTCTCTTCCTCTCCTCTAGGCTCTCTCAGGTCAAGAAAATAGTAAAAGATACACTTTTGAGTATAACAAGTGGTCTTATATAGAAGAGCTTCAAAATAGTTCTTAATTGCAACAAACCAACATTATCATCTAGGATGATATCATCCTGTACGATCAGTACAAATTTTGCTCAATCAGCTCAGACGGTTTGGGACGATCAGAAGGTTTTTATTTATATCATCCAGGATGATAATATATTGTCCTGTATTATTAGTATAAATCATGAATATCATCATGAACATCACCTTGAATGGGTGTCTGGATGAAGAAAAAAATAACTTGATCATCCATGCCCATCTCACGATCATCCAAGATGATTAGTTCAATTCAATACATATCATCCAGAGCATCACCCTGAATAGAAGCTTACTGATGTTTTATTGTCAAGAAATAACTATGGTTTTAAACTAATCATCTCGACTGATCCTGAGATCATCCAGGATGATATGATCTTGCAATCAAACCTTAATTGTTTTTTGTTAATTACTAGATTATTTAGGTATACTTGAATAACATCATCTAGGATGAGATGTCTTGGATGATGATTAAAAAATAAAGTCCTAAATAAATCTAGTGGCTGATTCTTTCTTATTTAAGCCTATCATCCCAGTCAATATGAATATCATCAAAGATGATGTATTTAATGACGGCTGCCTTAACTAGGATGCCCTAATTAGGGTTTCTATTTTTGAACATATCATCCAAGACGATTTATGAATCATCCCGGATGATGTGACCAAAAATAATAAACTCCAAAAATAGTTAAAAATTGTCCCTCAAGTATGTGTGCAAGGTTACTTAGCATCAGGAACCACATTTTTTATAATTGACTCAAGAAAAGGAAAATATTTACAAACTGACTCATACTTAATCTACCCCATCTTAAGCTGGTTCAACTTGTAGTTTTGATCTTGTGGACCTAAAAATTTTGTAGGCAAGATAGTTATAGAGAAATAAAAGTGTTTGCTATCATCAAAATTATATTCCTTAAAATCAGATTCTTAATAATTTATATACTCTAGATGTCATCTGTTGGAAGTCCAAATCATCCCGGATGAACAATTTAAAAAATTAACATGTTCATAAAATTTCTTATATTTTTGTACTCTAGACATCACAAAGCTAACTTCGTACACTATAAATGGTTCTTAAAAAAAAAATCTGTCCAAGTTTTGATTAACTGCTTGCTGGAGGAAATAATTAAATAATTTATCTCATACAAACAAAAATCATATAATCCAATTAGTTTAATTTTTTTTAACACTCCCCCAATGTTTCTGTGCATGGTTACTTAATTATAATCACTCTCTCAAACTCAATAAAAATGTAAAAATATAGAATCTAATTATAATGAACCCTTTGCAAATCTAACATAAGGTCATCAATAGTTCAGAGTTTTGATTCTCTGAAATGTTAGTACACAAAAATAATAAAAAGCAATATATCTTATATATGTTAGGAGAAATATTAATTAAAACAATAATATTTAGAATCATAAAAAATACACATGTTGTAATAATCTCAGCAATCGAAGAACTAAGTTACAATAATATCAACATATGAAATACCATAATTTTTCTTCTAATGATCCAGGAAGATCCTGAATATCGTAGTGGAGAATATGTATAAATTTTAACTAATTTTACTTGACTATTCTGAGATCATCTAAGACTGTTAAGTCAAATTTATCACATAGTACAGGATGAAATTTATAGCCAAAATAGAGCTTTTAAGGTTTTTTGAATCCCTCTATTTAAGTACATCATACTGGACGATCATGCAATCGTACTGGATGATCGTTATCTCCATAATTAATTTTTAGGAACCCTTTATTTTAGCTTTGTCAAGATAATTTGTAAGTTTCTTTGGCAGCCATTCTATCTTTGTTCTGCTAGAGAAAACTTGAAGAGAGAACTTGAAAGGGAGAAAGGAAAGGGTGGAATTTGTGAGGGAGAAGATCCTTGAAGGGGTTTTCAAGGGAGTGTGGAGGGGCTTTCATATGGTTTCTTCGGTAAGCTTGCACGTTATTACCATCAAATTCAAGCTTTATCTTGAGGGAAATTTTGGGAAGAAGAAGATCTCTTTGGTGTCAAAGGACCCAGCTACTTCACCACACCGAGGAAGGTGGAAGTGATTTTGTAAGAGCTTCTCCACCTAGATTTGGGGTCTAAAGGAGAATAACTAACAATTTAGAGCAAAGCTCAGAGGGTTCCCCCGAGGAATGGATGTATGTCAGGTTGGACCGAACCACTATAAATATTGTGTGTTCTTTCTAATTTTATTATTTTCGCTGCACTTTATTTTCTACATTTATTTTTTGATATAACTTCTTGGTTGACAATTTATGATTAATATTATAATGCATTGATTATCTATTTTTAGATGTTGAAAAAGTTTTAAGAAGGGGATTTTTTTATAGAAAGAAAGTTTTTTAATATCTAATTCACCTGCCTCTTGGTTAGCCTCAAATCTAATTCTTTAGGGTTTAACACCCCTCACAAATTTTCAATTGGTATCAAATTCAGATTTCAAAATAATGTTTTAGAAAACTTTTGAAAAAGGATCAATGACAAACTTTAGAAATCGTAACATTATGGAAGGCTATTCAATCATGCGACCACCTTTATTTAAAAATATTTCTTTTGATTTTTGGAAAATATGAATGTCGACTTCTTGCAATCAATTGATTATCGACTGTAGCATATGATTCAAACAGGTTATTTTGTACCATCATGTATTATAGATGGAGTCAAAATTTCTATTCCTTCTATTGAATGGAGTAAAATAGATCAAATTAATGCTCAATTGAATGCTAAATAATTAAATTATTTTTTTACATTAAATTTTAAAGATTATATGTTAGTATCCACATGAACTACTGCAAAAAAATTTAGGATAAATTACATAGTACATATGGAGGGACTAGTGAAGTTAAGCAATCTAGGTTGAATATTTTAATGCATAATTATGAATTATTTTGTATGAAACATTATGAGATAATTTTAGGCATTTATATTAGATATAATAAAATAGTAACATCATTACATGCCTTAGGTAAAGAACTTTTAAACTTTGAAAATGTCAATACAATTTATGTTGTCTACTTGATAAGTTTGATGCCAAAGTCATTGTTATTTGAAAATTAAAAAATTTGAATGAATATTCTATTGATAATCTGATTGGTTAGCTCTTTGCCTACGAGCAAAGTTTGAGCTAAAATCTTTTGGATGCAGGTGAAACTATAGTTCTAAAAGCTGAAGACATGGATGAATGTAACTTAGTAGATGTTGAGATTAAAGAGATAGCTTCAATTACAAGAAAATTTAAAAATATACTAAAGTATAAGCATCAACATCAATAAAAGTGGAATAAAAATAAAAATGGTAAGAATGTTATTATTTCTTTTTATGTTATTTATTTCAGGTGTAAAAAATCAAAATATATGAAAAATCAATGCCCTAATGAAATAACTCTCTAGCAAAGAAAAATGGTAAAAATAAATAAAATGTAATAAGGGCAAATAATAAAAGTAAAAAATCTCGTTGGGAAACTTAGTTTTTGAATCATCAGACCACAATAAAGGTAATGAGGTATAAAGTTTTGTTTGTGTGTTTATGTATTGTAGTTAATGCAAGCATATATGTTTTTTATAGTATTTTATTCATTATAAATATTTTTTGTGCTATTTTTGATGTTTTTTATTTGCAATCATTTATTTTATTTTTCTTGAATATTTTTGTGATTTATCTTGTATCTATACACAAAAATCACTTTTACATTGTATTTGCATAAGAAAATCAATTCTTTTTAATTTTACCTCCTTTTTACTTAAGAAAATTAGTAAGCAGTGATTGACTTCTCTAAATAAGTAAATAGAAGAAACATCGATGATTGTCTCTATTCCTCTAACTTATTTAGTAGGGTATTTTTTTTTTTGGAGCAAAACTATTTTAAATTTAAAGTTGGACATTAAAATTTAGATATATTATATCTTCTTACATCTATTTCAAATTTAAAGTTAGGATTTTAAATTAAGATATATTATATCTTCTTACAGTAATCTATCTCATATGAATAATGCTCAAAGTTATTAAATCTCTTTCAAATTTTCTAGATCAAGTTGTTGCATTTATCATATGAATATGATTTTGATATGTGGTTTATTCTCAATTAAATTTTTTTTTTTTTTTGAAGAAGCAATAAATGCATTTAAAACTAAAAAAGAAGAACCAACTACACAATGTTACCTACTGATTCCTCCTTTAATAATTCTATAAAGGAAGGAGGAACCTTATTGAACCCTATATTATACCAACAAAAAGAAGCGAAAATAACATAGTTAGAACATAAGTCCACTAACTTATTATCACTCCTTTCTATACAGTTAAAAATCACATAACTAAAATCTTTGGTAAAAAAAAATTCTTCACGCTCTTGCCCATTTCTTTTGTATGAATCATGAAGGAACTTGATAACATTGGTATTGTCTCCTTCAATAATGATTCCTTTATATTCCATCATCCAATCTTTTATCATCTCTTTAATTGTCTTCATATCTAGAAGCTCCAAGTAAGCTATATCCCAATGTTATCATGATTTACCAAAAGCCAAAAGGAACCTCCCTTTGTGATCTCTGAATACACCGCCAATTCCACCTTTGTAGGAAGGTAACAATGCTGCATCTACATTCACCTTGACCCAATCGTGTGGAGGAGGGTGCCAAGCTTTATGCAACAGCAATAGCTGATTGACATCCAACCATCCCGAAGTGTTCCCATTCATAGCTTTGTGCACAGCCGCAGAGTTGATAGATTTGGTTGCTATAAAGATTGTCATTCTTTCAACTTTCCCATGGACCAACTCATTCCTTCCCTTCCAAATAAAATAAACAATATTACATAAAAGATTTAGTATAAAAGGATTTAGTTTCCTCATCCAATTCCAGTGATCTTCAAAACAAGAGACAACTGGTATCATGAATCCCCATTTATTTAGAAGAATGATAACTTCCTTCAGTTTCTAACAGCTAACTATCAAATGCTTTGTATCTTTAACTTCATTATATCTTCTAGGACACAAGCTATTTGGCTGCAATCTTCTATAATATAAGAAATTGAATGTTGGTAAAGAGCTATTCAATAACCTCCACCAGAATATCTACACCCTTTGCATTTAGTATTGCTTTCTTCAAACTCCTCCAATACTTATACTCATAAATTTTTTGTTTTGCCGCCAAACCAGCCATTACTAAAATTGATTTCCCAGATAATCCTTGTATGAGCTCCAGCTTGTCTTCCTGATTATTTGAAAAAATTGGAACGTTACAAATCCATTCCACTTGCTCGACTCCAAAAAAATTTCTTCACTTCAGCAGCATTCCATCTTCCTCCAAAATTAAATCACTTAACTTCATATTTTCCATACTGCAATCTTTGTTCACTATAAATGTTGGCCACATGTTTAAGCTCTTAACCATGATCCATATATCATTAAATATAACAATTGACTCCCCATTTGCTATCTGCCATCTCATTATATTAGATAATGAGTTTTTGTTCTCCTATATTTGGAAGATATTCTCACTACTAAGAGTTTTTAAAGGTTTTAAAAGAGAGCTAGCTCGCAAAAATAATAAGAGGTACCAAATGAGCCCAAAATAAAATTAAAAAGATGCACAAATATCGCCAAATAATTAAAAGATATACTAAGTGTATAAAAAAGTAAAAAGATACACAAAGTGAACTAAACAACTAACAAGAGATACAAAATGAGCAAAAAAAAAATGCTTCCTTCTCTTTCAAATCTTTCAATCTTAAAAGAATTCATCTGCTATTTGATATCTTCAAACACTTGATTTTTAAAAATCATAAATTTGATAGATTACTTTTTAATATTATTCTATCTGATTTTTTGAAATGAACTATGAACATATCACTTTTCTTATTAGATTTCTAGTCTAAATAAGATTTTTTTTTTTTTAAAAGGACTTTAACCTATAAGGAGCCTGAGATAGGGTGGTTGACGATTTAAATTTTCAACCTTTCTAGATCTTAATGCGGCGGTCAATTCATTTCTTTTATATTTTTGAAGAAAATCAAGAGGTAACTTTGTTATTTTGAGAAAATTTACTGAAATTAATTAATTCTTCATGAAATATCAGCACCGCCTCTACATGATTAGAGTTTGTTATGTGTATTCTATTTTGTTTTTGTGTAATTTACTTCTTTTTGAAAATGTCGAAAGGGGAGAATGTAATTGTCTGGTTGCATTTGTTCATCTTGTATTTGCATTAGTTTTCTATTATTTAGTTTCTAAAAGTTTTATTTTTTTATTTTTTGTTTATTTCTATGTTTAAAAAAAATGAAAAAATGAAACTATTTGGATTTTCCCTGCTTTTAATATAATTATCTTAGTGAGAAGAAAATTAGAAGAAAAATTTTTAAATTTGTAAAATCAACCAGTAATGTTTACCATCATAAAAAAGAGGGAGATTATTACTACTCTGTTGGTGGAATTTTGAAAAACATGTTTTGAAAATATTGGTTTTCTTTGGGAGTCAAATTTAAATTCTAATTCTAAAATCGAATTGTCCGGCTAGAAATAATATATCACCTCAAAGGATGAAAATAAAATTTTATAACGGCGTTCAGATTTAGAATTATGAAATCCATCTTGAATATTATGACCGAATGCTAAAGAGAACTTCATATGGCCCCGAAGGGTCAAAATGATGTTCAACTGAATATCCAACTACAATATTCAAGAAGGGTGATCGTTAGGTTCACATCCAAAGCCTTATCAAAGAAATATGTATCTCCCCGAAGGGAGAAAATATCATTCGATGATAATTCTTTGAATATGATAATAATGATCACTAGTATTTAAAGTTTTCCCAAAGAATTCTGATTGAGTTTTAAAAAATCAATTCTTAAAATCAGGTGCGTGTGGTTCCAAATCTCCTACAAGCATAAGCCCTCGTATTTAATTACATCGTAGGGAGATAGAGTCCCCTACGAAAACTCTCGATTAAAATAGTGATGAAATTTTGTTAGATTTTCTAGGAGTGATATAAAAAATGAATGGGATTTTTGGAAAATCAAGAGGGAATGGATCAAAATTGAACATTTATTAACAGAATCGAAGGAAGAGAGGTAGGGGACACTTTGAGGTTCCAGAACCATCCGGAAGTGTCCCAACTTAATCTAAGTGTTGGGCTTTATGTTTTAAGATTAAAATGAAGCTTTACTTAGAGTTTAGCATTTTATTAGAAATTGGGATTATATTCCCGAAATTTGGGGTCTTATAATCAAAAATATGCCTGGATCCTAAGTCTAATTTGGACACTGGACCACAGTCGTCCAAACCTAACTAATGTAGTGCAATGCCTGGACTTACGCCGGCCTAGATTGGGGAGCCAGCTAACCACCTAATCGATTTAAAAGAGATGAGTCCGGTCTTTTATGAAAGAGTGGTAGGGATATTGTATTTAAAGTTTTGGAGAGTTGGGGCCGACATCTAGATATTTTCCTAGTTGGCCCCTTTGACTTATGTTGGGTGCTGAAATGCTAAAACTGATGCAATTAAAATTTTGACTCTTTTAATTTGTATCTAATGCAATGCATGCTGGTCGACAACTTCCAAATCAAATATGCTTAAATTTTTAAAAATAGGCTTATAAAATAATTTTTTAGAAAACTAGGCTTCCCTAGGTCCGGCACCTCGTCCTTATAGGTCAGACTATCCAGACTCTACCCGCAGGCAGGGAAGGGTCTAAAGAAAGGAAAGAGTAATGCAAAAATATGCATGCGACCCCGGGGTCGATCCCCGACTAATTCCCTAGATTCGTTATCTTTTTATGTTATTTAGACTCACTAAAATTTTAGACATTTAAGATTTTGAGTAGAAAACTTTCACACCCTCACGAGTCTCACGTATCCTGGTGAAAACAAAAGTGGCACACAATCGCCAAAAAAACTAAGAAAAGCATGTAATCCTAAAGGAAATCAATTCAACACATCAAATATAAATTAACTAATTAATAAATGTCCATAGGCAGAATTGCCTTGCTTATTACATACAAGGGTCGTGCAAAAAGTAGAGTGGCCGGGCACCACTAACAACAACCCGGATTCTAAGCCTAATAATGATGCAAGTTATTTTGAGTGGGATACTCTCAATCTTCAAGTCTTCAGTATTGTTCTTCGTTGGACTTCTTTTCTTCAAACCCGTTGGATTCTTCGTGTTAAACCACCCAAATGGATAAGAGGGCACTTCCCTTTTAAGGGGAAAACCACTCTTTCCTCTTTGGGTATAGAAAAAGTATGATCCAAATTTGGATTTCCAAATGGAAAAGGAATACTTCCCATAGGGGCATCCTTTCTTCTTTGTAATCCAAGCTTTGGATCTACGTATCCCAACTAAAAATTAACTTTCACAACACTTGACAATTGTACAAATTACATTTATATAAAAAAATAAAAATCTAGACTCACCTGCAGGGTTATTCTAAGCATTTAATATGTATAAAAAAAAAGTTATTCCCAAGCAGTTATATATATGCAGAAAAAAAAGGTAAACACACTGGCCACACTCCTTTTATTTGGGGGCTTTAGCAGCTGAAGCACCTGTGCAAAGAATCTATAATAGTTATGAATTTTTATGAATTTAGCCCCCTTTTTATTACCCTGCATGAGCATGGCCACCTGCAGAAAAATGTGTGAACATCCAGATTGTACCTAACCTAAGGGTAATCTAGTCGTCAAACACATCAACCATCCACAGAGTGCAGTAAGAAGTAAGCAGACACAACAAAGAAATTTCATCCACAACATGCAGTGAAAACTACAAAAAATCCGGCACACAACAGTAAAGTAAACACCGGCTTAACCTAGATCTAGAGTTGGTTGTCCTAGCACATCATCTAAAGTGTGTGTAGAAGTTTGTGTGGCAGGGATAGATCCTAAGTTGGGTGATTAATCAAGGTTGTCTAAGATTCTGAGTTTGTTGAAGCTTAAAAGGGGGATTTAGGTTAAACTTTAAGTATTAGTGGATTAGGAATTTTAATTAAATATATTTTAAAAGTTAATTGATTACTACCATTATTTTACACCGAGACCGTGAAGTTTATTTCACCTTCCTTAGGGCTAAATTGATAGCCTCGTAGGCCTTGGTTACCTAGTAGCAATCGGGGTTGATTAAGTTACTTCAAATTTGTTGTAATTAAGGAATTGATTAATATAAAAAGGATTGTTTACTGATTTTAAAGGGTTTCTTAAGGATTTTATTAACCTATTAGGAAAATTTTGGAGTTTAGAGAAAACTGGAGATCCTTAGAGTTATCCAGGTATACTAACTAAGGGAGCAAAACTTGACTTTTAGAATTAGAGTTGATCTTAAGGGTTTCAGATTTTTAATAATTACTAGACCTAATTATGAGTTGTTAGACAGGTAGTACATTCAATTTAGAATTTTTTATTAAAAGTAATGAAGTTTAGAAATTTTGACCCGTTTTGAACTAAGGTTACCTAAAATGTTGACTCATTGATTTTGACCAAATCATGGAAGTTTAATATTTTTAGAGAATACTAGATTCTAATTGAAGTCATTAGCCATTGAGTTTGATTAGTTTGAATGTTTCTATAATTAATAGTGAATTTTGGAAGTTTTATGTATTCTTTTGAATTACCTAATTATTACAACTAAGGGGATACTTAAGGGTTTGAACCCAAATGAGTCCCAAACCCCTTGAGATCAGTTCCAAAGGTCATAAATGACCTAAGGACATATCATCAAGTGTTTAAAGACCTTTTGGGATTTTTAATGTTTTTTTGAATTAATTAAAACTGATTAACCTTTGATTTTACCTAAAGACTAAATTAAGACAAATTTAGAAATCAATTTAAGAGGGTTTCAATTCTCATTGATTAGGGGATTAATTAGGAACAATTATAATCATTTTAATAGATTTTATGAGTTAAATGTAGTTAATTATCAATTGATTTGGGTTAATAGGCCATTTCTAAGAAGAATTTTTTTGAGGCTCCTACCCTAAGGACTAAACCCACCAAATTTGAGCTCAAATGGAGTACTCTAAGGTGGTTAACTTAACCACCCAAGGTGAGCTCTAAGTCACCTTCAAATTACTATAGGGATCTATCCTAAGCTTGGATTGGGGCAAAATCAGTGGCTCTACACTCCTTATCCTACACATCATCATCACACAAAGAATCACACCCTAAATCCCATTGGAATGTTTGTAAGTGATAGACCCTGAATCAGAGGTCACTTGACTGGGTTTTGAAATGTTTGAAAAATCCTTGAAAAAGGTCTTTAGGATAGGGCCTTAAGACTTTGGATTTGAGTCTGGATTTCTGGATTTGGAATGAATTTTAAGTTTGAATGATTAATATTGAAGTATCCAAATCATTTATAATCATGTGGTGATTGTTAATGAATGGATAGGGTCAAAGCTAGATCAAAGGTAGGATCAAAGTCTAGATTGAAGTTTGGATTCTCAAGTTGAGTGGGTCAAAGTTTGGATGTGTTTGAAGCTTGAATTAATTTGGATTTGAATTGAATGAAGTTTGAGATTTGAATTGATCAAGGGTAGGGATTAATTTGAGGTTGGGGTTGATCAAAGGTTGTGTTTGATTTGAGTCTGGATTGGTCCTAGGATCTAAAGGGATTCTAAGATCTAGGATCTAGAGGAGCTCTAGAATTTGGGATATGGAAGAATCCTAAGCTCTAGAGTAGGCCCTAAGATCTTGGGTCTAGAAAAGAATCTTAATCTCTAGAGTTGGCCCTAAGGTCTGGCTCTAGGAAAGAATCTTAAAGTCTAGAGTGGATCCTAGGATCTAGGATTGATCTGGAGTTTGGAAGGGCCTTAGTGACCTCATAAAAAAATGAGGTCAACATACTCGAGCTCACTAGTTTATGTTTTTGATGATAACAAACATCAGGGATCACATCTTATTGTCTACTTATGTTTACAATTTATTTTTGTTTATTTGTGTACTAACTTTTCAAGAACACCTTGCACATTCAAATGAAGATTCAAGGCTTAAGATTAGGTAGAGTATGGAATGTTATAAGAATTTTTTAATATTGATTGATTTATTTTTTATTTCTTTAGTCAAGTCTTGAAAGGGTGTAAGCTTGCTAGGTGACCATGAACACATATACTCAATGGGAGTGAGATTGAGTCAAAACTAGAAGTTCAATTGTTAAACTATTCGTACTCTATGATCAACTCATCTGACTAATCATACTGGATAACTTAGATCATCTAGGATGATTAGCTATGATCATGAAAAAAAGCGCCAATCATAATTTAGGCAATATCACTACAAGAAAAAAGGTTATTAGCAGCCAATAAAATTGGCCGCTAAAAATGATAATTTGGTTGCTAAATTGAATAAAGAACAAAAATATTTGGGTCACTGGTTTGTCGTAGTAGCCTCGTCGCTGAGACTTTTAGCGGCCAAAAATTTTATTTGGTTCCTAAATTAGTGACCCCTAATAAGCATTGGTCGCTAAAATTGTATATTTTAGTGACTTTTTTTTACACTGATGATTATTTATTTGGTTTCTATTTAGTAATTTTAATTAATAATTTTATTTATTATATTTTTCTATGGCGTCCAAAATAAAAGTTGGTTACAAAATGATCAACCAAATAAATCAAATGGTAATTTAATTTCATGAATTTTTTACATATATTAATGGATAAACAATTTGGTGATATTTAAAAAAAATTTATTACTTATCTTATTATTATGTCTTAACTATAACATTTAAGATCAATCAATCACTCGTTGATATTATCTCATCAAATTATTTCTTAATACATACACAGATTAAATTCATAGTAAAGAAATGACACTAATTTTATTACCTTGTTATAACAAAAATAAATAGTATTGAATAAAAAATTTTCATTAATTAATATAATTAATAATAATTTGTTGGAAGAAAATAAAAATTATATTCATTCATATACTTTTAAAACTACATCCATCAATTAAAATAAAAAATATGATCTCTGAAATCATCAACAAAAAATCATAATGTTTACAAAATAATCGGCTATCTATAACATCTAGTTCCATCTTCTAACGAGCATGGTATCAAATAAGCGATCAAATCTAGGATCTTTTCTGCCTGTCATCGGATTAGAATTAGAATTGTCCTCGTGTGGATTATTTAATGGTGATTTTCATCTTAAATTTCTATTTGATAAACTCTTTGTACCATGAGTTTTCATAGATCGCTTACTAGCCACATACGAAAAATCAATATTATATGTACTCCTTGGCACCTCCAAAGGTACTTTAGATTGTAGGACAGTCTTTTCTATGGCAAGAAATTATTTAGCATGATTATTTATTTCTATCAGTACATATCTCAAGCTTTTTATCACTATTTGAGATCAACAACAAGTTCAAAATTTTCCAAGTGATGGCTCTGACTTGGCGATTAGTAGAAATTGTACCATTCTTAGGCATAGATAAAACATTGATTGCTACTAATGATTTTGAAGTTTCAGTAGAGTTATGGCATGTCGATGTGTTACTTCAATCATATCGATTTAAAAGTGTGGGCTTCACTCCATTGCAAGGTGAACAAACTTTAGTAGACTTTTGATGCTGATTGCAATGCAAATAAAACATAATGTATACATTCTCTGACAAAACCTATTGGCTTGAAAGTGAAATATGAGCATCATTGCAGCTATACCACCAGCCAAAAGCAGCCTAAAAATAAATATAAAAAATTAATTATGCAGAAAGAGTTAACATAGTATATAGCTCAAAACCAATGGAAATCAAGCTTGCAAGAGTAGAAACCTTGATATATGCATAATAGTGCTCTAAAGTCATCTTTTTCTTTATCAACTAAATCATTCTTTCTTTAATAATTCTCGGAGTGATAAGTCGGTATACAACACCGACATGTATAAAATAAAAACAATAAAACTGAATTATATATTGACATCAACTACAACATAACATAATTGGAAAATGAAATAGAAGAGACTACTTAAAATCCAACAACAATTTATTTTTAGGTAATTCAAGATTTAATATAAAAGTGGCTAAGTTAAGATAATAGAGTAATAGAGAAGTAGAGTTTGGTGAGAAGTATAAGCAATGGCTACAACAAGGGAACCATAAGAATGAAAGCCTAAAAAATTGCTAAAAATTACCAACTATAACATAAAAGCGAGTTTCAAAATTAAAGCTACATTTGGAGAAAACACAATTTTATTTTACTAGTGCTAAAACCATGCTCTCCTATGCATGTTCTTCTTCAAAATTTATAAGATGTATCAATAATATGAGGTTTCTCAAGATATTGATAAAAATAAAATATCAATCTTCTTTTTAGTTTTACTGTGAATGTGTTTATGGTTAGCATGGGGATGATACTTCTTTTATCTCTAAACATGTAGCATGTACCATCCATTGACAATGTCGTGTGAACCATGAAATTATTTTAGCCTTACTGCTTCTCATTTCTAGTCCTCTTGCTATGGGTAAATAAGACAAGAGTATGAAAATTCCCATCTCCAGCATGCACAATTACTATGCTGCATAAAGCATAATTTTCATGCTGATAAAGGATTTCAATACAAAAAAAGCACAACATAGTTTAGTGCGACTAGCAAAAATGTCTTTCAGGCTTGTTATAAATTAAAAATGCAACTATATGATCAATAATTTTTTAATTATCAAAGTTTCCCTTACTAAATAGCATACCACAACAACGGTGATTAATCAAGATTCTATTAAGATTTTGATACGCAACCCACAAGCTTTGATAAAGGAACACAAACATCCTTCCTTATCTTTGGACATAATAGAATGTAGAAATTTAAAGCTACTTCAAATAAAAAAAGCCAAGTGCTTCTCATCAGGCTTCATTGGTCAAATATTCCATAGGTATTGCAAAGTAAATAACCTAAATATTAGATATTTTGATGGCTACAAAGTTAGACATTCTTAAAAGCTAATAGTCTCCTTGATCAAATAGCATCCCTTTATACATTTTATCTTCTTCGCATTTCTTATAAAGGTAGGACATATCATAAAACAATTTTATTTCATTTTATTATTTATATGTTGTTGATTAATAAGCAGAGGAATATTTTGACAATTTTACTGGTCAACTTGCGGATCTTCAACATAAACAAAATCAACTTTCAAAACCCTAAATTTAGGTAAAATAGGAGAAATTCAAGAGTTAGCAAGAAACAACCTACTAGTCAAACTGATCACCTTTGTAAGCAATGGTAGACCAAGGAAATTGCAAAGAATAAATGGAGCAATACATCTTTGAAAGGAAGCAGGCTTTCAGGAGGGAGATGCGGCATACCTAAGCAATCAATTGGAGGAAGAAACGGCAAGCCATATGATGGTGTCCAGAGGAAGAAACTACAAGCTAGTAAGAAATCGCAAGCCAAGCACAGGCATTCAATCTAAAGGAAGAGTAATGATGTTGCGAGCCAAGTGCAGGCATATCGATGAATTCAATCAGGAGGAAGAAAAAAAAATCCTCACCAAGTGTGATCTCTCTGGAGGAAGAAATCATGCGTGCACCTAGCCAACGAAAGCAGGAATTTATGTCTAATAGATATCTTTTATGATATATAATTAAAAATGTCATATAATATTGTAGTAAAATGATTTCTTTAATGGTTGCACGATGGGAGAGAGGTGGAGTCGTGATTAAAAGTTCGAGGTCGTCGCTAATAGAAAAAATTAGCTACCCTTTTTTCTTTTTGGCAGCTAATATACATATTCCTTATATTTTATAAGCATTACTTATTTTTGGTCACTAAAAGGGTGTTTTTAGTGACCATTTTCTTTTTGTCTTTATTTTTTGGCTGCTATTAACCACTTTTTTGTAGTATATTTTGAATTTCATTTTTTGTTATAATCATCCAGGATGATTTAAATCATATTGGATGATATATGGTAATTATGCCTAAATTAATCCTATGATTAGGGGACTAATTATAATTAATTTGCTCGATCTGATCATACAAGATGATCTTAAGATCATAAAGGATAATCTTAAGATCGTACTGGACTATCTTTGATATTCCATGGGATGACCATCAATCATACCAGATGAAATTCCATAATTTTTCTTCTAATCATTTATGACAATCCCTAATATCTACTAAATGATCTGTACAAATTTGAACTGATTGTACTGGATTATCCTAAGATTGTCCAAGACTATAAGGTTAAATTCTATTCTTTATACTGGATGATCCTGTGATCATCCAGAATGTTATTTGGCCTCATAATTAAGTTTTTAAGGATTTCTTAAGCCATATATTTAAGCACACCGTACTGGACAATCTTGCGATTAAACTGGATGATCTTTGCCACTCAGAATTGATTTTATATTTAAGCACACCGTACTGGACAATCATGAGATTGCACTGGATGATCTTTGCCCTTTATTTAAGCTTTTTTAAGGCACTTGGTAAATATCTTTGGCAGCCACTGTGTCTTCATTCTTCTTGAGAAAACATGAAGATTGAACTTGAAAGATAGAGAGGAATGGGTGATGTTTGAGAGTTAGAATATTCTTGGAGGGGATTTAAAGAGAGTATGGAGGGAGTTTCATATGGTTGCTCTAACAAGCTTGTACCTTAGTACCATTAGATTCAAGGTTCATCTTGAGGGAAGTTTTGGGAAGAAGAAGATCTCTTTAATGTCAAAATACCCGACTACTCCACCGCACTAGGGAAGGTGGAAGTGATTTTATTAGGGCTTCTCCATTTAGCTATGGGGGCTAAAGGATAGTCCCTAATGGTTTTGTGAGATACTCAAAGGGTGCCTCCGAGGAAAGGGCGTAGGTAAAGTTGGACCGTATCACTATAAATCTGGTGTGCTCTTTCTGATATTATTATTTTCACCACACTTTATTTTTTACATTTATTTTTTGACATAACTTGGTTAAAAATTTGTGATTGATATTATAATGCATTTGTTTGAATAGTTGCTATTTGAATGATTTATATTTGTGCAACTTATGTAGTTTTGATGATTCCAAACATTATTGTTCAAATGAATAGTTATCTCCTAACAATTTCAGAAGATTTGCACTTGCACTTGTGTGTACTAACATTTCAGGAAAATCAGACTCCAGACTACAAAAACTTCAAATCAAATTCAACATGAGAAATTTTGTTTATTTGAAGTTTGTCTTTTCTTTGAATTAATTTTGAAAGGGAGTGATTGTAATTGAGTGAATAAAATCTCACACACACAAACTAAGGAGATCTTGAAATTTTATACTAATCGTACAGGACGATATATATCGTACTGGACGATCTGTCAGTTATCTCCTATAGAGCATTTGGAACGAATAGGAACTTGCTTCGAAAAATTTTTCTAAGTCCTATTCGTCCAGGACGAATTTTTATATCGTCCCCGGCGATGGGCGCTCTGGAAAATTTTTGTCCAGACAAAAATAAATATCGTACCGGACGAACAGCTCTCTGGAAAATTTTCGTCCAGACGAAACCAAATTATCGTCCCCGGCGATGGGCGCTCTGGAAAATTTTCGTCCAGACGAAATAAATAATCGTCCAGGACGATCGGCTCTCTGGAAAATTTTCGTCCAGACGAACATATTTTCGTCCAAACGATAAACCGACTTAGGACAGTTTTCAGCAGTTTCTAGAACCGACCTTGTAATAACCGTTCGTACTGGACGAACCTAGTTCGTACAGGACGATCAGCTGTACGAAGTCATTTCGTACACATATACAAATTGGGTCGTTTCAGATCGTTTAAGTAAAATCATCCAGGACGATCCATGATCGTACGGGACGATCCACTGCGTACAGAATTGAAAACTTGCAGTTTTTGGGCAGTTTTTCATGTCTTTTGTATAAATACTTCAAATTAGACTGCCACCCAATCTTTTTGTCATTTGATCTTCGTGCCTATTGAGAGAATAGCCAAGGGGAGAGTGGAAGAGAGCATTCAAAGGAGGATTCCTACCATTGGAGCGAGAAGGCTTCACTTGGATTGCTAAGGTAAGAATCTCTACTTGTGAAATTGGATTTCTTCACTCTTTTCTTTCTTCCTTCTAGATTCTTGTGAGAAGATCATTCAAGAAGGTCCGGTTCTCTGCCGACACTTGGAGAGTGTGAACAGACGTGGGTTCTCTGCCTACACTAGGAGAGTGTAAAAGGAAGGAGGTTCTCTGCCTACACTTGGAGAGTGTGAACAGCCGTAGGGTTCTCTGCCCACACTAGGAGAGTGTAAAAGGACGACGGTTCTCTGCCCACACTAGGAGAGTGTGAAAGGACGACGGTTCTCTGCCAGCACTGTGGATTGTGTAAAAGGACGACGGTTCTCTGCCGCACCGGGGAGTGGTGAAAAGAGGGTTTTGTACAGGCTTCTCCGCCTTGCTGTGGGTGCTAAAGGAGAGTCACTTTGTGGTATTAGTGCAATACTCAGAGGGTGCCTCTGAGGAGTGGATGTAGGTCTGGTTATAGACCGAACCACTATAAATCTGGTGTCATTTACTTTATTGCTTTTACGTTTCCGCATTTTAAATTTCAGTTTTAACAACTCTGTGGTTGAAAAACATTTTTCTACAAACTTTAAAGAAAATTTTATTTCGGTTCAACTTTAACTTTAAGAGGGTTTAAAATTTTTAAAACTACCAATTCACCCCCCTCTTGGTAGCCGTGGGACATTTACTTAGGCTTAACAACCTAATTACTAGACTCAACAAGTGGTATCAGAGCATTGTTTCAAAATCATAAGTTTGAACTACTTTTTGATTAACGTAGATGGCTACATTTGGAAACCGAAACACACCTGAGGGTTACTCTATCACTAGACCTCCACTGTTTGACAATATTCCTTTTGATTTTTGGAAAACACGCATGTCTACTTTCTTACAGTCACTTGATTATCGCATGTGGATGTTAGTCCAGGAAGGTTACACAAAACCAACTAGATTAGTTGATGGAATTAGGGTAGATACACCCTATGCAGATTGGACTATAGAAGAACGTGACTTAGCACAATTAAATGCAAAATGTTTAAATAGTTTCTTTTGTGCTTTAAAATCTGAAGACTACATGCGAGTTTCTACTTGTAAAAGCGGAAAAGACATATGGGATAGACTTTGTATTACTTATGAAGGGACAAATGAGGTTAAGCAATCAAGACTCAATATCTTGTTACATGACTACGAATTATTTCGCATGAAACCTAATGAATCTATATCTGACATGTACACAAGATTCACTCAAATTGTCACCTCTTTGCATGCACTTGGTAGGGAATTAACTAATGCTGAAATGGTTAATAAGATTCTTCGTTGTTTACCTACTGCATACGATGCTAAAATTACTGCAATTACAGAGTCAAAAGATCTGAACATTTATTCTATTGACAATCTTCTTGGTTCACTCATTGCTTACGAGCAAGGAGTAAGTCAAAGAAAGATTGATGCAGGTGAACCAAGAAAGGACAAGAATATTGCACTAAATGTGGAAGAGTCAGAAAGTGAACACTCACAACCTGAGGATGAAGATGATATAGCACTGATGACTAGACAATTCAAAAGCTTTTTAAAGAGGAAGCAGAAGAGACGCCAGCAATGGAATAGAGGTAAGTATAACAGAAATGGCAAGGTTTCTAATGAAGTGATTTGTTATGAATGCAGGAAACCAGGTCATATAAAGACTGATTGTCCAAAACTCAAAGCCTCTCCTAGCAAGGAGAAGGTAGAGGAGAAACCAATGGTAAAGAAGGGCAAGAAGAAGTTTCAAAAGGCTTTTTGGGCGGACTCAGCTTCAGACTCATCTGAGACTGAAAAAGAAGAAGAAGTCACCAACCTTTGCTTGATGGCAGATAAAGCTGAACAATCAGATCAAGAAGAGGTATGTGATTTAACTTATAATGAATTGTTTGAAGTTTCTGAACACATGCATGATGCATATAGGAAAACTAAAAAGATGCATGCTAGTTTAGTTTTAGAATTGGAAGAGCTTAATAAGGAACACGAAATCCTTAGGAAAGATCATGCTTTAATTGATAGCAACCACATGAAACTACTTGATGAATATGATGACTTGAATAAAAATTTTGAGAATTTAAAATCATCCTATGCTGAACTTGAAAAAGAATTTGAGAAATTTAAGGATGAATCTGAGCACAAGACATATAGAGTCAATTATACAAATCGAATCTTGGAAGAAATGAATTCATTTTACAAACTTACTATAAGAGCTCTCGAGGATAATAGGAACCCCCCTAAACATGAAGATTTTACAAATCCTAAGTATTATCCTAAATTCATGAAATCCCTTAGAAGACAATCATATGAGAGAAAACATAGGAATATTTTTCCTAATGTTAAATGTAACAATTGTGGATTTTTGGGACATATATCTCACACCTGCACTTTAAAGATGAAACCTAATTTGGTGTGGAGAACTAAGATGCATAAACCTAGACATATCACACATGCATCTGATTATAAATTTCATAAAGGTGAACCCAAACTAGTTTGGGTTCCCAGGTCTAACATTTGAGAATTTTGCAGGTATACTCTCACACAAGACCTCGTGAGAGTATATGGTACCTGGACAGCGGATGTTCTAAGCACATGACTGGAGATACTGCTCAATTCATAACGCTGGAAGCCAGGAGTGGAGGCAAGGTTACACTTGGAGATAATACCACAAAGAAAGTGGTTGGATCAGGTATGATTGGAAATTTGAAAAACTTTTTCATAGATAATGTTTTATTAGTTGAAGGCTTAAACATAATTTGCTTAGCATAAGTCAGCTATGTGATAAGGGCTATAATGTAAAATTTTTACCTACTAGCTGCATAATTAGCCTAAATGGAAAATTGTTTTAAATGGAAAAAGGGTGAACAATGTTTACATGCTAGATTTAAATTGTATTCAATCTCCTACTGCTTTTTGTTTGAAAACTGTTTCTGATGAATCATGGCTTTGGCATAGGAGACTTTGTCATTCTAGTATGAAAAATCTTAGAAAAATTACCCAAAAGAATTTGGTGAGAGGAATACCTAAACTAGACTTTACTAAGGACCATCTGTGTGATGCATGTCAATTAGGAAAACAAGTGAGGTCCTCATTTAAGTCCATTAAAGATCTTAGGACAAGTAAACCTTTAGAAATTCTACACATGGATCTTTTTGGACCAGTAAGCACTGTTAGTCTAGGAGGAAAGGTATATGGATTTGTTATAGTAGATGATTTTTCAAGATTCACCTGGGTTAAATTTCTTTTTCATAAGAGTGAATCATTTGAGGAATTCAGAAATTTTTCAACTTGGATACAAAGAAAACTAGGATGTGAAATAATTTCTATACAAAGTGATCATGGAGGAGAATTTGAAAATGAAAGATTTGAAGATTTCTGTAAAGAAAAGGGGATTGATCACAATTTTTCTGCACCTAGAACTCCTCAACAAAATGGAGTAGTTGAAAGAAAGAACAGAACATTAATAGAAGCCGCCCGAGCAATGTTAGCAGAATACTCTCTTCCTAGATATTTTTGGGCTGAGGCGGTTAGCACTGCATGCTATGTTCTGAATAGGGTGAATGTGAGATCTAATTTGAATAAAACACCCTATGAGTTGCTAAAAGGAAGAACACCAAATTTGTCTCATTTGCATGTATTTGGTTGCAAGGTGTTCATACATAATAATGGAAAATCTGCCTTAGGAAAATTTGATCCAAAATCAGATGAAGGAATTTTTGTTGGATATTCAAGTGTTGGAAAATCTTATAGAGTATTCAACAAAAGAACTTTAGTCATTGAAGAAACCACACATGTTGTTTTTGATGAAAATGGAAACATGGAAGAGCCAAAAGTTGTTGAAGAAGAAATTGAAGAAAACTCCCAAAAGATTGATAGATTAAATTTGGAAGAAAATGTGGAAGAAAATTTAGAAAGAGAAGACCCTTTGCCTAGAGATTTGAGATTTTCTAAAAACCACCCAAAGGAATTAATCATAGGTGAACCAAGTGAGGGTGTTAGAACTAGGCGTGGATTAAACAAGGAAGTCAATCATTCAGCCTTTATTTCAACTGTTGAACCCACTAACATTGATCAAGCACTTTCAGATGAATTTTGGATATTGGCCATGCAAGAAGAGTTGAATCAATTTGTAAGAAATAAAGTTTGGGAACTAACTACAAGGCCAAAAGATCAAAGTGTTGTTGGAACCAAGTGGGTGTTCAAAATAAAATGAATGACTCAGGAGTAGTCATTAGAAATAAGGCTAGATTAGTAGCTAAGGGGTATAATCAAATTGAAGGAATTGATTTTGAGGAAACTTTTGCCCCTGTAGCTAGACTTGAAGCAATTAGGGTTTTACTAGCCTTTGCCTGTTTTAAAGGTTTTAAATTGTTTCAAATGGATGTCAAAAGTGCCTTTTTAAATGGAGTAATTGAAGAAGATGTTTTTGTAGAACAACCTCCAGGTTTTGAAAATCTAAATTTCCAAATCATGTTTTCAAATTAAAAAAGGCATTATATGGATTGAAACAGGCACCTAGGGCTTGGTATGAGAGGTTAAGCACCTTCCTACTTGAAAGATCTTTTGAAAAAGGAAGTGTGGATACAACTCTCTTTTTAAGGAAAATTGGAAAGGATATACTTATTGTTCAAATTTATGTGGATGACATCATCTTTGGATCTTCAAATAAACATCTTTGTGATGATTTTTCTAAAACAATGAGTAGTGAATTTGAAATGAGTCTAATGGGAGATTTAAATTACTTTCTAGGATTTAGCATTAAGCAACTTGAGGAAGGTACTTTTCTTAGTCAAACCAAATATATTAAGGACATCCTCAAAAAATATGAAATGGACAATGCTAAACCTGTTAGTACACCAATGAGTTCTTCAGTTCAGTTAGATAAAGACCTTAAGGGAAAATCTGTTGATCAAAAGAAATTTAGAGGGATAATTGGATCTTTACTTTACTTGACTGCTAGCCGACCAGATATTATGTTTAGTGTTTGCTTATGTGCTAGATTTCAATCAGATCCAAAAGAATCACATTTGACAGCAGTGAAAAGGATTTTAAGATATCTACTAGGAACTCAAAACTTAGGAATTTGGTATCCTAAGTTTAGCTCTTCATTTGAAATTATTGGTTACTCAGATTCTGACTTTGCAGGCTGTAGAGTGGATAGAAAAGCACTTCTGGAACATGTCAATTCATTGGAAATTCATTAGTTTCATGGTCTAGTAGAAAACAAAATTCAGTGGCACTATCTACTGCAGAAGCAGAATACATTGCATTAGGAAGTTGTGTGGCACAAGTACTTTGGTTAAAACAACAGTTGATTGACTTAGGATTAACTATAGGCACTATTCCAATTTATTGTGACAATACTAGTGCTATTTGCATTTCCAAAAATCCTATTCAACATTCTAGAACCAAACACATTGATATAAGGCATCATTTCATAAGGGATCATGTATCCAAAGGAGAAATTGAACTCATACATGTTTCAACTGAAAATCAACTTGCAGACATTTTTACAAAACCTTTAGCCTTTGATACCTTCAGTACTTTAAGAACAAGGCTTGGTGTTATTGATTTGAATGCTTAACCAAAATGTCTTTGCAACATTGATACTTGTTGTGTTTTGTTTTTGTGATTTTGTGAATTTTGTGTTTTTGTATGAATTGTTTTTGGATTTATGATTTTTGTCTTATGTTTTCTGTGTTTTTGATTGTTTTTGTTGTTTTTGTTAAATTAAAAAATTTAAAATCAAAATTTTTTTTGGAGGAAATCGTCCAGGACGAAATTTTTTCGTACGGGACGATGTGTTAAGAAACAGTTTGCGCGAATTTAAACCGTTTTGAGAGCAGTTTTTTATTGGATCGTCTGTACGATCTGTGATCGTCCAGTACGAATTTTTTCTTTTTCTCAAACGTCGGGACGATTGAATGCAGCGGTTGAGTGGATAAGACAGTTTTTAATACGAATTTCGTCTGTACGAAATTTTTTTTCGTATGTACGAACATGTGTCGATTCATTGTAGGGGACGGTTTTCAAGAGTCATTAAAACGAAACGCTTTTTGATCGTCTGTACGAAATTTTTTCGTATGTACGATCGGTCAAGTCAAAAAGCCTGTACGAAGGGACGCATCGTAAGTTGTGTTGAATACGAAAAGCCGTTACATTTTGGACGAATTGGATCGTCTGTACGAAATTACTTCGTCCAGACGAACGATAATTTTTCGTCCAGGACGAATATTTTCGTCCAGGACGAACATATCGTTTTTCTTTAAATATGAGGGCTTTCAAACTTGACAATCACACTTTCAAACATCTTTTTCAATCCCTTTCTACATCAAATCAACTATGGCCTCCTCTAGCAAAAGACAAAAAGTTTTGGTGAAGAAACCCAACAGGAATGCTCCAGACAACTTCCTTTCCAAAGCAAATGAGGAATCTTTTCCTCGTTTTGCTTCTGCAAAAATCACTCCGTCTCGCATTCTTATCCAAACGGAGTTGAAATTTCGGGTATTACACCTCTTCGCCTCAACCCAATTTCATTTCATTCTTTCTCTTGTCCACCTCTACAATAAGCAAACCTACCATTACTTCCTAGCCAACATGAGTTTCAATCCTGACCACTCTATCATTAGTTCTTTTGTTTTTAAGAAAAAAGTTGAGATCACCAAGCACGACCTTGGTGCATTTTTAAACTTAAGAACTGAAGGATATAGAGCCCACACCCTAATGTCAGAAAACGTCTTCCATTGGTATGAAATCAATAGGGTAATTAGAGAAAATGGAATTGACAATCATGTTGCTAGAGTGGCCGGTATGACCCAAGATGCCCGAATCATCCAGCATATCCTTAGATCCTCAATTATTCCTAAAGCTGGTGATAGGATAAACATAACTCCTCTCCTCTCTTGTCTAACTTTTTTAATCATGAAAAGACAACCTATTGATGAAGCCCAACTCATCCTAGATCATATCTATGGGCTTTCAGAAATAGGACATCCTGATCAGAAGAGGAAGAAGAACATTTCTTTAGGGCACTTGATTACTTATGTTTTGGAGAAGAAGTACAATATAGTCCATCCTGATGAGGAATATGAAGAGCCAGTTTATTACAACGATGCATCTTTCAGACTGCTCTTCAGGGAGGAAAAAGAAAAAGAAAAAGCACATGGCAGTGCTTTAGAAGAAGAAGAAGAAGGAGTGCAAGCTTCTGCTTCTCAATCAGATTACCAGAATCTGATTGAGAGATTTGATAGACTAGAGACTCACATTGATCAAAGGTTTGATCAATTTGATGCTCACCTTACGCAGCAGCAACATGACATTGGTAATATTAGAGATGAAGTTCATGAAATAAATACCAATGTAATGTTAATGGCCTCCTACTTCAACCTCTTTGGCGGGATTCCTCCTCCTCCTCCTCCAGAACAGTAGAAGTTTTTTTTTTATGTGTGTCTGTTGTATTTTTTTTGTGTTGTTATATTTTTTTTTAAGTTCAATATTTTGATGTAATTTTTTTTTAATCAATGAAAGTTTGTTTGTCTTAGATTTGTTTTGAAATGTGGCTAATCTTTATGAATTTCATTAATATTGTTTTTAATCTACATTGTGCTTAAATTCGATTGTAATGTGAGATTATCTATATTAGAAAATCTAGACTTTCTAAATTTATAATTTGTTTATAACTTGTTGTATTTAGAATTTTTAAATTCATGTCTATTCTTTTAGACTACATAAAATTTAATATTGTTATTGCAATTTTGATGTTATCTTATTTTGTATTTCTATGCTCAAATGATATTTATGCACCTAGAAATATTTGAAATGTTAGATTATAGATTTTGGAAAGAATTGGTCAAAATTACTCTTGAAAATTGTACAAATGTACAAAAATCAAAAGGGATTCGCAAAAATTTGCAAAGTGAAAAAGAGGCACAAAATAAGCCCAACCAAAGACAAATGCACAAAAATGTGCTCCAAAACTTTGAAAAGATGTGCAAAGCACCACATGAGGTAAATCTCTTCTTTCCAAATTCGTTTAATCTCTTAATTCAAGTTGATCTAATGTTCATTTATATTCTATTGAACTTTGAAATATAGAATTTTTTTTTACATCTCACTTGTAATGATTTTCAATAATCAAAATGTCTAAATTGAATCATGTCTTTGATAAATTCTTCTTACTTACAATGTTATATCATTTCATAAATTTTATGAATTTCTATGATTGACCTAATATCTTTAGTTTAAAATTGCATACCCTATGTCAAATCACAATTTAGATTAAATTTTAACAATGAATTTCATATTATTATTTACATTTCTTGTCTTTTTTTCTTCACTTTTTGTTGCTGTCAAAAAGGGGGAGAAATTATTATGTTTGTGTTTGTGTTTTGGTTTTTTGTGATTTGTGTTTTCTGTGTTAAAATTTTTGAAAAACAAAAATATTGTTCTTTAATGCCTCCTTATTTTAATGTACTCATAAATTCAGGGGGAGTTTAGGAGATAAGAGATTTGTTTTAACTTGAAACCATACTAATAATAATTGTTTTGCCATCATCAAAAAGGGGGAGATTGTTTGAATAGTTGCTATTTGAATGATTTATATTTGTGCAACTTATGTAGTTTTGATGATTCCAAACATTATTGTTCAAATGTATAGTTATCTCCTAACAATTTCAGAAGATTTGCACTTGCTCTTGTGTGTACTAACATTTCAGGAAAATCAGACTCCAGACTACAAAAACTTCAAATCAAATTCAACATGAGAAATTTTGTTTATTTGAAGATTGTCTTTTCTTTGAATTAATTTTGAAAGGGAGTGATTGTAATTGAGTGAATAAAATCTCACACACACAAACTAAGGAGATCTTGAAATTCTATACTGATCGTACAGGACGATATATATCGTACTGGACGATCTGTCAGTTATCTCCTATAGAGCATTTGGAACGAATAGGAACTTGCTTCGAAAAATTTTTCTAAGTCCTATTCGTCCAGGACGAATTTTTATATCGTCCCCGGCGATGGGCGCTCTGGAAAATTTTCGTCCAGACGAAAATAAATATCGTACCGGACGAACAGCTCTCTGGAAAATTTTCGTCCAGACGAAACCAAATTATCGTCCCCGGCGATGGGCGCTCTGGAAAATTTTCGTCCAGACGAAATAAATAATCGTCCAGGACGATCGGCTCTCTGGAAAATTTTCGTCCAGACGAACATATTTTCGTCCAAACGATAAACCGACTTAGGACAGTTTTCAGCAGTTTCTAGAACCGACCTTGTAATAACCGTTCGTACTGGACGAACCTAGTTCGTACAGGACGATCAGCTGTACGAAGTCATTTCGTACACATATACAAATTGGGTCGTTTCAGATCGTTTAAGTAAAATCGTCCAGGACGATCCAGGATCGTACGGGACGATCCACTGCGTACAGAATTGAAAACTTGCAGTTTTTGGGCGGTTTTTCATGTCTTTTGTATAAATACTTCAAATTAGACTGCCACCCAATCTTTTTGTCATTTGATCTTCGTGCCTATTGAGAGAATAGCCAAGGGGAGAGTGGAAGAGAGCATTCAAAGGAGGATTCCTACCATTGGAGCGAGAAGGCTTCACTTGGATTGCTAAGGTAAGAATCTCTACTTGTGAAATTGGATTTCTTCACTCTTTTCTTTTCTTCCTTCTAGATTCTTGTGAGAAGATCATTCAAGAAGGTCCGGTTCTCTGCCGACACTTGGAGAGTGTGAACAGACGTGGGTTCTCTGCCTACACTAGGAGAGTGTAAAAGGAAGAAGGTTCTCTGCCTACACTTGGAGAGTGTGAACAGCCGTAGGGTTCTCTGCCCACACTAGGAGAGTGTAAAAGGACGACGGTTCTCTGCCCACACTAGGAGAGTGTGAAAGGAAGACGGTTCTCTGCCAGCACTGTGGATTGTGTAAAAGGACGACGGTTCTCTGCCGCACCGGGGAGTGGTGAAAAGAGGGTTTTGTACAGGCTTCTCCGTCTTGCTGTGGGTGCTAAAGGAGAGTCACTTTGTGGTATTAGTGCAATACTCAGAGGGTGCCTCCGAGGAGTGGATGTAGGTCTGGTTATAGACCGAACCACTATAAATCTGGTGTCATTTACTTTATTGCTTTTACGTTTCCGCATTTTAAATTTCAGTTTTAACAACTCTGTGGTTGAAAAACATTTTTCTACAAACTTCTAAAGAAAATTTCATTTCGGTTCAACTTTAACTTTAAGAGGGTTTAAAATTTTTAAAACTACCAATTCACCCCCCTCTTGGTAGCCGTGGGACATTTACTTAGGCTTAACAACCTAATTACTAGACTCAACAGCATTGATTATATATTTTTAGATGTTGAATAAGTTTTAAGAAGGGGATTTTTGTTTTTGTAGAAAGGAAGTTTATTTAATATGCAATTCAATCCCATCTTGGTTATTCTCGAGACTATTCTTTAGGGTTTAACACCCCTCACAAACTTTCAATGTTAAATACCGTCTCAGCCATCCTAGAAGTCTCTTGACTCTTAATCCTATGGCCAAGATGGGATTCCATGGGAGGCTCACCTTGATCATGCTATCCCCCCCCCCCCCCCTTCCATATTTGAGTGTTAATTTAGGAAGGATTATATTAGGATAAATATGCATTATTATGTAATTATTTATTTCTTTATCAAGATATATTGTATAGATCTATAAATAGGGATAGCTTTGTATAATAAAATTAAGTATTTTCCCTTTCTAATTCTCTAAATTTAACACTATCAATATAAAGAAAACAAACAAGTTTTATTTAGCTATCATGCTATTACACAAGTAATGTTTGAATACTTGCTATTTGAATGATTTATATTTGTGCAACTTATGTAGTTTTGATGATTCCAAACATTATTGTTCAGATGTATAATTATCTCCTAACAATTTCGAAGATTTGCACTTGCTCTTGTGTGTACTAACATTTCAGGAAAATCAGACTCCAGACTACGAAAACTTCAAATCAAATTCAACATGAGAAATTTTGTTTATTTGAAGTGTCTTTTCTTTGAATTAATTTTGAAAGGGAGTGATTGTAATTGAGTGAATAAAATCTCTCACACACAAACTAAGGAGATCTTGAAATTCTATACTGATCGTACAGGAAGATATATATCGTACTGGACGATATGTCAGTTATCTCCTATAGAGCATTTGGAACGAATAGGAACTTGCTTCAAAAAATTTTTCTAAGTCCTATTCGTCCAGGACGAATTTTTATATCGTCCCCGGCAATGGGCGCTCTGGAAAATTTTCGTACAGACGAAAATAAATATCGTACCGGACGAACAGCTCTCTGGAAAATTTTCGTCCAGACGAAACCAAATTATCGTCCCCGGCGATGGGCGCTCTGGAAAATTTTTGTCCAGACGAAATAAATAATCGTCCAGGATGATCGGCTCTCTGGAAAATTTTCGTCCAGACGAACATATTTTCGTCCAAACGATAAACCGACTTAGGACAGTTTTCAGCAGTTTCTAGAACCGACCTTGTAATAACCGTTCGTACTGGACGAACCTAGTTCGTACAGGACGATCAGCTGTACGAAGTCATTTCGTACACATATACAAATTGGGTCGTTTCAGATCGTTTAAGTAAAATCGTCCAGGACGATCCACGATCGTACCGGACGATCCACTGCGTACAGAATTGAAAACTTGCAGTTTTTGGGCGGTTTTTCATGTCTTTTGTATAAATACTTCAAATTAGACTGCCACCCAATCTTTTTGTCACTTTGATCTTCGTGCCTATTGAGAGAATAGTCAAGGGGAGAGTGGAAGAGAGCATTCAAAGGAGGATTCCTACCATTGGAGCAAGAAGGCTTCACTTGGATTGCTAAGGTAAGAATCTCTACTTGTGAAATTGGATTTCTTCACTCTTTTCTTTCTTTCTTCTAGGTTCTTGTGAGAAGATCATTCAAGAAGGTCCGGTTCTCTGCCGACACTTGAAAGTGTGAACAGACGTGGGTTCTCTGCCTACACTAGGAGAGTGTAAAAGGAAGAAGGTTCTCTGCCTACACTTGGAGAGTGTGAACAGCCGTAGGGTTCTCTGCCCACACTAGGAGAGTGTGAAAGGACGACGGTTCTCTGCCAGCACTGTGGATTGTGTAAAAGGACGACGGTTCTCTGCCGCACCGGGGAGTGGTGAAAAGAGGGTTTTGTACAGGCTTCTCCGCCTTGCTGTGGGTGCTAAAGGAGAGTCACTTTGTGGTATTAGTGCAATACTCAGAGGGTGCCTCTGAGGAGTGGATGTAGGTCTGGTTATAGACCGAACCACTATAAATCTGGTGTCATTTACTTTATTGCTTTTACGTTTCCGCATTTTAAATTTCTGTTTTAACAACTCTGTGGTTGAAAAACATTTTTCTACAAACTTTAAAAGAAAATTTCATTTCGGTTCAACTTTAATTTTAAGAGGGTTTAAAATTTTTAAAACTACCAATTCACCCCCCTCTTGGTAGCCTTGGGACATTTACTTAGGCTTAACAACCTAATTACTAGATTCAACAAGTGGTATCAGAGCATTGTTTCAAAATCATAAGTTTGAACTACTTTTTGATTAACGTAGATGGCTACATTTGGAAACCGAAACACACCTGAGGGTTACTCTATCACTAGACCTCCACTGTTTGACAATATTCCTTTTGATTTTTGGAAAACACGCATGTCTACTTTCTTACAGTCACTTGATTATCGCATGTGGATGTTAGTCCAGGAAGGTTACACAAAACCAACTAGATTAGTTGATGGAATTAGGGTAGATACACCCTATGCAGATTGGACTATAGAAGAACGTGACTTAGCACAATTAAATGCAAAATGTTTAAATAGTTTCTTTTGTGCTTTAAAATCTGAAGACTACATGCGAGTTTCTACTTGTAAAAGCGAAAAAGACATATGGGATAGACTTTGTATTACTTATGAAGGGACAAATGAGGTTAAGCAATCAAGGCTCAATATCTTGTTACATGACTACGAACTATTTCGCATGAAACCTAATGAATCTATATCTGACATGTACACAAGATTCACTCAAATTGTCACCTCTTTGCATGCACTTGGTAGGGAATTAACTAATGCTGAAATGGTTAATAAGATTCTTCGTTGTTTACCTACTGCATACGATGCTAAAATTACTGCAATTACAGAGTCAAAAGATCTGAACATTTATTCTATTGACAATCTTCTTGGTTCACTCATTGCTTACGAGCAAGGAGTAAGTCAAAGAAAGATTGATGCAGGTGAACCAAGAAAGGACAAGAATATTGCACTAAATGTGGAAGAGTCAGAAAGTGAACACTCATAACCTGAGGATGAAGATGATATAGCACTGATGACTAGACAATTCAAAAGCTTTTTAAAGAGGAAGCAGAAGAGACGCCAGCAATAGAATAGAGGTAAGTATAATAGAAATGGTAAGGTTTCTAATGAAGTGATTTGTTATGAATGCAGGAAACCAGGTCATATAAAGACTGATTGTCCAAAACTCAAAGCCACTCCTAGCAAGGAGAAGGTAGAGGAGAAACCAACGGTAATGAAGGGCAAGAAGAAGTTTCAAAAGGCTTTTTGGGCGGACTCAGCTTCAGACTCATCTGAGACTGAAAAAGAAGAAGAAGTCACCAACCTTTTCTTGATGGCAGATAAAGCTGAACAATCAGATCAAGAAGAGGTATACTCTCACACAAGACCTCGTGAGAGTATATGGTACCTGGACAGCGGATGTTCTAAGCACATGACTGGAGATACTGCTCAATTCATAACGCTGGAAGCCAGGAGTGGAGGCAAGGTTACACTTGGAGATAATACCACAAAGAAAGTGGTTGGATCAGGTATGATTGGAAACTTGAAAAACTTTTTCATAGATAATGTTTTATTAGTTGAAGGCTTGAAACATAATTTGCTTAGCATAAGTCAGCTATGTGATAAGGGCTATAATGTAAAATTTTTACCTACTAGCTGCATAATTAGCCTAAATGGAAAAATTGTTTTAAATGGAAAAAGGGTGAACAATGTTTACATGCTAGATTTAAATTGTATTCAATCTCCTACTGCTTTTTGTTTGAAAACTGTTTCTGATGAATCGTGGCTTTGGCATAGGAGACTTTGTCATTCTAGTATGAAAAATCTTAGAAAAATTACCCAAAAGAATTTGGTGAGAGGAATACCTAAACTAGACTTTACTAAGGACCATCTGTGTGATGCATGTCAATTAGGAAAACAAGTGAGGTCCTCATTTAAGTCCATTAAAGATCTTAGGACAAGTAAACCTTTAGAAATTCTACACATGGATCTTTTTGGACCAGTAAGCACTGTTAGTCTAGGAGGAAAGGTATATGGATTTGTTATAGTAGATGATTTTTCAAGATTCACCTGGGTTAAATTTCTTTTTCATAAGAGTGAATCATTTGAGGAATTCAGAAATTTTTCAACTTGGATACAAAGAAAACTAGGATGTGAAATAATTTCTATACAAAGTGATCATGGAGGAGAATTTGAAAATGAAAGATTTGAAGATTTCTGTAAAGAAAAGGGGATTGATCACAATTTTTCTGCACCTAGAACTCCTCAACAAAATGGAGTAGTTGAAAGAAAGAACAGAACATTAATAGAAGCCGCCCGAGCAATGTTAGCAGAATACTCTCTTCCTAGGTATTTTTGGGCTGAGGCGGTTAGCACTGCATGCTATGTTCTGAATAGGGTGAATGTGAGATCTAATTTGAATAAAACACCCTATGAGTTGCTAAAAGGAAGAACACCAAATTTGTCTCATTTGCATGTATTTGGTTGCAAGGTGTTCATACATAATAATGGAAAATCTGCCTTAGGAAAATTTGATCCAAAATCAGATGAAGGAATTTTTGTTGGATATTCAAGTGTTGGAAAATCTTATAGAGTATTCAACAAAAGAACTTTAGTCATTGAAGAAACCACACATGTTGTTTTTGATGAAAATGGAAACTTGGAAGAGCCAAAAGTTGTTGAAGAAGAAATTGAAGAAAACTCCCAAAATATTGATAGATTAAATTTGGAAGAAAATGTGGAAGAAAATTTAGAAAGAGAAGACCCTTTGCCTAGAGATTTGAGATTTTCTAAAAACCACCCAAAGGAATTAATCATAGGTGAACCAAGTGAGGGTGTTAGAACTAGGCGTGGATTAAACAAGGAAGTCAATCATTCAGCCTTTATTTCAACTGTTGAACCCACTAACATTGATCAAGCACTTTCAGATGAATTTTGGATATTGGCCATGCAAGAAGAGTTGAATCAATTTGTAAGAAATAAAGTTTGGGAACTAACTACAAGGCCAAAAGATCAAAGTGTTGTTGGAACCAAGTGGGTGTTCAAGAATAAAATGAATGACTCAGGAGTAGTCATTAGAAATAAGACTAGATTAGTAGCTAAGGGGTATAACCAAATTGAAGGAATTGATTTTGAGGAAACTTTTGCCCCTGTAGCTAGACTTGAAGCAATTAGGGTTTTACTAGCCTTTGCCTGTTTTAAAGGTTTTAAATTGTTTCAAATGGATGTCAAAAGTGCCTTTTTAAATGGAGTAATTGAAGAAGATGTTTTTGTAGAACAACCTCCAGGTTTTGAAAACTCTAAATTTCCAAATCATGTTTTCAAATTAAAAAAGGCATTATATGGATTGAAACAGGCACCTAGGGCTTGGTATGAGAGGTTAAGCACCTTCCTACTTGAAAGATCTTTTGAAAAAGGAAGTGTGGATACAACTCTTTTTTTAAGGAAAATTGGAAAGGATATACTTATTGTTCAAATTTATGTGGATGACATCATCTTTGGATCTTCAAATAAACATCTTTGTGATGATTTTTCTAAAACAATGAGTAGTGAATTTGAAATGAGTCTAATGAGAGATTTAAATTACTTTCTAGGATTTAGCATTAAGCAACTTGAGGAAGGTACTTTTCTTAGTCAAACCAAATATATTAAGGACATCCTCAAAAAATATGAAATGGACAATGCTAAACCTGTTAGTACACCAATGAGTTCCTCAGTTCAGTTAGATAAAGACCTTAAGGAAAAATCTGTTGATCAAAAGAAATTTAGAGGGATAATTGGATCTTTACTTTACTTGACTGCTAGCCGACCACATATTATGTTTAGTGTTTGCTTATGTGCTAGATTTCAATCAGATCCAAAAGAATCACATTTGACAGCAGTGAAAAGGATTTTAAGATATCTACTAGGAACTCAAAACTTAGGAATTTGGTATCCTAAGTTTAGCTCTTCATTTGAAATTATTGGTTACTCAGATTCTGACTTTGCAGGCTGTAGAGTGGATAGGAAAAGCACCTCTGGAACATGTCAATTCATTGGAAATTCATTAGTTTCATGGTCTAGTAGAAAACAAAATTCAGTGGCACTATCTACTGCAGAAGCAGAATACATTGCATTAGGAAGTTGTGTGGCAAAAGTACTTTGGTTAAAACAACAGTTGATTGACTTAGGATTAACTATAGGCACTATTCCAATTTATTGTGACAATACTAGTGCTATTTGCATTTCCAAAAATCCTATTCAACATTCTAGAACCAAACACATTGATATAAGGCATCATTTCATAAGGGATCATGTATCCAAAGGAGAAATTGAACTCATACATGTTTCAACTGAAAATCAACTTGCAGACATTTTTACAAAACCTTTAGCCTTTGATACCTTCAGTACTTTAAGAACAAGGCTTGGTGTTATTAATTTGAATGCTTAACCAAAATGTCTTTGCAACATTGATACTTGTTGTGTTTTGTTTTTGTGATTTTGTGAATTTTGTGTTTTTGTATGAATTGTTTTTGAATTTATGTTTTTTTTTTATTTTTTTTTTTTGTCTTATGTTTTCTGTGTTGTTGATTATTTTTGTTGTTTTTGTTAAATTAAAAATTTAAAAATCAAAAATTTTTTTTAGGAAATCGTCCAGGACGAAATTTTTCGTACGGGACGATGTGTTAAGAAACAGTTTGCGCTAATTTAAACCATTTTGAGAGCAGTTTTTTATTGGATCGTCTGTACGATCTGTGATCGTCCAGTACGATTTTTTTTCTCTCTCTCAAACGTCGGGACGATTGAATGCAGCGGTTGAGTGGATAAGACAGTTTTTAATACGAATTTCGTCTGTACGAAATTTTTTTCGTATGTACGAACATGTGTCGATTCATTGTAGGGGACGGTTTTCAAGAGTCATTAAAACGAAACGCTTTTTGATCGTCTGTACGAAATATTTTTGTATGTACGATCGGTCAAGTCAAAAAGCCTGTACGAAGGGACGCATCGTAAGTTGTGTTGAATACGAAAAGCCGTTACATTTTGGACGAATTAGATCGTCTGTACGAAATGACTTCGTCCAGACGAACGATAATTTTTCGTCCAGGACGAATATTTTCGTCCAGGACGAACATATCGTTTTTCTTTAAATATGAGGGCTTTCAAACTTGACAATCACACTTTCAAACATCTTTTTCAATCCCTTTCTACATCAAATAAACTATGGCCTCCTCTAGCAAAAGACAAAAAGTTTTGGTGAAGAAACCCAACAAGAATGCTCCAGACAACTTCCTTTCCAAAGCAAATGAGGAATCTTTTCCTCGTTTTGCTTCTGCAAAAATCACTCTGTCTCGCATTCTTATCCAAACGGAGTTGAAATTTCGGGTATTACACCTCTTCGCCTCAACCCAATTTCATTTCATTCTCTCTCTTGTCCACCTCTAGAATAAGCAAACCTACCATTACTTCCTAGCCAACATGAGTTTCAATCCTGACCACTCTATCATAAGTTCTTTTGTTTTTAGGAAAAAAGTTGAGATCACCAAGCACGACCTTGGTGCATTTTTAAACTTAAGGACTGAAGGATATAGAGCCCACACCCTAATGTCAGAAAACGTCTTCCATTGGTATGAAATCAATAGGGTAATTAGAGAAAATGGAATTGACAATCATGTTGCTAGAGTGGCCGGTATGACCCAAGATGCCCGAATCATCCAGCATATCCTTAGATCTTCAATTATTCCTAAAGCTGGTGATAGGATAAACATAACCCCTCTCCTCTCTTGTCTAACTTTTTTAATCATGAAAAGACAACCTATCGATGAAGCCCAACTCATCCTAGATCATATCTATGGGCTTTCAGAAATAGGACATCCTGATCAGAAGAGGAAGAAGAATATTTCTTTAGGGCACTTGATTACTTATGTTTTGGAGAAGAAGTACAATATAGTCCATCCTGATGAGGAATATGAAGAGCCAGTTTATTACAACGATGCATCTTTCAGACTGCTCTTCAGGGAGGAAAAAGAAAAAGAAAAAGCACATGGCAGTGCTTCAGAAGAAGAAGAAGAAGGAGTGCAAGCTTCTGCTTCTCAATCAGATTACCAGAATCTGATTGAGAGATTTGATAGACTAGAGACTCACATTGATCAAAGGTTTGATCAATTTGATGCTCATCTTACGCAGCAGCAACATGACATTGGTAATATTAGAGATGAAGTTCATGAAATAAATACCAATGTAATGTTAATGGCCTCCTACTTCAATCTCTTTGGCGGCATTCCTCCTCCTCCTCCTCCAGAACAGTAGAAGTTTTTTTTTATGTGTGTCTGTTGTATTTTTTGTTTTGTTGTTATGTTTTTTTTAAGTTCAATGTTTTTATGTAATTTTTTTTAATCAATGAAAGTTTGTTTGTCTTAGATTTGTTTTGAAATGTGCCTAATCTTTATGAATTTCATTAATATTGTTTTTAATCTACATTGTGCTCAAATTCGATTGTAATGTGAGATTATCTATATTAGAAAATCTAGACTTTCTAAATTTATAATTTGTCTATAACTTGTTGTATTTAGAATTTTTAAATTCATGTCTATTCATTTAGACTACATAAAATTTAATATTGTTATTGCAATTTTGATGTTATCTTATTTTATATTTCTATGCTCAAATGATATTTATGCACCTAGAAATATTTGAAATGTTAGATTATAGATTTTGGAAAGAATTGGTCAAATTACTCTTGAAAATTGTACAAATGTACAAAAATCAAAAGGGATTCGCAAAAATTTGCAAAGTGAAAAAGAGGCACAAAATAAGCCCAACCAAAGACAAATGCACAAAAATGTGCTCCAAAACTTTGAAAAGATGTGCAAAGCACCACATGAGGTAATTCTCTTCTTTCCAAATTCTTTTAATCTCTTGATTCAAGTTGATCTAATGTTCATTTATATTCTATTGAACTTTGAAATATAGAATTTTTTTTTACATCTCACTTGTAATGATTTTCAATAATCAAAATGTCTAAATTGAATCATGTCTTTGATAAATTCTTCTTACTTACAATGTTATATCATTTCATAAATTTTATGAATTTCTATGATTGACCTAATATCTTTAGTTTAAAATTGCATACTCTATGTCAAATCACAATTTAGATTAAATTTTAACAATGAATTTCATATTATTATTTACATTTCTTATCTTTTTCTTCTTCACTTTTTGTTGCTGTCAAAAAGGGGGAGAAATTATTATGTTTATGTTTGTGTTTGTGTTTTTGTTTTGTGATTTTTGTTTTCTGTTAAAAACACAAATATTGTTTTTGTTTTTGTGATTTGTGTTTTCTGTGTTAAAATTTTTGAAAAACAAAAATATTGTTCTTTAATGCCTCCTTATTTGAATGTACTCATAAATTCAGGGGGAGTTTAGGAGATAAGAGATTATGTTTTAACTTGAAACCATACTAATAATAATTGTTTTGCCATCATCAAAAAGGGGGAGATTGTTTGAATAGTTGCTATTTGAATGATTTATATTTGTGCAACTTATGTAGTTTTGATGATTCCAAACATTATTGTTCAGATGTATAATTATCTCCTAACAATTTCGAAGATTTGCACTTGCTCTTGTGTGTACTAACATTTCAGGAAAATCAGACTCCAGACTACGAAAACTTCAAATCAAATTCAACATGAGAAATTTTGTTTATTTGAAGTGTCTTTTCTTTGAATTAATTTTGAAAGGGAGTGATTGTAATTGAGTGAATAAAATCTCTCACACACAAACTAAGGAGATCTTGAAATTCTATACTGATCGTACAGGAAGATATATATCGTACTGGACGATCTGTCAGTTATCTCCTATAGAGCATTTGGAACGAATAGGAACTTGCTTCAAAAAATTTTTCTAAGTCCTATTCGTCCAGGATGAATTTTTATATCGTCCCCGGTGATGGGCGCTCTGGAAAATTTTCGTACAGACGAAAATAAATATCGTACCGGACGAACAGCTCTCTGGAAAATTTTCGTCCAGACGAAACCAAATTATCGTCCCCGGCTATGGGCGCTCTGGAAAATTTTTGTCCAGACGAAATAAATAATCGTCCAGGACGATCGGCTCTCTGGAAAATTTTCGTCCAGACGAACATATTTTCGTCCAAACGATAAACCGACTTAGGACAGTTTTCAGCAGTTTCTAGAACCGACCTTGTAATAACCGTTCGTACTGGACGAACCTAGTTCGTACAGGACGATCAGCTGTACGAAGTCATTTCGTACACATATACAAATTGGGTCGTTTCAGATCGTTTAAGTAAAATCGTCCAGGATGATCCACGATCGTACCGGACGATCCACTGCGTACAGAATTGAAAACTTGCAGTTTTTGGGCAGTTTTTCATGTCTTTTGTATAAATACTTCAAATTAGACTGCCACCCAATCTTTTTGTCACTTGAACTTCGTGCCTATTGAGAGAATAGTCAAGGGGAGAGTGGAAGAGAGCATTCAAAGGAGGATTCCTACCATTGGAGCAAGAAGGCTTCACTTGGATTGCTAAGGTAAGAATCTCTACTTGTGAAATTGGATTTCTTCACTCTTTTCTTTCTTTCTTCTAGGTTCTTGTGAGAAGATCATTCAAGAAGGTCCGGTTCTCTGCCGACACTTGAAAAGTGTGAACAGATGTGGGTTCTCTGCCTACACTAGGAGAGTGTAAAAGGAAGAAGGTTCTCTGCCTACACTTGGAGAGTGTGAACAGCCATAGGGTTCTCTGCCCACACTAGGAGAGTGTGAAAGGACGACGGTTCTCTGCCAACACTATGGATTGTGTAAAAGGACGACGGTTCTCTGCCGCACCGGGGAGTGGTGAAAAGAGGGTTTTGTACAGGCTTCTCCGCCTTGCTGTGGGTGCTAAAGGAGAGTCACTTTGTGGTATTAGTGTAATACTCAGAGGGTGCCTCTGAGGAGTGGATGTAGGTCTGGTTATAGACCGAACCACTATAAATCTGGTGTCATTTACTTTATTGCTTTTACGTTTCCGCATTTTAAATTTCTGTTTTAACAACTCTGTGGTTGAAAAACATTTTTCTACAAACTTTAAAAGAAAATTTCATTTCGGTTCAACTTTAAATTTTAAGAGGGTATAAAATTTTTAAAACTACCAATTCACCCCCCTCTTGGTAGCCTTGGGACATTTACTTAGGTTTAACAACCTAATTACTAGATTCAACAAGTAATACTAGATCCAACACCGTCTAATGTAATTGCATATTCCCCCAAAGAAAAATAAGATTTTGTTGTTTTTTTGTAGAGCAACACAAGATGGTTTAACAAGAAGACAACAAGGGGAATCAAGAAGTGTCATGCTTTAACTTTATGATTAAAAACATAAGTGACTTGACATTACAAGCTGCTCAACTCATATGCAAGCCAATGTGTAAATACAAAGCAAGGCTACTTGTATCACAAAGCAAAAGTTGAAATTGAGCAATCGAGTATTACGACATTTTTTCCCATAAGACAATGTAAGTTCCGAGCTATTTTGAGGCATAAACATCATTATTAAACTATTAAATTAAAAGAAATATGGAATAAAAAATAAAACATTAACATCAAATTAAGATATCAAATAAGATAATATAAAGTAAAAGTAAAATCATAACAATAAGTCTATCCCACTCTTAATTCAACATAAATAACTTGTCTAAGTTCTTAAGAGAATGATTTATGAATCAAACATCACTCTTGTTTTCATCATTTTACAAATCTTCATTAGAATCTCAATATAGTAAGTTACTTTCTTTTCTCCCTCATCCACAATTACAATTACAAGTGCAAGCAGCGTCAAGTGCAAGCAGCGTCAAGTGCAAGCGCAGCATGTGACTGGGAGTTGAGGACCTGTGTGCAATTACCGTTCTCAATTTTTCTATTTAGGTTTAGATGTAGAGAAATAAAAAATTTATAATTTTTTTATAATAAATTTATAATTTAATTTTTTAATTAATCTAAACCTTAGTTTTTGAGACCTACTTCTCTTACAAATTGCATAAGATGCACCTCAAATCCACTTAGGCGTACACCTCCTCAAACAACATAATGCATATGACTTTTGGAATTTGTTTTTTTCAAAATTCAACCAAGGAAGGCCTTGAGGCAAACCTTTTATTGTACAATTTTAAACAAAGTTACAAATTACTTAATGATGACATTTATAGAATGAAAAAACTAAAAAATGATAAGTGTGAAAAGATACCTACACAATTAAGTTTGTTGTGACTAAAATGAACTATTTGAGATAGTATACCTTTTAATTAAAATATTTAGAATAATTAAAGGCAGGGTTAAAACAAATGAGTAATCAATTTCAAGTTTCACTTTCAACTAGAAGAGATTATGTCAACTAAAATGTTGGTTTTTTGTACATATAGAGAAAGTGGTAAAAATGGGGATGTAAAATTAATATCAAGGGTAGACCAAAGGTTACATGAATAGAAGTTGTGTAAGAAGATGGGTTATTTAGTTTCTTGATGCATCAATTGGTTTTATAGTTAAATTTTTTAGTGATAATTATATTGTAATTCTAAAGTAAGGTGCCACGATTATGCCTAAGATACATTACAAACAAAAGAAATCATATATAGAACTTCAATATTCATCTTATTCATTATGGAATTAACATTATGAATTACTTTACAAGTTTCATCATATCTAAGTACACAACATTGTTGCAAACCTATTTTTTATGTCTTATGTTTTGATGATTGACAAACACTGTTTCTCTTGTACTGCCTGTTCCTTCTAACTTTTCAGGAATCAAAGATCGGAGGATCAAGAAGGAGCAAAGTTCAGGATTGCGTAGGTTTAGGGTTGAGTCAGTCTGTACGTTTAATTTTCACCTTTTGAGTCTACTTGTAATGGTCAAAGAGACTGATGCTATGTAATCCTTCACACACACACTTGAGAGACTTATAATTTCTGTTTTTACTCATATCGGCCAGGACGAGTTTTGGATCGGCTTGGACGATCAGCTTAAAACAGAAAGTCTAATTAAGGATTCTTAATTAAGGCAGCCGACATTAACAGATCGTCCTGGACGATATGTGTATCGGCCAGGATGATAAGCTCAAAACAGAAAGAAGTAGCCGCCATAATCAATTATGGTATACTGTATTTTTAAATTATCGGCCAGGACGATCCGTGGATCGGCCTGGATGATATTCACAAATTATGTCATAATTGTTCAGGAAATCAAGGGAGTAATTAAGAATGATTGATAAGATCATATCATCCTTGACGATCTCAGGATCGGCCAGGATGATCCAGTCAAAAATTTTAAGTTACTTCAGGATGATCAATATCGGCCAACCCGTATCCAGGGCTATTGTCAGGACGATTTTCCTCTGATTTGAACTGATCGGCCAGGACGATGATGAGATCGGCCTGGACGATCAAGCTAATTTTCAATCGTCCAGCTTTGCATCCAGGGCTATGCTCTGGCCGATCTTCATTGATTTGTTCCGATCGGCCAGGCCTATGTCCATATCGGCCTAGACGATATGGTCGGCAACTTGCAATTAATGAGCTCTTTTGAAGCTCTTCTATTTAAGAGCTTTTGTTCAATATTTTTTCATGACCTTTGGCTGCTGCCTTGACCTGAGAAGACCTTGAGGAGAGAAAGAGAGAGAGGAGAGAGAGAGGATCTTGTGAGGGGGAGCTTGTGATGGTATTCACAATGGTTACCTCAAGGATCGCTCTGCTTCGTCTTCGTCTAGAGTTTCTCATCCATGGAAGGGTCGGTAGAGGTAAGGAGTTTGCTTTTGGTTTTGGTTCTCTGCCAGCTTCAGGAGGAAGCAAAAGGAGGAAGGTTCTCTGCCATGCCGGGGTGGAAAAAAGGAGGTTCTTGTGAGGGCTTCTTCGCCTAGATGTGGGGGCTAAAGGAGAGTCACGTTTTTGTAGTGCAATACTTGGAGGGTGCCTCCAAGGAGTGGACGTAGGTCGAGTCGACCGAACCACTATAAATTTCTTTGTTCCTTTTCTTGCTTCCGCGCTTTTAAATTCCGCATTTATTTTTGTGGTGTGATTTGGTTTATGTAATTTTCTTTCTTTGTGAAAAGAATTTTTTTTAAAATACCAATTCACCCCCCCCCCCCCCCTCTTGGTTAGCTTGGGACTAAGTTCATAAGGCTTAACATCCTTAACGAACTTTCAAGTGGTATCAAAGCTTGATTCAAAAATTAAAGTTTGAAAAGTTTTTGAATTTGATCCATATCTAACTTTGGGAATCGTAACACTACGGAAGGGTATTCCATTACCCGACCTCCCCTGTTCGATAACCTACCGTTTGATTTTTGGAAAACTCGCATGTCAACTTTTTTTCAATCTACTGATTATCGCATGTTGATGCTTATTCAAGAAGGTTATTCTCCACCTTCTCATGAAATTAATGGTTTTAAAACTGAAGTTGCTTTTACTGAATGGACTTTTGATGAATGAGATTTAGCTCAATTAAATGCGAAATGTTTGAACTGTTTTTTCTGTGCTTTGAAATCTGAAGATTACATGCGTGTTTCAACTTACAAAACTGGTAAAGAAATTGGGGATAAATTGTGCATCACTTATGAAGGTACTAATGAAGTTAAACAATCCCGTTTAAACATTCTCTTGCATGACTACGAACTTTTTCGTATGAAACCTCATGAATCGATTTCTGACATGTACACTAGGTTTACTCAGATTGCTACTTCATTGCATGCACTAGGAAAAGAACTTTCGAACTATAAAAAAGTTAACAAGATTTTGAGATGCTTGCCTTTGTCTTATAATGCGAAAATCACTGCAATCACTGAATCTAAAGATTTGAATACCTATTCTATTGATAACTTACTTGGCTCACTCATTGCTTACGAGCAAGGGGTGAATCAAAGAATTATTGATGCAGGTGAAAAGAAAAAGGAGAAAACAATTACACTGAAGGCACACAAATCAGACTCTGATTCTTTCGGGTCTGAAAGCGATGAAATTGCCTTCATCACAAGGCAATTCAAAAGCTTTCTAAGGAAGAAACAAAAGCATCATCAAAGTTGGAGAAAAGGTAAGGATCACAAACATGTTAAAGGATCTTCTGATGTTGTTTGTTTTGAATGCAGAAAGCCTGGACATGTGAGAGCTGATTGCCCTAAGGTTAGAGATCAATCAAGCAAAGAAAAAGGTGATGAGAAAGCTAAGTCTAGGAAGGACAAGAAGAAAAGCCAAAGGAGCTTTTGGGCAGAATCTGGTACTGATTCCTCTGAGACTGAACCAGAGGAAGAAACTACAAACTTGTGTTTCATGGGAAAAGATCAAAGTGATCAAGAAAAGGTATGTGAACTTTCCTACGATCAACTTCTTGAAGTTTCAGAAAAAATCCATGCATCATATAGGAAATTAAAGAAAACTCATGCTAGCTTGAAATTAGAATTCTTAAATTTACAAAAAGAGCATGAAATTTTGATTAAAGATCATCAAACAATTGATTCAAATCACATGGCTTTACTTGATGAATTTGATGAGTTAAATAAAAATCATGGTGAGTTAGTTGAAGAGCATGATGCATTGAAAATATCACACACGTCTCTTGAATCTATTTTTAAGAAGTCAAAGGAGATAGAAAAAAATTTGAGGATTGAAAATAAAGTTTTAAAAAGCACAAACTTGAAGTTTCAAAATTATTTAGAAGCATGTAAGAAAACTAAGATGACTTCTACTTTTAATCAATTGCCAAAACCTAGAGAGAGGCATTATAACTCAAATCACTTAAGGAATCCCTTTCCTGGAGTTAGATGTTTTTCTTGTGGCATGTTAGGACACATCTCACGCACTTGCACAATTCACCATAGTACACATTGGGTGTGGAGACCTAAGGTGCATGATCCACAGCATACCACACATGCATTACATTCTTCTCTTCATAAGATAGAACCCAAACCTGCTTGGGTTCCTAAAACTAACATTTGATAATTTTGCAGGAGGGCTCTCACAAAAGACCTCGTGAGAGTATGCGGTACCTGGACAGTGGATGCTCTCGACATATGACTAGTGATGCTAGCCAGTTTGTTGTACTGGAGTCCAGGACTGGAGGCAAGGTTACTCTTGGAGACAGCACCACCAGGAAGGTGGTAGAAGCAGGTATAATCGGTAATTCCAATATCCTTATGATTGAAAATGTTTTACTTGTAGATGGATTGAAGCACAACTTGCTCAGCATCAGTCAATTCTGTGACAAAGGCTTCATCGTGCAATTCTTCACGGATTCATGCATTGTAAGTTTAAGTAACAACACTATTTTGCAGAGAAAGAGGGTCAACAACGTCTACATGCTTGATTTAAATAACATTGAATGTGCTGCTTCTTTTTACTTAAAAACTGTAATTGATGATTCTTGGTTGTGGCACAGGAGGCTTTGTCGTGCACGTATGAAAACCCTTAGGAATGTGACCCAAAAGGACCTAGTTAGAGGTGTCCCCAAACTTAAGTTTACAAAAGACCACCTTTGTGATGCCTGTAAACTAGGAAAGCAAATCCACTCCTCTTTTCACCCCATAAAAGACATTAGCACCTCTAGACCTTTAGAAGTCCTTCACATGGATTTGTTTGGACCCATTAGCATAGCTAGTTTGGGAGGGAAAGTCTATGGTTTTGTGATTGTTGATGACTACTCGAGGTTCACTTGGACTAGATTTCTTTCACATAAAAATGAGTCTTTTGAGGAGTTCAAAACTTTTTCTACTTGGATTCAGAAGAAACTAGGTTGTGAGATTTTGACCCTCTATAGTGATCATGGGGGAGAGTTTGAAAATGAAAGATTTGGAGATTTTTGTGAGGAGAAGGGGATTAGCCACAATTTTTCAGCCCCTAGGATCCCTCAGCAGAATGGGGTAGCTGAAAGAAAGAACCGAACCTTAGTGGAAGCCGCTAGAGCCATGCTTGCTAAGTATTCACTTCCAAAATACTTTTGGGCTGAAGCGGTTAACACAGCTTGTTATGTGTTGAATAGGGTGAATGTTAGAGTCAAATTAGAAAAGACACCCTATGAGATCCTTAAGATTAGGACACCCAATCTTTCCTAACTTCATGTCTTTGGTTGTAAGATTTTCATTCACAATAATGGGAAGTCTCACTTGGGAAAATTTGATCCTAAATCTGATGAAGGAGTGTTCTGGGGATATTCTAGTGTTGGGAAGTCTTTTAGGGTGTTTAACAAGAGAACTTTGATGGTGGAAGAGACAACCCATGTAGTTTTTGATGAGTCTGATCCTAAAAAACATGGAGTAGAAGATGATGATGTTGGAGAAATTACAAGTGGAGTAGAAAATTTGGGGAAGGGAAGTGAGCACCTAAGTAATGGAGGAGTAGAAGGAGTCACCCAAGGAATAGAAAGTTTTGATGAAAGGGGAGAAACTTCACACACTTTGCCTAGAGATTGGAGATACTCTACTATTCACCCCAAGGATTTGATCTTAAGAGACCCTTCTAGTGGAGTTAAGACTAGACATGGACTTAGGAAGGAGGTGAACCACTCTGCCTTTATCTCTATGACTGAACCCACCACCATTAACCAAGCCCTTTCTGATGAGTTTTGGATTTTAGCAATGCAAGAAGAGTTGAATCAATTTGTTAGGAATGAAGTTTGGGAACTTGTGGAAAGACCTAAGGGACAAAGTGTAGTTGGGAAAAAGTGGGTCTTTAAGAACAAACTGAATGATTCAGGAGTGGTGGTGAGGAATAAAGCAAGATTGGTGGCTAAGGGGTACAATCAAATAAAAGGGATAGACTTTGAAGAGACTTTTGCCCCTGTAGCTAGATTGGAAGTCATTAGAGTGCTATTAGCCTTTGCCAGTTATAAAGGATTTAAGCTTTTTCAAATGGATGTCAAGAGTGCCTTTTTAAATGGGGAGATAAAAGAAGATGTGTTTGTAGAACAACCTCCAGGTTTTCAGAGTTCTCAATTTCAAAATCATGTGTTTAAATTAAAAAAGGCCTTGTATGGTTTAAAGCAGGCGCCTAGAGCTTGGTATGAGAGACTTAGCACATTCTTACTAGAGAGGGAGTTTGTCAAGGGGAGCGTAGACACCACCCTTCTTCTTAGAAAAGTTGGAGATGATTTACTCATTGTTCAGATTTATGTTGATGATATACTCTTTGGATCTTCTAATAAAAATTTGTGTGATGATTTTTCTAAAACAATGAGTAGAGAGTTTGAGATGAGTTTAATGGGAGAGTTGTCTTACTTTTTGGAGTTTAGCATAAAACAATTGGAAGATGGAACTTTTCTAAATAAAACAAAATACATAAAAGGACATTTTGAAGAAATATGAGATGGACAAAGCCAAGCCAATTAACACCCCCATGACTTCTAGTTCTCCATTGGATAAAGACCCAAGTGGTAAGTCTGTTGATCAGAAGAAGTATAGAGGCATGATTGGATCTTTACTTTACTTGACTGCAAGCCGACCTGACATCATGTTTAGTGTTTGCCTTTGTGCTAGGTTTCATGCTGACCCTAAGGAATCCCACATGACTGCTGTTAAGAGGATTTTTAGATACCTTTTGGGGACACAAGGATTAGGGATTTGGTACCTTAGACATAGCACTTCTTTTGAGATTATTGGTTTTTCTTACTCTGATTTTGCAGGATGCAAGGTGGATAGAAAGAGTACTTCTGGAACTTGTCAATTCATTGGACAATCTTTGGTCTCTTAGTCTAGTAGGAAGCAAAACTCTGTTGCACTTTCCACTGCTGAAGCTGAATACATTGCTCTTGGAAGTTGTGTGGCCCAAGTCCTTTGGTTGAAACAACAGGTATTGAATTTAGGATTATATGTAAGTACCATCTCAATCTTTTGTGACAATACTAGTGTCATATGCATCTCTAAGTATCCTATCCAACATTCAAGGACTAAACACATCGACATTAGACATCACTTCATTAGAGATCATGTGACTAAGGGAGACATTAAGTTACATCATGTGACAACTGAAAATCAACTGGCGGACATCTTTACTAATCCACTGGCCTTCGATACTTTCAGCTCTTTAAGGACCAGGTTGGGTGTGATTGACATAAATGTATGAAATTTTTTTCTTGCTGTTTATTTTCTTTTTGATTTTGGTTCCTTTTTTTTTATCTTTTTTTATTTAGTTTTAGTTTTCCCTTTTGTCTCTCTTTTCATAGTTTTCAACATCATCGCTAATATGATACTATATTCCTTGTCCTTGCCTTTGGAAAATTGTAGTTAATATGTTTTTATCTACTTAGTATGAGTGGCATAGTTTTCTTTTCTTATCAAAAGTCTATCTCAAATTAAAAGATTGTTTATGAAACTAAGATCTTTTCTTAAGCTTGCTTAAGCAAATCTATCTTGTATTTATAATGATTAAAAGTCTTTTTGTCACATCAAGATCCCTCGTTACTCTTGTCTTTGATTATTAATCCTACTTGTGGTAATTCTTCCCTATGTTAGAGAGAGAGCTCCTATTCTCTAATATCTGAGAAGATATATTCATAACTAAGTTTTTTTAAAGGGTTATAAAAGGGAATCTAGCTTGCAAAAATAAAAAATTTGGCCAATGATGCAAACAAAAGAAGCACAAAGATGCCAAAAATTGAAAAATCTATAAAAAGATGCGCAAAGCGCCACAACATTGATAAGAGGCATAAAATGAGCCCACTCAAAAGCAAGCTACTCTCTCTTTTTATATCTTTTAAAACTTAGAAGTTTTGGTTCTCAAAAGACTTGATCTCGATTATCGTACGATTGTGACAAATCTACCTCATTATTTTATGAAGATATTTTTCTTACGACAAGTGGTAGGTAGATTCTTTTTCTCATATCCAATTAATTTTGAGTTAGGTCATTAATTTCAAAAGACGATTCTACCCTAAGATAACGTTTTGGGCTAAGGGTAAACCATGAATGGATATTCTACTATTCTATGGATTAAATGAGATTGGTAACTCATTAACTCGCAAGTTTTTAAATCAATCACATGGAGTACTATATCATTGACATGCCTTGATTAAACAAAAAAAAAAGAAATCTCTTTTGCTTTGCTTTCATGTACCTTCCTTTTTGATATGTCAAAAGGGGGAGAAGTTTATGAGGTTCTTATTTCATCAATCCTGAATTTTATCTCTTAACTATTTTTTTGTAGTGTTTTGTCATCATCAAAAAGGGGGAGATTGTTGCAAACCTATTTTTTATGGCTTATGTTTTGATGATTGACAAACACTGTTTCTCTTGTACTGCTTGTTGCTTCTAACTTTTCAGGAATCAAAGATCGGACGATCAAGAAGGAGCCAAGTTCAGGATTGCGTAGGTTTAGGGTTGAGTCAGTCTGTACGTTTAATTTTCACCTTTTGAGTCTACTTGTAATGGTAAAAGAGACTGATGCTATGTAACCCTTCACACACACACTTGAGAGACTTAGAATTTCTGTTTTTACTCATATCGGCCAGGACGAGTTTTGGATCGGCCTGGACGATCAGCTTAAATCAGAAAGTCTAATTAAGGATTCTTAATTAAGGCAGCCGATATTAACAGATCGTCCTGGACGATACGTGTATCGGCCAGGACGATAAGCTCAAAATAGAAAAAAAGTAGCCGCCATAGTCAATTATGGTATACTGTATATTTAAATTATCGACCAGGACGATCCGTGGATCAGCTTGGACGATATTCACAAATTATGCCATAATTGTTCAAAAAATCAAGGGAGTAATTAAAAATGATTGATACGATCATATCGTCCTGGACGATCTCAGGATCGGCCAGGATGATCCAGTCAAAAACCTTTAATTACTTCAGAACGATCAATATCGGCCAACCCGTATCCAGTGCTATTATCAGGACGATTTTCCTCTGATTTGAACTGATCGGCCAGGACGATCATGAGATTGGCCTGGACGATCAAGCCAATTTCAATTGTCCAGCTTTGCATCCAGGGCTATGCTCTGGCCAATCTTCATTGATTTGTACTGATCGGCCAGGCCTATGTCCATATCGGCCTTGACGATATGGTCGGCAACTTGCAATTAATGACCTCTTTTGAAGCTCTTCTATTTAAGAGCTCTTGTTCAACATTTTTTCAGGACCTTTGGCTGCTGCCTTGACCTGAGAAGACCTTGAGGAGAGAAAGAGAGAGAGGAGAGAGAGAGGATCTTGTGAGGGGGAGCTTGTGAGGGTATTCACAAGGGTTGCTTCAAGGATTGCTCTGCTTCATCTTCGTCTAGAGTTTCTTGTCCGTGGAAGGTTCGGTTAAGGTAAGGAGTTTGCTTTTGGTTTTGGTTCTCTGCCAGCTTCAGGAGGAAGCAAAAGGAGGAAGGTTCTCTGCCGTGCCAGGGTGGAAAAAAGGAGGTTCTTGTGAGGGCTTCTCCGCCTAGCTGTGGGGGCTAAAGGAGAGTCACGTTTTTGTAGTGCAATACTTGGAGGGTGCCTCCAAGGAGTGGACATAAGTCGAGTCGACCGAACCACTATAAATTTTTGTGTTCCTTTTCTTGCTTCCGCGCTTTTAAATTCTGCATTTATTTTTGTGGTGTGATTTGGTTTATGTAATTTTCTTTCTTAGTGAAAAGAATTTTTTTTAGAATACCAATTCACCCCCCCCCCTCTTGGTTAGCTTGGGACTAAGTTCATAAGGCTTAACATCCTTAACGAACTTTCAAACACTGTATTTGATATGACCTAGATTTGGATGAAATATATGAGCCTCATCATTATAAGCCTTAGACATAAGTAATTACACTAGGTAATATAAGTATAAGTATATCATATGATGATTGGTCAAAATATTACTTTAAGGTATTGGATGAAACTACTAATGGATAATACAACTATCTCATATATGACTCAAATTTATCCACATGATCATGGTTCTGATCAAAATAGAAAAAAAACTAATGAATCATATTACAACGGATCATAAGATGGTTATGCTTTTAAATTTCATGTTCATTCGAATTCAAAACCATCTCTTCATGTTGATGTACCGTAATACATACCAATTTATCAAACTCAAAAGTTTAGAAACATGCATCAATTTATAAAAAATAAGGAAATTTTTTGTCACTTTCAATTCAAAACACTAATCTTTGTGATGAACTGGTCTATGAAGATTATGATCATGGCTTTTGTTGTCCCTTTGCAGATGTTTTATGTGGATGGTTGAGCTCTCTACTATTCTTAATAGTTTGAAATTACATTTTTCACTTGCTATTACCAATATTTGGATTGAGGTGGATGCCACTTCTACTATTCATTGCTATATGAAATTGATGAATAGAGTTTTGAAATCCCATCTTATTTATATTGTTAGAGTAATCAATCCATTTTTTATGTTTGTTAACTTTTTTATTTCTCATGTTCGTAGGGAAGGTAATGCTTGTGATAACTGGTTAGTTAATTTGGGTTATAAGTTGGATTATCTTACTAATTTTTTTAATTCTAACTCACCTATGTTATTTAAATGCATGATTTGGTTGGATAAAATAGGATTAACGTATGTCAGAATCTAGCCTATCTTTGGTCTACTTCAATTTGACTGGGTGTTGTTTTAGCAGATATTCTTAGTTTCAATGAGTCATTCACTGTTGATAGTGGTTTTGGGTATGGTTTTTACTTTTACTTTCAATTTTTGGTTCTTTTAGAGCTGGCCACTAATTTCTTTAGTTCTTTATTTCATCCCAACACTTTTATTTGTGTTGTGGTGATGGTCTTAAGTTGTGATTAATATTTTTTTATCATGATATTATCCCTATTTTTTGCTCTTCTCCTCCCAGGAGGTGTAGTTTGTCCAATTGCTGTTTAATGGCTAAGTCTGCTGGCCTCAATAGGGCTTTAATGACATTCAACTTTTGGTTTTATTGTGGTGTTGGGTATGTCCTATCTTTGTGATTATTGGTTATTGAGATTGTTGCAACTTAATTTTTGATTATTAATATTAATATGTTTTTGATGATTCTAAATATTATTATTTTAATTATAATTTATCCTAACATATTTTAGATTTATTATTTTTGTTGTTTGTGAGTACTAACATTTCAGAGAAATCATACTATTTAAGCCTTCAAATTAGATTAGATTAGGGTTCATTATAAATGGAATATGTATTTTTCATTTTAATGAGTCAGAGAGAGTGTAATTGTAATTGAGTAACTGTGGACTCACACACACATTGGGGAGTGTTTAAACTAATCATACTGTATAAAGTCATTTCATACTCGATTTAGTTAGTTATTTTCCTCTATGAGTAGATAAAAGAATAATAGATAGAATTTTTTTTATGTACTAATCATATTATACAAAGTCTTCTTCAAACGTACGACATCCAGAGTATGAGTTAGATGAGTCCCTTTTTGTCCTGACAAATTCAAAGATTTTTCTAAACTGATCATATTGTACGATATCTTGTTTGTATAGATGACGCCAAGAGTATGAATTGGACAGGTCCCTTTTCATCCTAATGAATGATACAGTTTTTTGAACTATTCGTATTATATGATATCCTGTTCATATAGATGATGTCAAAAGTACAAATTGGATAGGTCCCTTTTCATCCCGATGAATGACAAAGTTTTTGGTAATGTTTGAACTGTACGATATCCTATTTGTACAGATGATGTCTAGAGTACAAAAATGTGGGGTGCCTTTTTGTCCCGATGAACACAATTTTTTTTTTGAATGGATCATACTATACAATTTACTATTTTTATAGACAATGTTCAGAGTACAAAAACATGAGGTGCCTTTTCATCCCGATGAAGTTGAAAATTTTTCTAATTGTTCATACCATATGAACTCAATTCACACTGGACAATTATCGTGTATGAAATTATTTCATACAGATTCACAAAAGGTTTATACGCAAAAGTTTTTGAACTATTCATATGTATAAAAATACGATCATACTGTACGATAGTATACACTCAAAATAGAAAATTTCAATTTTTAGGATTATTTTTCATATCTTTCATGTAAAAGGTCCTTTAAAACTAACATGAAAAAGAGGCTTCTTCATGATTTTTCAAGATCAAGTGAAAGAGTGCATTTGGGAGAGTGTTTGAGAGAGTGTTCTTGCAAGTGGTGTGTGAAAGGTTCACAAAGTTACTCAAAGGTAAGAATCTCTTTATATTTATTTTTGTTATTACTCTTCCTTTCTTTTTTTTAGTTGCTCGGGAGAAGATTTTTGGAGAAGATCCGATACTCTGCTGATGCATGGAGGGTGTGAAAGGATGAGGTTACTTTTCCAACACTTGGAGGGTATTAAAGGTTGATGGTACTCTATCAACACTTGGAGGGTGTGAAAGGACGAGTACTCTGCTGATACTTAGAGGGTGTGAAAGGACGATGATACATGACCGACACTTAGAGGAAGTGAAAGGATGACAGTACTCTACCGACACATAGAGGGTGTGAAAGGATGTTGGTACTCTACCAACATTTGGTGGGTGTGAAAGGACCATAGTACTCTACTGACACTTGGAGATTGAAACGATGAAGGTTCTCTTCCACATCAAGGATTGGTGGAAGAGGGGAATTATAAAGGCTTCTCTTCCTTCCTATGGGGGAAAAAAGGAGAGTCACTTTAGTGATAGTGAAATACTTGAAGAAGGAGTCTTCAGGGAGTGGATGTAGGTCGTGTTTGACTGAACAACTATAAATCATTTGTGTCTTTTTAATTTTCATATTTTTATTTTCTGCACTTTGTATTTATGGTTAAAAAAATTAATTTTCCAAAAATACTAAAATAAGTTTTCTATAACAATTTCAAGAGGTTTTTTAAATTATCAATTCACTCTCCTTTGGCTAGCCTTGGGATAATTTGCGTAGACTTAACAACCAATACGAAATAAAAAAGTTGTATTTGAGCTTTATTTCAAAACTATAAGTTTAGGCTACTTTTTGAAAATGATAATGGCTACTTTTGAAAATTGAAACACACCTTAAGGGTATTCGATCACTAGATCTCCATTATTTGATAATATCCATTTTGATTTTTGAAAACACATATGTATAATTTTCTTTAATTGATTGAGTATCACATATGGATTTTAATTCAGGAAGGGTATACTAGGCCAACTAGACTTGTAGATGATATTAGAGTTGAAACATATTTTGCTGACTAGACTACAAAAGAATAAGACTTAACACAATAAAATGTAAATACTTAAATAGTTTCTTTTATGCACTTAAGTTTGAAGATTACAGGTTTCTACTTGCAAAAGTTGAAAGGACATTAGGGATAGACATTGTATTACAAACGAAGGGACTATTAAATTAAAGCAATCTAGATTAAATATCTTGTTACATGACTATGAATTATTTCGCATGAAACCAAACGAATTCATTTCTAATATGTACACAAGATTTACTCAAATAGTCACTTCTTTGCATGCATTAGGTAGGGAACTAATGAATGCTAAAATGGTTAATAAAACTCCTTATTATTTCTCTACTAATTATGATGCTAAAATAACTATATACAGAGTCTAAGGACTTAAATATTTATTCTATTGATATTTTTCTTGAATCACTAATTTCTTACGAGCAAGGAGTGACTCAAAGCAAGATTGATGCAGGAGAAAAACAAAAGGAGAAGAACATAACATTAAAAGTGGATCATTTTGAGAGTGACCAGTCACAACTTGAGGATAAGGATGACATTATCTTGATGATAAGGCAATTTAGGAGTTTTCTTAAATGGAAGCAAATGATACGCCAGTAGTGGAACAAAGGTAAGTTCGGCACAAATGTTAAGGTTTCTAATGATGTGATTTGTTATGAATGTAGGAAACCTGGATATATAAAAATGGAGTGCCCTAAACTTAAATCCACTCCTAGCAAGGAGAAGGTAGAAGAGAAAGAAAATGTGAGGAAGGGCAAGAAGGGATTAAAGAGAGTTTTCTAGGCGGACTCAGGTTTGGATTCATTAGAAATAGAAAAAAAAAAGAAGTCAATAACTTTTTCTTAATGGATGATAATCTTGATCAGTCATATCAAAAAGAGGTATGTGACTTAACTAAAGATGAATTGCTTTAAGTTTCTAAAAGAATTTATACTTCATAGAGGAAACTCAAGAAAATGAAAGCTAGAATAAACTTAAAACTGCAAGTGTTATAAAAGGAGCATTAAACCCTTAAGAAAGATCACGCACTAATTAATAATAACCACATGAGCTTGCTAGATGAATTTGATGATTTGAATAAGAAAAATGATCTTCAAAAGTCATCCTACACTAAACTAGAAAAAGAATTTAAATCTTTTAAGGATGAATCTAAAAATAAGGAGCATTATCTAAAATATGATATTAATGTATTAGAAGATTTAAACACATTTCTAAAATTAAAAGTGCAAATTCTCTAGGAAAATAGGATACCCTCCAAACTTTAAGATTTTACTAATCCTATTTTAAAGTCAGAAATTTTAAAACCTAGGAAGAGACATATTTATTATCAAAGATTTAAAAAACCCTTTTCCTGGAGTTAAGTGTTGTACTTGTGGTATGATTGGACATATATCACACACTTGTACTTTACATAGAAAAACTCATTAAGTGTGGAAACCTAAGATGCATAAAATAAGTCAAATCATATATGCATTTAGTTTAATTTTGTAAAGTGGAGAACCCAAACTTGTTTAGATTTTCTAGTATAACATTTGATTATTTTATAGGAATGCTCTCATACAAGATCTCATGAGAGTATTTGGTATCTAGGTAGTAGTTACTCGAAGCATATGGCTAGAGACACTACATAATTCATATCACTGAAAGCCAGGAGTGGAGGCAAGGTTACACTATGAGATAATACCACCAGGAAAGTGGTTGGTTCAAGTATGATATGAAACTTGTCAAAGGATTAAAGCATAATTTATTAAGTATTAGGTAGCTATGTGACAAGGGTTATAGTGTTAAATTTTTTTTCACTAGTTACATGTTAAGCCTAAATGAAAATGATGTGTTGTATGGAACCAGGATAAACAATATTTATAAACTAGATTTAAACTGTATTATGAATACCAATTCTCTTGTTTAAAAACAATTTCTGATGAATCTCGATTATCACATAGGAGACTTTATCAGGCTAGCATGAAAAATCTTAGAAAAATTATCCAAAAGGAACTGGTTAGAGGTATACCAAAACTAGACTTTACTAAGGATCATCTTTGTGATGCATGCCAACAAGGAAAATATATGAAGTCCTCATTTCATTCAAATAAAGATCTTAAAAATAATAAATAATTAGAGATTATTTATATGGATCTTTTTAGACCGGTTAGTATTGTAAATCTAGAAGAGAAGGTATACGGATTTGTAATAGTTGATGATTTTTCAAGATTCACATGGGTTAAATTTTTATTTAATAAGAGTAAATCATTTGAGGAATTTAGAAGCTTTTTGACTTTGATTCAAAGAAAAATAAATTGTGAAATTTTGACGATTTAAAGTGATCACGGAGGTGAATTTGAAAATGTGAATTTTAAAGATTTTTGTAAGGAAAAAGGACTTTATCATAATTTTTTGCACCTAGGACCCTTCAGCAGAATGGAGCAGTTGAAAGAAAGAACAGAATATTAATTGAAGCTGCTAGAGCCATGTTGGCAGAATATTTACTTCCAAAGGATTGAGAAGATAAACTTGGATGAAAATTTATAGAAAAAACTCTATGCCTAGAAAATTGAAATTTTCTAGAAAACACCCTAAGGAATTGATTCTAGGAGAACCGAGTGATGGTGTTTGGACTAGCATGGTCTTAGCAAATAGGTTAACCATTCTGCCTTTATTTTAATCACAAAACTCATAAATATTAATTAAGCACTTTTGGAAGAATTTTATATATTGGCTATGCAAGAAGCATTGAATCAATTTATAAGAAATGATGTTTGGGAATTAATTGAAAGGCCAAAGAATCAAAGTGTTATTGGAGCTAAGTGAGTATTTAAAAATAAAATGAATGACTCAGGAGTTACTATTAGAAATAAGGCTAGATTTGTGGCTAAGGGGTATAATCAAATTGAAAGGATTGATTTTGAGGATACTTTTCAAAGTGTTATTGAAGGGATCTAAGTGATTTTCTTGGTTTTAGCATTAAGCAAATTGAGGAGGGAACATTTATTAGTCAGTCAAAGTATGTTAAAGACATCTTCAAGAAATATGTAATGGACAATGCTAAACCAAAAAGTACACCAATGAGTTTTTCAGTTCAGTTGGATAAGGACCCAAAGGGAAAATCTATTGATCAAAAGAAATTTAAAGGAATTATATGATCTTTGCTTTATTTGATAGCTAGTAGACCAGATATTATGTTTAGTGTTTATTTTTATTCTAAATTTCAATCAGATAAAAAAAATTGCATTAGACAGTAGTAAAAAGGATTTTGATATATCTGTTAGGAATTAAGAACTTAGGAATTTGATATCCTAAGTACAGCTCTTCATTTGAATTAGTTGAATATTCTAATTAAGACTTTACAGGTTATAGGGTTAATCAAAAGAGTACGTCTGAATCTTAATAATTTATAAGAAATTCTTTACTTTCTTGGTCCAATAGAAAATATAATTCTGTAGCCCTATTTATTGCTGAAGCTGAATATATTGCCTTAAGAAGTTGTGTGGCACAAGTTCTTTGGTTAAAATAATAGTTGAATTATTTAAGATTTATAATAGGCACAATCCCAATTTATTATGATAACATTAGTACCATTTGTATTTCAAAAAATCCTATTCAACATTCTAGAACCAAACATATAGACATAAGGCATCATTTGATTTGAGAACATGCATCCAAAAGAGAAATTGAAATTAATCATGTTTCTACGGAAAATTAACTTATATATATTTTTACAAAAGCACTAGCCTTTGATACTTTTAACACCTTAAGAACAAGGTTACGTGTGATTGATCTTAATGTTTAGATCAAATCTTTTACAAACTTGATACGATTTTATGTGTGTTTATTTATTTATTTATTTTTGTTTAATTTTTTATTTTAGTTGTAAGTGCTTTTATTTTGATTTTTATTTTAAGAGTTTTTCATTATAGATATTTATCACTTGTATAAAGTTGATTGAATTTATGGATTACATTTTTTAAGTGTTTAATTCATACTGTACAAAATTAATTTTGTATTGTACGAATTATGTCGCATAGCAATGATTGTTTTGGAATTGAATGCGTAAAACTTGATTATTTTATAAATTGTATTGTACGATCAATGCATCATCCCGTATGATCTGTATACATTTGTTTGTATGCATGTAGATGGTTATTTGGGTAAAATCAAATTTTGACTGTATAATCCATGTGTCATTTTCTGTGGGGGATGATCCTAATCATCTTTAAAATGATCTTAATAAATTGATTATTCCATACGAACACCTGTACATTTGTATGATCGTATAGTCAAAAAGCCTATACGAAAGGATGCCTCGTAAATTGTGTGTTTATAAAAAGTTGTTTCATTTTGGATGTTATCGTTCGTCCATAAAAAAGTTTTTCAACCCACACGATCTCAAGATTATACATACAAATCCATTTTGGTACTATACGAAGTATCATTTTTCTTTAAATATGAGTGCTATTGAAATCATTTTCATTCACCTCCAAACCATTCTTGAATCCCTTTAGAGACTCCAACCTAGGATTGATAAGTACTAGTAAGCACTCTAGGGTTACTAAGGGTTTGTAATCCAGGGATGGAGACAACAACTTCTTTTCTAGAGCTAATGATGATTCTTTCTATAGGTATATAGTAGCCAAAATCACTCCTTCAAGACTACTGATTGAAGATCAAATCCATTTTTTTGTCATGCTTCTATTTGCTTCAATTTAGTTCTCCTTTATTTTAACTTTGATCTATACATACCACAAAGAGACCTGTCACTATTTTCTTGCAAATATGAGGTTCAGTGAGGATGAGAGAAGGATAACATCATTTTTTTTTAAATAGTATGTGGAAATCACAAAAGAAGATTTAGGAACCTTCCTTCACTTAACGAATAACGGTATTAGAGCCCACACCTTAACCTCCAAATCTGATTATGACTAGTCTGAGATAAATAAAATTCTTAAAGGTGTGACTCAAGTTTGTCACTTAGCAAGGTTTTATACTTTGAAACAAAATGCCAGGATTATCCAGCATATCTTAAAAACCTCAATCATTCATAAGGCTGGTGATCATATAAATATGACTCCCCTTCTATCAACCATTACCTATTTGATTATGATTGTACAACCTATTGTGAGGCCTAACTGACATTGGATTACATTCATAACCTTTCTAAAATTGGGCTTCCTCATCATAAGAGGAAGAAAATTATTTCTCTAGGACACTTTGTGACCTACAATTTGAAAAAGAAGTACAATATTATTCATCCTGATCCTCCAACTTAATTGCCAATCTTCTTCACTGATGCTTCTTTTTTGTCTCTGTTTGGGAGGAATGAGAGTTCAAGTGAGGATACTAAGGGAGAAGGGGGAGCACCTGCACTTGCTTAAGGACCTGATCAGAATTACTTTAAGGAGATGGTCCAGCAATTTCATCAGATTGAGAGTCATTTTGATATATGTTTTGATCAAATTCAGACTCATCTAAACCAGCAGGATGCACAATACAAACATGATATTGGGTGGATCCGAGGTTAGTTTGACTCGGTGAACACGAATGTAGCAATGATGAATAGCTATTTCTTAGTCTTCAACCAACCTCCTCCTCCATGTCAGGGTCCTTGAGAGTTTTAGATATACTATTTTGTAGTTGCTTTTGCCAGCCTTTTCCTAATAATGTGATGATGTCTTTGTTTATTTCTTTCTGTTGTACTTTTTGTTTAGGTTTATGTTGATGGTATGATTTTTAGTGTTATGTTTATTGATATCAATGGATTTGATGCATCCGATCTTTTTTATATCAATAAAAAAGTCATGTTTTGCTTAGTTGCTTTTAATTTCTGTTTGAAATGTGAGTTTGCCTATATGAAAAGCCTATTTTAATTGATCTAAAAAGTAATATAAGTTAACTTGCATTAAAAAATTAACTTCATTAAGAAAATTAAATTTTAAAAAAATTAAGTTAACATATAACTCCATCAAGTTAAGCATATCAATATCATATTCTTTTTCATGAAAAAATAATCTGTATATTATTATTACAAATTTGATGTCTTATTATTTTTATTTCTTTTTTTTCTATATAATTATTATTGTAATTAAAGAAATTTGATATCTAGATTGTTGATTTTGGAAAGAACAAATAAAAAAATGGAGCATATCAAAAAGAAATATACTATGTGCATAAAAATTAAAAGAATGCGTAATGGTTCGCAAAATGAAAAGTGGTACAAAATTAGTCTAAATAAAAAAGATGCACAAAGTGTGCCAAACTATTTGAAAAGATGTGCAATGTTGCCAATTGAATATATTTTTTCTTTTATCATGTAATCTTTATTATAAATCAATCTAATTTTCAATTATATCCTATATTGAAAATTGAAATTAACAAATTTTCATTTCATCACTTTTATAATAATTCTCCTTATCTAATTTTCTAAAATGCTTCATGACCTTAATAAATTTTTTTATCTAAGTTGTTCTTTAATTCAAAATTTTTGAATCTTTCTTTTTCATCATATGTAATTAACTTTGTTATTGAAATTATATTTCAATCTCTTTCAAGATTAATTATTATGGTTTCTCATTTGACATCTTTCATTTCAACTTTCTTTTCCCTTTTTGTTGTTGTCAAAAGGGGAAGTAATACTGTTTTGTGTTTTGTGTTTCATGTGTTTGTGTTTTTGGATTTTGTTGTTTGTGTTTTATATGTTTTAAAAATATATTTTTCTTTGGGTGTGATCTTCATGGAAACTTTCAATATTCATATGTCATACTTTTAGGGGGAGCTAAGGAAAAATTTAGGGTATACATGTTAACTCAAATAATAATTATTTGGCCATCATAAAAAAGGTGGAGATTATTGATATGCAACTTAGTTTTTCGATCATTAATATTCTTATATTTTTGATGATTCCAAATATTATTATTTTAATTATAATTTCTCCCAACATATTTTGGATATATTGTTTTTTTTTTTTTTTTGTACTAACCTTTCAGGAAAATTATATTGTTGAAGACTCCAAATCAGATTAGATTAGGGTTCATAGTAAATAGAATATGTATTTTTCATTTTATTGAGTTAGAGAGAGTGTGATTGTAATTGAATAACTATGCACATACACACCGATGGAATTTAAATTTTGTAAAATTTTAAACTAATTATACTGTACGAAGTCATTTCATACGGGATGATTTGGTTAGTTATTTTTTCCTACAAGCAGATAAATGAACAGCAGATAGAAAATTTTTCTAAGTACTAATCATACTGTATAAAGTCTTCTTTGTACATATGATGTTCAGAGTATGAATTAGACGGGTCTCTTTTCATCCCAACAAATTCAAAACTTTTTCTAAACTGATCGTACTGTATGATATCCTATTCATATAGACGATGTCTAGAATACGAATTAGATAGGTCCCTTTCATCCCGACAAATGACAAAGTTTTATGAACTGTTCATACTGTATGATATCTTGTTCGTACAGACGACATCTAGAGTATGAATTGGACATGTCCCTTTTGGTCCCAACAAATGACAAAGTTTTTTAAACTGTTTGTAATGTATGATATCATGTTCGTACAGATGATGTCCATAGTACAAAAATGTAGGGTGCCTTTTCATCCCGATGAACACAAATTTTTTTTGAACGGATCATACTAAATGATTTGTCGTTCTTACATACAACATCCGAAGTACAAAAATATGTGGTGCCTTTTTTTCCTGACAAAGTTGAAAATTTTTCAAACTATTCATACCGTACAAACTTGATTTGTACCTGACAACTATTATGTACGAAATTCTTTTGTACAGATTCACAAAAGGTTCATATGGAATAGTTTTTTTAACTATTTGTAGGTATGAAAATATGATAATACACTTCAACTGTACTTGCTCAAAATGGAAAATTTCAAATTTTTAGACTTTTTTTCATATCTTTCATATAAAAGGTTCTTAAAAACTAACATTAAAAAGAGGCTTATTCATGATTATTCAAGAGTAAGTGATAGGATTTGAAGAAAATAACCAAGGAGAGAGAAGCTCCCATTTTTTCTAGAGAGAGAAAATCTTGTTTTTAAGAATTCTCTATTTGCAGGCTTTGTGTTGGCGGAAGTTTTTGGCCGCCGGCTGATCGCCGGTCGGATGATCAGCAGTTCTCCCCTATTTGGGTCATGACAAATTTGCATTCCTCAAGTACCAATCATGGAATTGGTAAGGTTGGCAGTGGAATTGTAATATGGGAAGGTGCGAAACCTCTGGTTCGCCAAGAAGTGGTTGACGGTAAAGGTAAGAAGATTCTAGTTGAGCGGAATTTTGAAGTTATTAATGAATATACAAATTCCATGGCTATTCTTGATAATTTTTTTGATGCGTCTGCTTCTACTGGTTTGATCTTGAAAGTTAATAAGTTTGTGTTAAATCATGATTATTTAGTTAGCCGTGATTTAGTTTCTGAGATTGACAATTCAGCTAGGGAGGTGGTTGAGGATTTTCCTCTGAAGAAATTGGCTTTGAATAAGAAACAGGATTCTTCTGTAATGCGAGAGTCTGCTGTGGACAATATGAAGGTGAATTTTAAGGAAGCTTGGAAAAAGATGCAACATATCAAGATCTCTGCTAATAAGATGACAACTGAAATGTCTGATGATGGGATGGCGGTAAAGCTTAATGCTGAGAAGGAAATTTTAAATTCATAAATTCTGAGGCATTCTCTGGTTGTTAAGGTGTTAGGAGACAGTTTTCTTTCCTTTGTGCAGCCTGGAATTGAGGAGGCAGTGGAACAATTTTGGGAATTTTCATATAATGTCCATTGGTTTGAATTGGATCATATGCTCAATCAAGTCAGCAGAGGCAATGGAGGAAGTTATCAATGGTGGCCCTTGGTTCATGAGAGGCCACATTGTTGGGATGTATAAATGGTCTCCTCTTTTTAATCCTAATTCCTTCAAGGGAATTACTACACCGGTTTGGATTAGTTTCCCATACTTACCGCTATATTTCTGGGATGAGGAGAACATCACTAGGATTGCTTCAAGAATAGAGGCTCTTATGCTGTTGGATGGTAATTCTTTTAAAGGGGTGAAACATGAATTTGCTAGAGTATTTGTTAGATTGAAGTTGGAAAATAGACTCCCAAATGGTGTTTGGGTTGATGGAATTGCTGGTTGGTTTTTCCAAAAGATAGTGTATGAGAAGATTAACTTGATATGTTATCAGTGTGGTAAGGTTGGTCATGATAGCAAGGTTTGTTCTACTGGTGTGATGAAGGATCCTGGTCAGCAGCTGGGAAGGAAAGTTGATGCTAAGAAGGATTTGAATGTGTTGATGGATATGAAAGGTTCTGAAAGTGAATACGGGCTATGGATACATGTGAAGTTTAAAAATAGGAGGCCTAGGAATGGTAATATAAAGGCATAGATAGACCTGGGAAAAATTCTTCTAGAATTGATGTTCAGGCTCGTGTTCCTCAATCTGATGCAGGTCAAAATAAGATTACACTCAAAAACGTAGAGGTGGAAATAGAATACAAGATTGATCAGAATGATGTGGATACAATTAATAATGTTAGTAAAAAAGAAAGTAATAAGTAGTGTGCAATGGGGGTTTTAGTCTCCAATAAATTTGATGCTTTGTTTGAAGAAATTGAAGAAGGGGAAGTGACGGATCATCCTAGTGAGAATTAACAACAGGAGGTGGATGTTGCTGTTAAGTTGCATATGAAAGTTGAGATTGTTGTTCCTCAAAATAACAGTTTGATGAAGGTAAAGCTGGCGAAGGAATTGAAATTGCTTGGCCCATTAGAGCCAGATCATAGGAAAAAGAGAAAGGAGACTAAAGGAAGTTTTCCAGGAGGGGATGCCTCCCCGATGGTTAATAGATGAATTCATTAGTTTTCTGGAATTGCAGGGGGGGGGATAGAAAAAAGGAGGCCTCCTTGTATTTCAAGGAGATAGTTAGGGATCATGATGTTTGCTTTGTTGGGTTGATGGAAACCGAGTTATCAAGTATTGGTAGAACTGAAGTTGATTTCCTTATTGGGAAGGATTGGGAATATTTTCATTTCCCAAGTGTGGGGACTGCTGGTGGCATTCTGGTTTTGTGGAATACTTGATGAAAGAATTTATGACTAATGTTGATTTTCATGTTGCAGGGTCTGTTGGACCGAGCTTTACTTGGTGTAACAATAAGGAGGGATCCTCTAGGATTTGGGAAAGACTTGATAAGTGCTTGCTCAATTCCTCTGCTTTGTATTTGGTGTCGTCTGGGAAGGTTAAGCATCTTGCTCAGGTGGCTTCTGATCACAGCCCAATTGTGTTCAATTTGGATGTGAAGAAGGTTAACAGAAGCAAGGTTATTATATTTGAAGATATTTGGAGGTCATACCCAGCTGCTTGGAGCATTGTCCAAAATTCCTGGAGGAAGGCAGATTTTGGTGAAGAGGAGGTGGTGCTGCATAGAAAGCTTAGGAGGACTATGAGAGCTTTATTTTTCTGGAATAAGAGTAAATGTCGTGATCTATGTAAGCTGAAGGAGGATTTAAAAAGGGAGATCCTTGATTTGCAAATTAAGGAAGCTACGGGTTTTGACTTTTCTAGTTATGTTTTGTTTAATCTTAGAAGGAAGATACATGAGCTGAATGTAACTCTTAGAAGACTTTCTACTTGGTTGAATCAAAGATCTAAAGCTAGATGGCATGAGGAAGGAGACACTAATTCAAAGTTTTTCCATAATTTTGCGTCAGCCCGTAGGAATGCAAAATGGACAAGGCAAATAAAGGATGATAATAACAATCTGTGGAGGAGGATGATCAAATTGAGCAAGTCTTCATACAGTTCTTTGAGAAGAAATGGGCACATAGAAATTATGATTTGACTGGGTGGCCATATCCAGCAGAAAAATAGAAGTTGAATGTCTTATGTGCTGCTGTGCTAGATGCAGGTTTTACTATGGAGGAATGCAGGATTTCTGTTTTCCAACAACGGAATAACAAGTCTCCAGGACTTGATGGTGTGACTTCCTCCTTTTTCAAGTGCTATTGGAAATTAGTGGGTGATATTACTTGGAATGCTATCAAGAAATTTCTAAATTTTGGAGTGATGCATAAGTAATGGAAAGACATGCTTATTGTATTAATTCCTAAAAATAAGAATCCGGTGGTGCCATCTAGTTACAGACCTATCAGCCTCTGTCAAAGTACCTATAAGATTGTAGCCACAATGTTGGTTAACATGTTGAAGATTTGTATGCCAAGGATGATTTATGAGGAGCAGGTAGCCTTCATTCCAGGAAGATCAATGTCTGAGCATTGTTTGTTGGCACAGGAGATTTTTAATAAATTCAAAGTTTGAAAAAATAAATAATGTTTGATGGCTGTGAAATTTGACATGGAGCAGGCATATGAAAGTATGGGTTGGCCAACATTGAATCAAATTCTCCACTGGTATGGCTTCTTCGCTTCCTTTTCTAAACTACTAATGGAATATGTGGTGAATGCAAGGTTTTCTATTATTCTGAACGGAAAGAACACAAAGTGGATTGATGCTCATTGTGGATTCAGGCAAGGTTGCCCTTTATCACCATACTTATTCATTATGTGCTCTCAACTGTTGTCTAGTGGAATTGAGCAAAGGGATCAGACATTGGGCATTCAAGTGTCTCCTAGAGGTCCAAGGATATCGCATCTTTTGTATGATGATGATGTATAACTTTTTTCCAAGGCTACCACTCCCTTGGCATGTCTATTAAGTTGCATTATGAAGGATTTTTGTAATTGGACGGGGCAAATTGTTAATGTTAATAAGTCACAAATTATCTTTGGTAAGATTGTTAAGAGATCCTGCAGGAAAATGGTGGCAAGAATACTTGGTTTCAAGGTGGTTAAGGAATTGCATTACTTGGGAATTAAGATATCCTTGCAAAGGTTGGGTGTGGCCGATTTTCAGGAATTATTAAGCCATGTTACTGATAGGCTTAATGTTTGGGGGAAGAAATCCCTTTCTTTGGGAGGTAAAATTACACTTATCAAAACCTCCTTGCTTTCATTACCAAGCTTTACTATAACTCATTCTCCGGTTCCTAAGAGAGTGATTCAAGAGGTGGAGAAATTATGCATGAGGTTTATTTGGCATAAGCAAGATGGGAAGCATGGATTACATTATGTTTCATTGGAGGAAATATGTAATCCAAGGAATGTTGGTGGCTTCGGTGTTCAGTCTTTCACAACCAAATCTGGAACTCTACGGGCTATATTAGCCTGGAATTATATCCAAAAACCGAAAAGTTTGTTGCACCAAATGATTAAGGCTAAATTTGGTGATAATGTGCTGAATGAAAATTGTTTTAATTGCTCTTCAAATGTTTGGAAAATTTTAAAGGATGGTGGTAAACATTTAAAGCCAATTGTTAGATGGAGAGTTGGAAGAGGGGATAAAATTTAGGTTCTAAATGACATTTGGTTGTTAGATAGATGTCTCAATGATTGGCCAACCTTTATTGATTGTGGTTCTTAGGAAAATCTAAAATATTCAGTAGCTTATTTCTGATACAGGGGAGTGGGATGAAAGTAAACTTCTCAATTGTTTTCATAAGGATCTTGTCAGCCTTATCAGGAATGTGCAACTAGATGTTCAGCGGGAGGATCAGCTGGAAACTATATGTAAGTACTCGGGGAAGTCCATTTCTGCATTGGCTTATGATAAAGTCATGAAAGGGAGAGGTGCTAGTGATGATGACGGTTTTTATAGTTGGCTTAAAAGTTTAAAGCTTAACTATAATGTGGAAATTTTTTGGTGGAGACTTAGTAAATTTGCTATTCCTACAAACCATTTTCTTAAGTTCCGAAGACTTGCAGCTGATGATCTTTAAACTAGAGGATGCATGGAGGTGGAAAACTACGATCACATTATTGTTCATTGTAAGTATCTTCATGATGTGATTAATAAAATTTATGAATGGGGGTTTTATATTCCCATGTCCAATCTTTGGAGGGCTGTTTTGAAGAGCTGAGAAGAAGATCTAGCCATAATTCTGGTATGGCTAGAATTTATTGTGTTGCTATGTTTTTGAATTGGAAAAACCAGAACTTAGTTAAGCATGGTAAGGAAGCTATGCCGGGTTCTGCAGTAGCTGCTAATGTGCTTTCTCTAGCCATTTTGAAGTCTTCTCCATATCTAGTTAACTAGGGTGCTAATCTCCCAAGGGAGTTCTTTTTTACTTGGCTCCCTACACCACTAGATTGGATCAAGATCAATGTTGATGCATCATTGTTGAACTCAAATAGAGGTGGTATTGGTGGTATCTTCAGAGACCATAAAGGGAGACTTCTTCTTGCTTTTAGAAGAATTAAGATTCATTGGGACATTGCTCAACTTGAGATGGAGGTAATTGTGGATATTAGATATTTTATACAAAGTTAGATGCTTGAAAGTAAAGGTATTATCATTGAAAGTGATAATACTAATCTGATTACATTCTTACAAAATTCTTTGAAGAAAGTTGATTGGCATTTGAACAATTCGCCGGCCAAAGAACTTTACATCTTGAATGACTTCAATAAAGTCATTTTTCATCATGTTATTATAGAATGTAATAAAGTAGCTGATTTTTGTGCTACTCTAGCTTTAGATGGTAGCTTTATTTTGGATAGCTTTCATTAGGTAGCATTCCGATTCCCTTTATTGATTTAATCAAGGAAGAGATGTTACCACTATAGTTTGAATCTAGGTTTGTTTTCCTTTCATTTCTTTTATAAATGCATTGCTTTTGCATGGTTTCAAAAAAAAAAAAAAAAAAAAAAAACAAGAGCAAGTGATGGAGTGCATTTGGGAGAGTGTTTGAGAGAGTGTTCTTGCAAGTGGAGTTTGAAAGGTTTATAAAGTTACTCTTTTTTTTTTGAAGAAGAAAAAGGCTAAAATATTATTAATCAAAGAAAACTTATTTCAAACTAGTCACTCCACTAGATTCCTCCTTTAGCAAATCACTAAGGAAGGAATCTTATTAGAAGATAAGCCTTCCCAACAAAAATCGGTGCAAATGGCATAGCCATGTTGGTGGAATTTTGAAAACATGTTTTGAAAATATTGGTTTTCTTTGGGAGTTAAAGTTAAACTCTAATTCTAAAATTGAATCATCCTGTTAGAAAGAATATATCACCTCGAAAGATGAAAGTAAAATTTCATAACGGCGTTCAGATTTAGAATTATGAAATTCATCTTGAATATTATGACCGGATGCTAAAGAGAACTTCATATGGCCCCGAAGGGTCAAAATGAGGTTCAATTGAATATCCAGCTATAATATTCAAGAAGTGTGATCATTAGGTTCACATCCAAAGCCTTATCAAAGAAAGATGTACCTCCCCGAAGGGAGAAAATATCATTCGATGATAATTCTTTGAATATGATAATAATGATCACTAATATTTTAAGTTTTCCCAAAGAAATCCAATTGAGTTTTGAAAAATCAATTTTTAAAATCAGGTGTGTGTGGTTCTAAATCTCCTACGAGCGCAAGCCCTCGTAGTTAATTACATCGTAAGAAAACGAGGTCTCCTACGAAAACTCTCGATTAAAATAATGGCAGAACTTTGTTTAGAGTTTCTAGGAGTGATATCAAAGTATGAATAGAACTATTGGAAAATCAAAAGGGGATGGATCAAAATTGAGCAGTTATTAAGGGAGTTAAAGGATGAGAAGTAGGGGACACTTTGAGATTCCAGAACCATCCGGAAGTGTCCCAACGTAATCTAAGTGTTGGGCTTTATGTTTTAGGATTGAAATGAAGCTTTAATTAGAATTGAGCATTTTATTAGAAATTTTGGATTAGATTCCCGAAGTTTGGGGTCTTATAATCAAAGATCTGCCCCGGGACCTAAATCTATTTTGGACACTGGACCACAGTCGTCCGATCCTAACTAATGCAGTGCAAGGTCTGGACTTACCCCGGCCTGGATTGGGGAGCCAGCTAACCACCTAACCGAATTTAAAAGAGATGAATCCGGTCTTTTATGAAAGAGTGGTAGGGACGTTATAATTAAAGTTTTGAAGAATTGGGGCCGACATCTAGAGATTCTCCTAATTGACCCCTTTGACTTATGTTGGGTGCAAAAAATGCTAAGGACTATGAAATTAAAATTTTGACTCTTTAATTTGTATCTAATGCAATGCATGCTGGTCGACAACTTTGAAATCAAGTATGCTTGAAATTTTAAAAACAGGCTTATAAAATAATTTTTTAGAAGACTGGACTTCCCCAGGTCCGGCACCTCGTCCACATAGGTCAGACTATCCGGACTCTACCCGCAGGCGGGGAAGGGTCTAAAACAAGGAAAGAAGAATGCAAAAATATGCATGCGACCCCGGGGTCGATCCCCGGCTAATTCCCTAGATTCGTTATCTTTCTATGTTATTTAGACTCACTAAAATTTTAGACTTTTAAAATTATGAGTAGAAAACTTTCACACCCTCACGAGCCTCACGTATCCAGGCGAAAACAAAGAGCGGCATGCAATCGCCAAAAAAAACTAGTAAAAACAAGTAATCCTAAAGGCAATCAATTCATCACATCAAATATTAACTAATTAATAAATGTCCATAGGCAAAGTTGTCTTGCTTATTACAAACCAGAATATTACAAAAAGTAAAGTGGCCGGGCACCACTGACAACAACCCGGATTCTAAACCTAGTAATGACGCAAGTTCTTTTTTTTTTTTTTGAGTGCGATACTCTCAATCTTCAAATCTTCAAATCTTCAATCTCATTCTTCTCTTGACTCCTTTTCTTCAATCTTCTTGGAATCTTCGTAGTGGATTACCCAAATGGACAAGAGGGCACTTCCCTCTAAGGGGGAAGGCCACTCTTTCCTCTTTGGGTAAGGAAGAGGTATGATCCAAATTTGGATTTCCAAATGGAAAAGGAGTGTTCCCTAAAGGGGTATCCTTTCCTCTTTGGAATCCAAGCTTTGGATCTATGTATCCCAACTCAAAATGAACTTTCACAACACATGACACTTACACAAATTACATTGATATCTAAATAAAAATCTAGACTCACTTGCAGGGTTATCCTAAGCAATTAATATAAATAAAGCAGTTATTCCCAAGCAGTTGTATATGAGCAGAAAAGAAAGTAAACACGCTGGCCATGCTCTTTTTATGATTTGGGGGCTTTAGCAGCTGAAGCACCTGTGCAAAGAGTTTATAATATTTATGCATTTTTTTTGATTTGCCCCCTTTTTTATATTGCCCTGCATGAGCGTGGCCACCTGCAGAAAACTGTGTCAACATCCAGATCATACCTAACCTAAGGGTAATCTAGTCGCCAAACACATCAATCCATCCACAGAGTACAGAAAAAGTAAGCAAACACAGCAAAGCAATTTCATCCACAACATGCAGTGAAAACTACGAAAGACCCGGCACGCAGCAGTAAAGTAAACACCGGCCTAACCTAGATCTAGAATTGGTTGTCCTAGCACATCATCTAAAGTGTGTGAGAAAGGTCGTGTGGCTGGGGTAGATCCTAAAGTGGTTTATTAATTGAAGTTGTCTGAAAGTTTGGATTTGTTAAGGCTTAGAAAGGGGGGTTTAGATTAAAATTTTAATGTTAATGAATTAAGAATTTTAATTAGAAATATTTTTAGAAGTTAATTGATTGCTACATTTGTTTCACACCGAGGCCGTGAAGTTTATTTCACCTTCCTTGGGGCTAAGCTAATAGCCTCGTAGGCATGGGTTACCTAGTAGTAATCGGGGTTAATTAAGTTATTTAAATTGGTTAGAATTAAAAAAAAATGGATTAATACAAAAATGAGTTAATTACTAGTTTTAAAAGCTTATTAATTTAAGTTTTCCATTAATTGATTCGTGGCGTTGTGCCACCAGGCTCGAGGAACCAGCCTCCTTAGGACACTTAGCCCCGCAGCCCGGAGTAGTCCAGCCGATAAACCAAATTAATGTAATTGAATTAGGGATTTTTAAAATGTTAAATAATTAAAAATTAATTCATTTTAAGGTTTGATACCCTTTAGAATTCATTCATGGCGTTGTGCCACCAGGCTCGAGGAACCAGCCTCCTTAGGACACTTAGCCCCGCAGCCCGGAGTAGTCCAGCCAATAAACTTCAACTTTAGGGTGGTTGTTATGTTTTAAGAAGTTTGTTGAATGTTTTAAACATTAAACCAATATTTTCTGAGTTTTAGAATGATTTTGAGCTTTTATGAATTTTTGAATATTTTAATCACTTAATTAAGAGGTTGAAAGTTGAATTTTTGATTAAGACCAAATTCTGAAATGTTTGTATTTTATTAAAATATTAGACCTTATTAGGAATTGAATGCAAGTGAGTTTGGGTGATTTGGATTTTTCTGGAATTAGTTATGAAGGTTTGAAATTTTGACTACTTAATGAATTTTTGGGAACTTCTTAATTAGAGGGCTTTTTTGTGATTTTCCTCCAAATGAATCCCAAACTCCTTGAAATCAACTCCAAAGGTCAGAAATGACCTAAGGAGAGATTTCCAAGTGTTTGGGAAATTTTTGGAATTTTTAATATTTTTTAATTAATTAAATTAATTAAGTATTGATTCTCACTTAAAATTAGATTAAGGTTCCAATTGCTGTCAAATAATTTTGGTTTTAATTTTCATGGGTTAAGTGTTTAATTATGGTCAGTTAGAGGGGTTAAACATCATTTTTGGGTTCAAATGGATTTATTAGAATTTCGGGAAGGTTTAAAGGTTTAATTAAGGCTTAGACTTAGGAAAATTAATTAGAGATCTTAATAACTTCTAAATTCAGTGAAAATTTTCCTAATGGCTATACATGTCACTAGGTTCAAGTGTTTGAAGTTCCAACTCAAGAGGAAGTGAATCCTAATTATTGAAAATATTCTAAGTTTTCTAAACATGTCCTTAATTATTGTCCTTAATGTCACTAGATTTGATAGGTTTGAATCAAGGTTTCACTAACCCTTAACTTAATCATGACATAAGCACATAGAAACAATCAAATCCTAAAGCTAGGAGAGCCTAGGCTAAGTGCATGTGTGTGTACAACCTAAGCATGCAAATACTAACATAATCAACTTAACTTAAATCTTGATTAGTTTATAGTTGAAGCACAACTATGCACTAATCACTCCCCATCAATGTTATCCAATCAAGCTCAATCTAGGTTTAAAGCTTCAAAAGATCTCTCAATTATGTTAAAGGTTTAATATATATAATTTTAAGATAATTTTCAAAATATAGGTATTTTTTATACAAATCTATAAGGATATTAATTTTAAAATAAGATAATTTGAAATATCACTAAAATAAAATTTTGAAACTTGAGAGATCCACTGATTTCAAATTTATTAAGATAATAGTTTTTTTTTTTTAATTTTTTTTTTAAAATATCCAATATTTAATAAAATATTAATAAACTATCAAAATACTTACATAATTCCAAACAATGTCAAATCTACTTAAATAATCCTGAAAATTTTCCTAGCGATCAACCATGTACTTAATAACATGCATGCCAAGTTTCAGATAAAAATAATTTATATATAATTAATTAAAAATAAAATATACTTTTCTGTATTTCTTAAATTACTAATAAAATAATAACCAAAACAGTTTGATTTTATTTTTAAAATAAACTAGATAAAATTTTGAAAAGTTTGATATATTATACTCATTTTTTGACTTTGTATTTAATTTACTATGATTTTTTAAAGTTTCTGTAATTAAAACAAATTAAAACACATTTTCCTTAATTAAACGGCGGCGGTCAGACACGCGGCACGCGCGGATTCGCGGGATCGAAACCGCGTGACAGCGAGGACACGCGTCGGCCGCGGGCTGCTTCACGCGGTTTTCACTTAACCACGTCAGCGGCTCGTGGCAGCCCATGGATCACAGCGGGTCTGATCCAACGGATGAGATCGAATCCCGCGGTTGATCTCTGCGGGACGAGATCGGACGGTGGGATTCGACTCCGTGGTTTATGATCCGAGGACCCAGATGTCGCCGGACGGCTGAGCGAACGAAAGATCGAACGCGCGGTTGGATCAGACCGCGGAAGGGCTCGATCTGGACCGTTGATCGAACGATCAACGGTCCAGAAAACTTACACTCACCGGAAACCGTGAGTGACGCCCTAGAAAACGTTTTTTGACTCGTTCTCTCGATCGGATGGGCCAAATCGCTTGAAATTTTAAACTTAAAGAGTAAGCATGAACAGAAAAAATGGGGAAAGATTGGTTTTCAGCTAAGGCACTGAATACATGAAGCTATTTAAATCTATCTAATGTGAACTAGATCTAAGGTTTTAAGGGATTATACCGTTAGATCTTTGAAATTTCTGGATGGATGAGCTTGTAGACTGTCCAAGTGAAGATCCCTAGCACAAACCCGAGCTCGAACACGCCTGGATCGACTGCTACAGGCCTGGGATGGTCTAGGTGATGGGCTCGCCGGAGAACTCGCCGCCGGTGACGTGCAACCACTTGGATTTTGTAGTGGGGAGGTAGAGAGGGCTCTGGAGATCCAAAACGAATTGAGAACTCGTTCTGGAGGCTAGGGTTAGTGAGAGAAGCTGCCTTGATCCAATGCTTCAAAAGTCACCTTTTTTCCCTATTCAAGCGGCCTGGGCTGGATTGGATGGCTGGGATCGACTCCTGGACTCTCCAGATGATGCCACCTATCCCTGGGAAAGCTGGAAGGCTGCGGCAAGGGCTGGACATGCCTCATTCCCATTGGTGGACTTGGGATGAGTGGAGGGGAGCATTGCCACTTATGGCTAAACAAGGGGTGGAGCTCGGTTAGGGAGCCTATTAGAGAGCTTTAGGGCACTAATAGGTCAGCCTTGGGGAGTTAAATCAGGGAAAAAGGTGTAAAAGGCTGATTAAGACCTTTTAAAAGGGTCTAAACCCTTGGTTTGACTAAATTGACCAGTCAACTGGTCAATGAGGCTGATGTGGCATCCAAGCAGGTCATGGAGCCTTTCCAAATGGCTGGATGGGTGTGGCTTGAGCTAGGTTCAATGGGTTGAAAGGTTTGACCATACAAATGGTTCTTTAAGCTTTGAGTTGACTGGTTGACCAGTCAACCCCATCAAGGGTTCATGTAATTGCACCAAAGTAGTCCAAATGGGCTGATTAGGTGGATTGGAGGGTGGTTCCAAGAGCCATGCATGTCAATTGAATCAAGAAGGCTTAATGGGCCCTTAATGGGCTTTTAGGCCAAAACTGGTTGACTTGGTCAACCAGTTGGGTTCAGGGGCTAGAAATGGATTCAACAAATTCAGAATGTCATCCTGAGTCTACTGGATGTGGTCCCAGGGTTTGGAGGGGTCAATTTGGTCAAAATCACTATTTGAACCCTTAAGGGCTTGTTTGGTCAACCTAGGTTGACTTGGTCAACCAGGTTGACCCAGGGTCTGGGTTCAGGCTCAACAGGTTTGAAATGATACTTTAAGGTTAATGGAAGTGGTTGGATGACTTAGAGAGGTCATTTGGGTCAAAACACATGTTTGGACCCATAAAGGGCCTCTTGGGTCAAACCAGTTGACTTGGTCAACCAGGTTGACTCAAGGGTTGGAAATAGGTTCAAAAGATTTGAAATAACATTTGAAATTTGTCAAAGGTGGTTGCATCCCATTTGGAGCTCATTTGGTTTGAAATCCCTAATTGAGCCCCATAGGGGTATTTTGGTCAATTTTGACCTATTGATCAACTATGGTAAAAAATGGGTCTGGAAAATACAGTTTACTACTCAATGGGTTAAAATCAAGGGTCTGGAGGTGATTGGAGGGTTGGATAAGGATTCCAGGGTCACGATCTCAAAGGGGTTAGGTTCAGTGGCATAGGCTGTAAATATTTGAAGGTTTTACAGCCTTTGAATTTTAATTCAGATTCTGGGGTTAGAGACCTCAGAATGTGCTCAAAGTTGGAGGGTAACCTCTAGAGACATGTCTTATCACTTTGCAAGTGATAGACCCTGAATCAGAGATCATTTGACTGGGTTTTGAAATGTTTGAAAAATCTCTGAAAAGGGTGTTTAGGACAGGGCCTCTAGAGTTTGGATTTGAGTCTAAATTCTGGGTTTGGATTTGATTTGAAGTTTGAATTAATTTGGATTTGAATTGGATGGAGTTTGAGGTTCAAATTGATCACAGGTAGGAATCAAATTGAAATTGGAGTGGATCAAATATAGGAATTGATTTAAAATTGAGGTTGATCAAAGGTGGAGATTGATTTGAAGTTGGAGTGATCCTAAGATCTAGAAGAATTCTAAGATCTAGGATTTAAGGGAATCCTAGGCTCTAGAATAGGCTCTAAGGTCTTGGATCTAGAAGGATCCTAAGGTCTAGAGTGGATCCTAGGGTCTAGGATTAAATCTGGATTCTGGAAGGGTCTTAGTGACCTCATACAAAAATGAGGTCAACAAATGGACCCCCAATGCGTGTAGTAGAAGGAACTTCTGTTGCACACATTGGCGTTGACCGAATGGAAGTAGAATTTTGAAAATGGAAGGGAGATCTTCTCCCAACCTCAAGCCTATAGGATGCTAATGAAAGGCTTACACCTATTGGATAAGGAAAACTGGTAAAACCAAGGTAGGGAATACCTAACCTTGGGTCTAAGGAAGGGCATCACCCAACCTTAGGCCTATAGGGTGCTGATAGAAGACTTACTCCTAATAGGCAGATTAACTGGAAACCAAAGTAGGGAATACCTAGCTTTGGGTCTAAGGAAGGGCATCACCCAACCTTAGGTCTACAGGATGCTGATATAAGACTTACTCCTAGTAGACGGATCAACTGGAAACCAAGGTAGGGAATACCTAACCTTGGGTCTAAGGAAGGGCATCACCCAACCTTAGGCCTATAGGATGCTGATAGAAGACTTACTCCTAATAGGCAGATTAACTGGAAACCAAAGTAGGGAATACCTAGCTTTGGGTCTAAGGAAGGGCATCACCCAACCTTAGGTCTACAGGATGCTGATAGAAGACTTACTCCTAATAGACGGATCAACTGGAAACCAAGGTAGGGAATACCTAACCTTGGGTCTAAGAAAGGGCATCACCCAACCTTAGGCCTATAGGATGCTGATAGAAGACTTACTCCTAATAGGCAGATTAACTGGAAACCAAAGTAGGGAATACCTAGCTTTGGGTCTAAGGAAGGGCATCACCCAACCTTAGGTCTACAATATGCTGATAGAAGACTTACTCCTAGTAGACGGATCAACTGGAAACCAAGGTAGGGAATACCTAACCTTGGGTCTAAGGAAGGGCATCACCCAACCTTAGGCCTATAGGATGCTGATAGAAGACTTACTCCTAATAGGCAGATTAACTGGCAAACTAGGATGGTGCCACGAAGGGCGTACTCCACCACTAGCGAATGGGAATCAGGATGGTGCCATGAAGGGCGTACTCCACCACTAATCCCTGAGTCAAATGCTAGGGTGGTGCCACGGAGGGCGTACTCCACCACTAGCGGGTCTAATCCTAAGGGGAGGAAAGACCTAACCTTAAGGAGAAGGCGAAGAGCGTTAAAAAAAATAAAAAAAAACTTAAAAAGAAAAAGGTAGAATCAAGTTGTAAATCAAGAAAAGGAAGTTTTATTAATTGATAAAATGAGCTACATCAAGCATAGTATTTCTTAAGGAAACGCCCATTGACAGGTAGCATTGGGTGGTTCCCTTTACAATCTACTAACTGATACGAGCCTCCTTCGTAGACAGTCTCTATAACGAAGGGTCCTTCCCATGTAGGTTAAAATTTGCCTCCCAGCTTCCGATGGGCCAAGATAGGCCTCCGAAGGACCAATACCAAGTCTCCCGCTTGGAAGGTCCTAGGTCGCACTAACTTGTCATGGGCTTGAACCATGCGGGATTTATACAACTCTAAACTTTGTTGAGCTTGGAGACGTCGCTCTTCAAGGCCTTCGAGTTCTTCCAATCGTAGTTTTGCATTTTGTTCATTGGTAATTTGATTCTGAACTGCAATTCTAAGCGAAGGGATTTGTATTTCCAACGGCAGAACAGCCTCAGATCCGTACACTAGTGCAAACGGGGTGGATTGGGTCGGGGTTCTATAAGTGGTACGATAAGCCCACAGAGCTTCCACCAACCGCTCATCCCACTGCCGTTTGTTATCATCGAGGGTCTTTTTGACAATTTGCACCAAGGTTTTGTTGAAGGCCTCGGCCAATCCATTCGCCTGAGGGTAATAGATCGTCGAATATCTCCAATCAATATTATGGTGCCTTACAAAACTATTGATTTTTGTAGACTTGAATGCGGACCCATTATCGGATATGATTCTGCGAGGTACGCCGAATCGATATACAATGTGGTCACGAAAGAATTTTAAGACATGGTGTGATGTTACGTTTCGTAGGGGAATTGCTTCCGCCCATTTTGAAAAGTAATCAGTCGCTGCTAATATGAAACGATGACCTCTCGCAGAGGGAGGGTCAATCGGCCCAATGATATCCGTGCCCTAACTCTCGAAGGGCCACGAGGCTATCGTAGGGTGTAACACATTAGGCGGCTGATGTAAAACCACACCATGAACCTGACATTGATGACAGTGCTTTGCAGTGTTCATGTAATCGTCAATCATTGTAGGCCAATAGTATCCAAGTCTTTTAATCTTCAATTTCATTTTTGGACCCGATTGATGAGCACCGCACAGTCCTGAATGAACTTCATTAACAATTTTCTGGGCATCTCTCTTGTTCAAACAGCGCAGCCACATGTGATCAAAGGACCGACGGTACAACAGATCGTTAACTAGTGCATATGATAGGGCACGTTTCTTAATCTGGTTGGAAAGTGATTTATCCTGGGGAAGCTTCCCTTCTTTAAGGTAATCGACTAAGGGTCGTCTCCAATCGCCTTCTTCGTCAGTTGTCGAAGAGGCAGAAAGGATCCGAAGGGGAGTCTTACTAATGTGTTCTAAATCTATAAGGGAGAGGGTCTTACGACCCTGTATCTCTATAGGGATGGAATCCTCCTCAGGACATGAAAATTCCTTTGCAAGTTTAGCTAAGGCATCCGCCGCGGAATTGCTTTCACGGGGAACCCTATACAAAGTAGCAATAGGGATTTGTTCCAACAGGTGAAGTGTATACTGGTGATATCTTAGGAGATTCGGATTCAAGACTTTATAAGTTCCGGCGACTTGGTTAATAACCAGTTGGGAATCTCCAAAGATCTTAATCTCTTTAATCTCCATTAGAATTGCAAGTTCCAAACCAGTTATCAGAGCTTCGTATTCAGCTTCGTTGTTTGTGCAAGGCTCCGACAAGTGGTAGGAAAAATGCATCATTCCTTTTTCTGGTGTAATAAAAATTAGACCGACTCCAGCCTTTCCAGGAATTACAGATTGTTGAGTCGCAATCCTACGAGAGGATGCTGCTCCATCAAAATATAATTCCCAGATGGCCTCTCCAGATTCCCCCAAACTCATGATTTGTTCGTCGGGTAAGTCATCATTCAGAGGAGAATCTGCTGGCAGCGGGTGTGCTGCCAGAAAGTCGGCAACAGCCTGTCCCTTCACAGCACGAAGAGGAGTGAAAGTAATCTCAAATTGCAACAATATCATAGACCAACGAGCTAAACGTCCTGACAACGTAGGTCGGGTCATAAGATATTGCAAAGGATTAACTCTTGAAATCAAACTGATTGAGTGGGAGAGCATGTAATGCCTCAGTTTCTGAGCTGCAAAAACCAAAGCAAGACAATGCTTCTCAATTGACGGGTATCGAATTTCAGTAGGAAGGAGTCTTCGACTAAGGTAGTAGAGGGCATTCTCTTTCCCTTCGTCGTTAACTTGGGCCAACAGGGCACCTAAAGACTCATCTAGAGCTGCGGTGTAGAGGATTAATGGCTTTCCCGGAATCGGAGCTGCCAAGACTGGCGGGTTAGAAAGGTATTGTTTGATATCGTCAAAAGCATTCTGACACTTCTCGCCCCATACGAATTTAGTATCCTTTTTCGCAAGGACAGAAAAGGGTTGACATCTACCGAAAAGATTAGAAATAAACCTCCTTATATATGCCAATCTACCTTGTAGAGACCTTAACTGAGTAAGACTCTTAGGGGATGGCATATCTAAGATGGCTTCAATTTTAGCAGGGTCTATCTCGATTCCGCGGTGCCTCACTACGAATCCTAAGAATTTTCCCGAGGCGACGCCAAAGGCGCACTTCAAAGGGTTCATTTTTAAATCGTAGCGGCGCAACCGTTCGAAAATGACTCTTAAGTCATACAGGTGAGCCTCTTTAACCTTGCTCTTGACAACTAAATCATCAATATAACATTCAACTTGATTATGAATTAAGTCGTCAAAGATACGGGTCATGGCCCGTTGGTAGGTTGCTCCGGCATTCTTTAAGCCGAATGGCATTACCTTATAACAAAAGATTCCAATAGGGGTTCTGAACGCCGTATTTCTCTCATCTTCATGGGCCATCTTGATTTGGTTATAACCCGACGAGCCATCCATGAATGAGAAAATAGCATGTGAGGAGGCAATGTCCACCATGAGTTCTGGTATTGGTAGAGGAAACTCATCCTTAGGGCATGCCTTATTCAGATCCCTATAGTCGACACAAATCCGAATTTGACCGTTTTTCTTTCGAACTGGCACGACGCTGGCCACCCAAGAGGGATACTGTTCCTCTCGAATGAATCCGGCTTCTGCCAACTTCTTAACTTCAGAAACGACTTGTTGCTCAATCTCTAAGCGCATGCGTCGAGGAGCTTGTTTAACAGGGATGGCATCATGCCGAACTCCAAGTTTGTGAACTGCTACCTCAGCAGGCAAACCTGGCATTTCATCGTATGTCCAGGCAAAGCAGTCCCTGAACTCGAATAACAACTGGATTAAGTCTTGGGTTTCACCCTCGCTCAACAAAGTACTTATAAAAATCGGACGGGGGTCATCATCGTTTCCCAAGTTAATTTCTCTCAACTCATCGACTGTCGACTTAATTTCCTCTTCAAATTCAGGGGGTGCATCCCGAACTTGAAGATCATCGGGATCGTCTAAAGTCTCCAAACAGAGTCCATCTAGAGGACAAGGAGGATCTGTAGGGACATTTGGAGAATCGAGATGGTAAGTTATCATTAGGCAATACTCATCATCATCGAATGAACTAACTGTTCCAAAGCCAATACCACTTGTTGGATTTTTATTTATTTTTGTTCGCCAAATATTCTCGTGGTATCTAGCTTGACCCTTAGTCCATCGGTATGGTATAGAACCTTTAGAAAAAGTGTTTTTTACACAAACAGGGAAGTAGCCGAAAGGTAATTCCATTAATTCATTAAAATCTACCTCCTCAAGGGTTACATCACCTTCGTCCCTTGCGGAGGAGGAGCCAGGAAAGAATTTCTGGACTTTCTTAACTTCACCATCCAAGTTGGGAGCCACTTTGACTTCCAACCCTACAACCCTGCCTGCCGACAGTGGGGTCAGAGAAAGGGCCTCAATCCTTCTAGTGAGCTTTTTATATATTGTTAATTCAGGTTCGTCACTTTTAACTTTTGAAATATCTACCTCAGGGTCACTGTCATGGTCTAAGGTGAGATCAAATTTTGGAGGAGTATTTATGTTTTGATAATCGAGAGAGAGGGCAGCACCTTGACTTTCTAGTTCACCATCGGAATCTGATTCCAAATCAATATACACAGGTGCTGCTCTTCTGTCTAATGAAGCGCGGCCTCGACCTCGTGCCCTTAAAGCCATCCTCCCGCCTCTTTGAGGTAATGTGCTTGGAGGTCTAAGGACAACGATATCAGAGTCGTCTTCACTACTCGATTGAATCATTTCTGGATTGATATTCTTATCTTTTTCTTTCTTTTGGTTGAATTTTTGTCCAACCATTTTCTCCTCAAATTTGATCTTTAATTTAGAACGGGATGAGGACCCTTTTGGTATGAAATATGCAGCATCTTCGTAGATTCCGATCTCTTGAATGGAGAATGGTTGCAAATCACCCTTAATCACATGTTCAATGCCGTCTCGTTGATACTTAACGCATTGGTGCAGGGTAGATGGAACCATTCTATATTCGTGAATCCAAGGTCTACCTAGAAGTGCGTTAAAAGACGTAGTCGAATCAATTATATGAAATTTAGCTTCAGTTTTTAACCCTCCTATTTCCAGGAGTAGAGTGATTGAACCTAAAGCTCTCTCGCCCTTCTCGTTGAACCCACGAAGCACCAACCTGTCGGTTGAAAGCTTGCTAGTATCAACTCTGAGATAAGCAAGAGTCTTTATGTTCATCACGTTGACCGATGCACCCGGATCAACAAGGACTCTTGATAACTTGAAATTTCCCACATCTACAGTGATGTAGAGGGGACGATTGTGGTCAGCAGTTCCCAAGAGTAAATCTTCGTCTGAAAAGGTAACCCCAGGGACCTCTTTGAAGTAGAGAGCCTCACCTTCTGAAGTTGCAGCCAACTGTGTTAAGCAAATCTCGGGATCGAGAAGTGCTTTAATTAGAGACTCCCTCATTTCTTTGGAAATAAGGAGGGCGTCATAAATACTTAATTTTGCTGGCAACTTCCTAAGGTGGGCTAGAACATTGTAATCAACCTTAGGAACGACAGACTCGAAACCCGGAGGAATTAAAGGGAATTCTGGTTGTTGAGGGGAATCCGGACTTAGATTTTCGAATGAAGGTTGCTTGCCTTTGTCCTGAAGGGGCAACCTAGGGGGTAAGACTTTACCGCCACGGAGTTGCACCTGCTCGACGTCTTCGGGCGGGCAAACTAGGGCAGTGTCTACACACACCATAGGTGTTGGATCATCATTTCCTGAAAGCGAGTCAGAATCTGAAAGTTCTATCAAGATAGGATTTCCTTGGAAATTGATTTGAGGGAAATCACTTTCTGATAAAGCTTCACATTCGACCTCTTCTTGAATAGTCGATTCGGGGAGGTCGGTTTGATTAACCTCGATATTTGCTTCATTAGGAGTTTGATTTAAAACAGGAGAGTCATCAATTTGCATTTGAGATTCATGGTTAATCATCAAGACAGAAGTAGAAGGATGTTTTTTATTCATCTTTTGACCCTTCGCCTTTGATGGGGCAAAGTAAAAGTCAGATAACAAAAGAGGGGAAAGGATTTTAACACCACCATCCGCTATTCTAATACATCTCTCATCTACACACTTCCTCTCTACAAAATCAGATTTCTCTTCTTTTACATTTTTCTCAGTAGTTCCTAAGACTACTGGAGAGGGAAGTGGCTCAACATCCTTCTGCGAAGCGTCCAGGTCAACTTTCCACACCGGGGCCTGGGCTATCGTAGTCAGCTGTTGAGAAAGACGAAAAGACTTGTTAATCAACTTTTTAAGTACCCGGGACAAAGCAATGTCCCAACCATCTTCAACAAAACAAGAAGAGTTAAGAGGATTACCTGAAATGGTCTTAATTGAAGCCTTTTCTGGATCAACCAAGTATTCCTTAGATATTATGATGTTACCTTGGGTGTAGTTCCTCTCAAGCCAATCTTTGAACACAACGCAGTCCTCAAGAGGGTGACTAAGCATCCTGTGGTACGGGCAATACTTGGGATCATCTTTCTTTCTCTCATCCTCAGGCCTCCTAGCCTCTGGCAACTGAAAATCTGGTTTCTTTAACAGACTTCTGAAGATCTTCTTAACTGACTCCCTTTTAAATGGATAAGGCTTTGCCAATCTCTCTCTAAAAGGGATGAAGGAGAGATCTCTAGTATGTTGAGGAACTATCTGAAAGGGCTGCTTCTGAGGCGGCTGTGGTGGAAGTGGAGTGCTAGGCTGACTAATCACTGGCCTCTTTCCTTTATCTACTGCTGAGACCACAGCTTTCTTTTCAAATGTTTTCACCAATTTTGGACCCTTCCTTTCTTCAGGCTGTTCTCGTAAGAATGGCATCCTAGGAGCCTCTTCCTGCAAATTGCTAGCCTTATTGAGAAGTTTCTCAAAAGTTTTAATAGTGAAACCCTTCAGGAGAAAAGCAACAGGACCGTGGATATTCTTCAAAAGAATCTCCACAGCATGTTGCTCTTGCAACTGGGGTTCACACTTCATCGAGAGGTTTCGCCACCTCAAGATGTACTCAACCAGAGACTCTCCCGGCTTTTGCTTTTCAACCACGAGATCGCCCACAGTGGTGCGTTGTTGCGCTCCAGAAAATCTCTTAAGAAAGAGGTTTTCTAGGTCGCTAAAGGTTCTTACTGAACCGTTGGGCAGATCGGCGTACCATTCAAAAGCAATGCCGGACAGACTACTTACAAATTGGCGAAATAGTAGAGCATCTGACCCTCCTGCATTGCAACAGCTTGCTCGGAAGTGGGCCAGATGTTGTCTCGGATTTTCGATTCCAGTGAAAACTTTAAAAGTTGGTGGCACAAAGCCCTTTGGGTAAGGAACTAAGTCATATTCCTCGGGGTAGGGTCTACCCTTTGAAATAGACACAGTTCCTTGAGCATGGGCTAAGGCCTCCCTTACCTGGTCCTCAATTAACTGCTTGATATCCTTCTGAGGTGGGATTGAAGGAATGGAGGAGACTGCAGGGTGAACTGGAGGTGTCTCTACTGGACAAGGGAGAGTCACAGGTGGTGACTCGAGAGGTCTGGAATTAAATTCTGCCCTTTTGGCCTTTTCTGTGAGCTCTCGAGCTGACTGGTGGATCATAAAAGACTCTTGCTGTGATTTGTCCAACTTCTCTTGCATTTCTCTAACTTGTGACATCATGCTAGCAAGCTGAGTCTCCAAGTTTTTTATGTGTTCTTCATCTCTATCTTTCACAGACTCATCTGACTCTTACTCAACAGCATGTGGATCATCCTCTTTAGCAAATCGACGCTTGCTGGGCTCAGCTTCTTTATTAGATCCTCTAGTTTCAACCACATGAATGCCCCCAACATAATCATCTTCATCTCCAAGGAGATCATCCGTATCAGGGTCAAAAGAAGCCATTCCCTCTTTGTTCAACAAAATGTTTCTTATTTCTTGGACTACCTCCTCGACCGGTCTATCCCCAATTGATTTAGGGTCAAGGGGTAAGTATCCTTTATACTCAGCCATATCAAACAACTCTTCAGAATCCATAAGGGCAATGATTTCTGTAAGTTTTGGATTAGGATTTGGTTGAGACTTTGTATCCGGTTCATCTTCCATTTCTAAATCCTGGTCAATTCTCTCCTCTTCGACTATCCCAGAGCTGGTAGTCAGAAGAGTGGCATCCTCTACAGGGAGAGGGACATATTCCTCAGGAGAAGTAGGAGCTTGTAAAGTGATAGTTCCCACATCTGGTAAGGTAAGGTCCTCAGACACCTGACTAAGGGGCCTAGGAATGACACTCGAACTTTGGGGATCATCAACTGGGGTAGCAGGAACGGTGACTATTGGATCCGGAGTCAGACTGACTGTGGCAGGACTGTCAACTATAACAACTGGAGTACTAGCCTGAACATCCATCAATTCAACTGAACTCGGAGTAGGGTTGGCTGAAACTCGTTGGAGCTGCAGAATGAACTTAGAAGTTCTAGGAGGTGGTGGCAGATTCTCCAACTTAGTTCTCTTTGGCACATATTTCCTTTCAGGAGATTTAGGTCTTTTTCCTTTAAGATCCACAGACTTTTGAACTTCAACCCCCTTTGGTTTAACAATCACTGAGGCCAATCTTACAGGTTTATGTGGGGGTACCGGGGGTCTACCAGTAGAGTGGCGGCCTCTCTCGGACCCAGTCAACACAATACCCTCTGTTTGAGAGGACAGAGGGCGTGGCACCCAGTGATATCCATCAACCAGTACTGAAGTAGCGGGCTGTCTAACATACTTCTTATTCTTTCTAACGAATTGTGGGGTTAAATTCTTTGCCTCGGATACTTCTTCCTTCAGCACTTCTTTTTGGAAGCGATGTGAGATCACTCCCTTCAATTGTTTCACATATTCTTCTTTAGTCTGTCCAGTCTGTGCAGCGCAGGTATGAATTATATTTCTCAAAGTCCTTATCTTTTGGAGATGTCTTTCTTTCTGAGTTTTCTTGGTCGAGTAGTCGACCGGGCATGGTGGAGAACGGGCTATTCTAGCTATCCTCTCCTCCCCTTGAGCTGAAGCCAGGGGGTAAAAGCGACTTCCCTTTAGGAGGGGAGAGGAAGCAGGAATAGGTAGCTCCTCAACAGCCTCAGGTTCTACTTGAGCCAAGGTCTTAAAGGGTAGAACTCTCTTAGCCTTAGAGATTTTCTTTCTAAGTCTCCTCAAATAGTTCTTCTTCTGATTCTTAGTGGTGAATCTAAGTCCAGAACTAGACCCTTCTTCGAAAACAGACTTAATTTCAGTGGGAGGCTCAACAACTGGTTCAGACTGTTTCTGATCATCACTGACTACTGGCAAGGTGGGTGCAGATCCCACAATTAACTCAACTACTAGGGGAGTTTCCTTACTGGCATCCAAACTAACAATCTGGTGTCCGTCCATAGAGAGCTCTAGAGTACTAAATCCCATTCCAAAAATAACAGTGCTCCCTTGGTCATTAACAGTCGAAGACAACTCTCGGTCAAAGGAGAAAATCAGTTGGCCAGCCATTTGAAATTTTCTGAAAGTTAAAGAAAATGATTGAAATTAGATCCTTTTTGAAAAGAGTGGTAAAAAGTATTTTATTATTATTATTATTATTTTTTTTTTTAAGTATGACATATGTTGGCCCACGAGGAAATCGTATGGGGTAACACATGACAACTTAGAGTTTAAGAAATTTTTTGAGGAAATTTTGAGAATTTGAAAGGGGTTTTCTTACAGGTTCCAAAACACAACGGACAGAGTTTCCCCTTGCCCAAAGGCTTATGGAATTGTGAGAAAACCCAAGTAAAAAGGAATAGTTTAACCCTCCCCACCCTTAGAAGTCAAAGGGGGAATGAGGGGGTTAAAACTAAAAAGGTTTAGAATGAAATCAAAAAAATTTGAATTCTTTTCAATTTTAAGGATTTATATGTTGAACGAGAAGTTTATCGACCATAAATCCATAAAATTAAAAAGGATATCCAGAGATCTGATTTGACACTGTCGCCTCATAGGCTATGCTGGGGCAGAAGGTCAAAATCAGAACAAAAATCTAAATAAAACCAAATTTGGAGGTGGAACCTCTCTTTTAATATTTTGTTATTACTTTAGATGTTGGCCACACTCACCCAAGGAAGAAATGAGCAGAGGGACCAACGGAAGAAATGATAGTTAAAACTACCGATGAAACAAAATTTTGCCATTATTAAAGATGGAGAGAGAGATTCGTCCCACCGGGCGTGCCATTTTTTTTGTTGGTGGAATTTTGAAAACATGTTTTGAAAATATTGGTTTTCTTTGGGAGTTAAAGTTAAACTCTAATTCTAAAATTGAATCATCCTGTTAGAAAGAATATATCACCTCGAAAGATGAAAGTAAAATTTCATAATGGCGTTCAGATTTAGAATTATGAAATTCATCTTGAATATTATGACTGGATGCTAAAGAGAACTTCATATGGCCCCGAAGGGTCAAAATGAGGTTCAATTGAATATCCAGCTATAATATTCAAGAAGTGTGATCATTAGGTTCACATCCAAAGCCTTATCAAAGAAAGATGTACCTCCCCGAAGGGAGAAAATATCATTCGATGATAATTCTTTGAATATGATAATAATGATCACTAATATTTTAAGTTTTCCCAAAGAAATCCAATTGAGTTTTGAAAAATCAATTTTTAAAATCAGGTGTGTGTGGTTCTAAATCTCCTACGAGCGCAAGCCCTCGTAGTTAATTACATCGTAAGAAAACGAGGTCTCCTACGAAAACTCTCGATTAAAATAATGGCAAAACTTTGTTTAGAGTTTCTAGGAGTGATATCAAAGTATGAATAGAAGTATTGGAAAATCAAAAGGGGATGGATCAAAATTGAGCAGTTATTAACGGAGTTAAAGGATGAGAAGTAGGGGACACTTTGAGATTCCAGAACCATCCGGAAGTGTCCCAACTTAATCTAAGTGTTGTGCTTTATGTTTTAGGATTGAAATGAAGCTTTAATTAGAATTGAGCATTTTATTAGAAATTTGGGATTAGATTCCCGAAGTTTGGGGTCTTATAATCAAAGATCTGCCCCGGGACCTAAATCTATTTTGGACACTGGACCACAGTCGTCCGATCCTAACTAATGCAGTGCAAGGTCTGGACTTACCCCGGCCTGGATTGGGGAGCCAGCTAACCACCTAACCGATTTAAAAGAGATGAATCCGGTCTTTTATGAAAGAGTGGTAGGGACGTTATAATTAAAGTTTTGAAGAATTGGGGCCGACATCTAGAGATTCTCCTAATTGACCCCTTTGACTTATGTTGGGTGCAAAAAATGCTAAGGACTATGAAATTAAAATTTTGACTCTTTAATTTGTATCTAATGCAATGCATGCTGGTCGACAACTTTCAAATCAAGTATGCTTGAAATTTTAAAAACAGGCTTATAAAATAATTATTTAGAAGACTGGACTTCCCCAGGTCCGGCACCTCGTCCACATAGGTCAGACTATCCAGACTCTACCCGCAGGCGGGGAAGGGTCTAAAACAAGGAAAGAAGAATGCAAAAATATGCATGCGACCCCGGGGTCGATCCCCGGCTAATTCCCTAGATTCGTTATCTTTCTATGTTATTTAGACTCACTAAAATTTTAGACTTTTAAAATTATGAGTAGAAAACTTTCACACCCTCACGAGCCTCACGTATCCAGGCGAAAACAAAGAGCGGCATGCAATCGCCAAAAAAACTAGTAAAAACAAGTAATCCTAAAGGCAATCAATTCATCACATCAAATATTAACTAATTAATAAATGTCCATAGGCAAAGTTGCCTTGCTTATTACAAACCAGAATATTACAAAAAGTAAAGTGGCCGGGCACCACTGACAACAACCCGGATTCTAAACCTAGTAATGACGCAAGTTCTTTTTTTTTTTTTTGAGTGGGATACTCTTAATCTTCAAATCTTCAAATCTTCAATCTCATTCTTCTCTTGACTCCTTTTCTTCAATCTTCTTGGAATCTTCGTAGTGGATTACCCAAATGGACAAGAGGGCACTTCCCTCTAAGGGGGAAGGCCACTCTTTCCTCTTTGGGTAAGGAAGAGGTATGATCCAAATTTGGATTTCCAAATGGAAAAGGAGTGTTCCCTAAAGGGGTATCCTTTCCTCTTTGGAATCCAAGCTTTGGATCTATGTATCCCAACTCAAAATGAACTTTCACAACACTTGACACTTACACAAATTACATTGATATCAAAATAAAAATCTAGACTCACCTGCAGGGTTATCCTAAGCAATTAATATAAATAAAGCAGTTATTCCCAAGCAGTTGTATATGAGCAGAAAAGAAAGTAAACACGCTGGCCACGCTCTTTTTATGATTTGGGGGCTTTAGCAGCTGAAGCACCTGTGCAAAGAGTTTATAATATTTATGCATTTTTTTTTATTTGCCCCCTTTTTTATATTGCCATGCATGAGCGTGGCCACCTGCAGAAAACTGTGTCAACATCCAGATCGTACCTAACCTAAGGGTAATCTAGTCGCCAAACACATCAATCCATCCACAGAGTACAGAAAAAGTAAGCAAACACAGCAAAGCAATTTCATCCACAACATGCAGTGAAAACTACGAAAGACCCGGCACGCAGCAGTAAAGTAAACACCGGCCTAACCTAGATCTAGAGTTGGTTGTCCTAGCACATCATCTAAAGTGTGTGAGAAAGGTCGTGTGGCTTGGGTAGATCCTAAAGTGGGTTATTAATTGAAGTTGTCTAAAAGTTTGGATTTGTTAAGGCTTAGAAAGGGGGGTTTAGATTAAAATTTTAATGTTAATGAATTAAGAATTTTAATTAGAAATATTTTTAGAAGTTAATTGATTGCTACCTTTTTTTCACACCGAGGCCGTGAAGTTTATTTCACCTTCCTTGGGGCTAAGCTAATAGCCTCGTAGGCCTGAGTTACCCAGTAGCAATCGGGGTTAATTAAGTTACTTAAATTGGTTAGAATTAAAAAAAATGGATTAATACAAAAATGAGTTAATTACTAGTTTTAAAAGCTTTATTAATTTAAGTTTGCCATTAATTGATTCGTGGCGTTGTGCCACCAGGCTCGAGGAACCAGCCTCCTTAGGACACTTAGCCCCGCAGCCCGGAGTAGTCCAGCCGATAAACCAAATTAATGTAATTGAATTAGGGATTTTTAAAATGTTAAATAATTAAAAATTAATTCATTTTAAGGTTTGATACCCTTTAGAATTCATTCATGGCGTTGTGCCACCAGGCTCGAGGAACCAGCCTCCTTAGGACACTTAGCCCCGCAGCCCAGAGTAGTCCAGCCAATAAACTTCAACTTTAGGGTGGTTGTTATGTTTTAAGAAGTTTGTTGAATGTTTTAAGCATTAAACCAATATTTTCTGAGTTTTAGAATGATTTTGAGCTTTTATGAATTTTTGAATATTTTAATCACTTAATTAAGAGATTGAAAGTTGAATTTTTGATTAAGACTAAATTCTGGAATGTTTGTATTTTATTAAAATATTAGACCTTATTAGGAATTGAATGCAAGTGAGTTTGGGTGATTTGGATTTTTCTGGAATTAGTTATGAAGGTTTGAAGTTTTGACTACTTAATGAATTTTTGGGAACTTCTTAATTAGAGGGCTTTTTTGTGATTTTCCTCCAAATGAATCCCAAACTCCTTGAAATCAACTCCAAAGGTCAGAAATGACCTAAGGATAGATTTCCAAGTGTTTGGGAAATTTTTGAAATTTTTAATATTTTTTAATTAATTAAATTAATTAAATATTGATTCTCACTTAAAATTAGATTAAGGTTCCAATTGCTGTCAAATAATTTTGGTTTTAATTTTCATGGGTTAAGTGTTTAATTATGGTCAGTTAGAGGGGTTAAACATCATTTTTGGGTTCAAAATGGATTTATTAGAATTTCGGGAAGGTTTAAAGGTTTAATTAAGGCTTAAACTTAGGAAAATTAATTAGAGATCTTAATAACTTCTAAATTCAGTGAAAATTTTTCTAATGGCTATAGATGTCACTAGGTTCAAGTGTTTGAAGTTCCAACTCAAGAGGAAGTGAATCCTAATTATTGAAAATATTCTAAGTTTTCTAAACATGTCCTTAATTATTGTCCTTAATGTCACTAGATTTGATAGGTTTGAATCAAGGTTTCTCTAACCCTTAACTTAATCATGACATAAGCACATAGAAACAATCAAATCCTAAAGCTAGGAGAGCCTAGGCTAAGTGCATGTGTGTGTACAACCTAAGCATGCAAATACTAACATAATCAACTTAACTTAAATCTTGATTAGTGAATAGTTGAAGCACAACTATGCACTAATCACTCCCCATCAATGTTATCCAATCAAGCTCAATCTAGGTTTAAAGTTTCAAAAGATCTCTCAATTATGTTAAAGGTTTAATATATATAATTTTAAGATAATTTTCAAAATATAGGTATTTTTTATATAAATCTATAAGGATATTAATTTTAAAATAAGATAATTTGAAATATCACTAAAATAAAATTTTGAAACTTGAGAGATCCACTGATTTCAAATTTATTAAGATAATAGTTTTTTTTTTTTTAAATTTTTTTTTTTAAATATTCAATATTTAATAAAATATTAATAAACTATCAAAATACTTACATAATTCCAAACAATGTCAAATCTATTTAAATAATCCTGAAAATTTTCCTAGAGATCAACCATGTACTTAAAGACATGCATGACAAGTTTCAGATAAAAATAATTTATATATAATTAATTAAAAATAAAATATACTTTTCTGTATTTCTTAAATTACTAATAAAATAATAACCAAAACAGTTTGATTTTATTTTTAAAATAAACTAGATGAAATTCTGAAAAGTTTGATATATTATACTCATTTTTTGACTTTGTATTTAATTTACTATGATTTTTTAAAGTTTCTGTAATTAAAACAAATTAAAACACATTTTCCTTAATTAAACGACGGCGGTCAGACACGCGGCACGAGCGGATTCGCGGGATCGAAACCGCGTGACGGCGGGGACACGCGTCGGCCACGGGCCGCTTCACGCGGTTTTCACTTAACCACGTCAGTGACTCGTGGCAGCCATTGGATCACAGCGGGTCTGATCCAACGGATGAGATCGAATCCCGCGGTTGATCTCTGCGGGACGAGATCGGACGGTGGGATTCGACTCCGCGGTTTCTGATCCGAGGGCCCAGATGTCGCCGGACGGCTGATCGAACGACAGATCGAACGCGCGGTTGGATCAGACCGCGGAAGGGCTCGATCTGGACCGTTGATCGAACGATCAACGGTCCAGAAAACGTACACTCACCGGAAACCGTGAGTGACACCCTAGAAAACGTTTTTTGACTCGTTCTCTCGATCGGATGGGCCAAATTGCTTGAAATTTTAAACTTAAAGAGTAAGCATGAACAGAAAAAATGGGGAAAGATTGGTTTCAGCTAAGGCACTGAATACATGAAGCTATTTAAATCTATCTAATGTGAACTAGATCTAAGGTTTTAAGGGATTATACCGTTAGATCTTTGAAATTTCTGGATGGATGAGCTTGTAGACTGTCCAAGTGAAGATCCCTAGCACAAACCCGAGCTCGAACACGCCTGGATCGACTGCTACAGGCCTGGGAAGGTCTAGGTGGTGGGCTCGCCGGAGAACTCGCCGCCGGTGACGTGCAACCACTTGGATTTTGTAGTGGGGAGGTAGAGAGGGCTTTGGAGATCCAAAACGAATTGAGAACTCATTCTGGGAGGCTAGGGTTAGTGAGAGAAGCTGCCTTGATCCAATGCTTCAAAAGTCACCTTTTTTCTCTATTCAAGCGGCCTGGGCTGGATTGGATGGCTGGGATCGACTCTTGGACTCTTCAGATGATGCCACCTGTCCCTGGGAAAGCTGGAAGGCTGCGGCAAGGGCTGGACATGCCTCATTCCCATTGGGTGGACTTGGGATGAGTGGAGGGGAGCATTGCCACTTATGGCTAAACAAGGGGTGGAGCTCGGTTAGGGAGCCTATTAGAGAGCTTTAGGGCACTAATTTGCCTTGGGGAGTTAAATCAGGGAAAAAGGTGTAAAAGGCTGATTAAGACCTTTTAAAAGGGTCTAAACCCTTGGTTTGACTAAATTGACCAGTCAACTGGTCAATGAGGCTGATGTGGCATCCAAGCAGGTCATGGAGCCTTTCCAAATGGCTGGATGGGTGTGGCTTGAGCTAGGTTCAATGGGTTGAAAGGTTTGACCATACAAATGGTTTTTTAAGCTTTGAGTTGACTGGTTGACCAGTCAACCCCATCAAGGGTTTATGTAATTGCACCAAGGTAGTTCAAATGGGCTGATTAGGTGGATTGGAGGGTGGTTCCAAGAGCCATGCATGTCAATTGAATCAAAAAGGCTTAATGGGCCCTTAATGGGCTTTTAGGCCAAAACTGGTTGACTTAGTCAACCAGTTGGGTTCAGGGGCTAGAAATGGATTCAACAAATTCAGAATGTCATCCTGAGTCTACTGGATGTGGTCCCAGGGTTTGGAGGGGTCAATTTGGTCAAAATCACTATTTGAACCCTTAAGGGCTTGTTTGGTCAACCTAGGTTGACTTGGTCAACCAGGTTGACCCAGGGTCTGGGTTTGGGCTCAACAGGTTTGAAATGATACTTTAAGGTTAATGGAAGTGGTTGGATGACTTAGAGAGGTCATTTGGGTCAAAACACATGTTTGGACCCTTAAAGGGCCTCTTGGGTCAAACCAGTTGACTTGGTCAACCAGGTTGACTCAAGGGTTGGAAATAGGTTCAAAAGATTTGAAATGACATTTGAAATTTGTCAAAGGTGGTTGCATCCCATTTGGAGCTCATTTGGTTTGAAATCCCTAATTGAGCCCCATAGGGGTATTTTGGTCAATTTTGACCTATTTATCAACTATGGTCAAAAATAGGTCTGGAAAATGCAGTTTACTACTCAATGGGTTAAAATCAAGGGTCTGGAGGTGATTGGAGGGTTGGATAAGGATTCCAGGGTCAAGATCTCAAAGGGGTTAGGTTCAGTGGCATAGCTGTAAATATTTGAAGGTTTTACAGCCTTTGAATTTTAATTCAGATTCTGGGGTTAGAGACCTCAGAATGTGCTCAAAGTTGGAGGGTAACCTCTAGAGACATGTCTTATCACTTTGCAAGTGATAGACCCTGAATCAGAGATCATTTGACTGGGTTTTGAAATGTTTGAAAAATCTCTGAAAAGGGTGTTTAGGACAGGGCCTCTAGAGTTTGGATTTGAGTCTAAATTCTGGGTTTGGATTTGATTTGAAGTTTGAATTAATTTGGATTTGAATTGGATGGAGTTTGAGGTTCAAATTGATCACAGGTAGGAATCAAATTGAAATTGGAGTGGATCAAATATAGGAATTGATTTAAAATTGAGGTTGATCAAAGGTGGAGATTTATTTGAAGTTGGAGTGATCCTAAGATCTAGAAGAATTCTAAGATCTAGGATTTAAGGGAATCCTAGGCTCTAGAATAGGCTCTAAGGTCTTGGATCTAGAAGGATCCTAAGGTCTAGAGTGGATCCTAGGGTCTAGGATTAAATCTGGATTCTGGAAGGGTCTTAGTGACCTCATACAAAAATGAGGTCAACAAGCCAGAACATAGATTTGCTAGCTTATTACCTCTCCTATTGACCCAATTGAATATAATGAACTTATGTTCTTTTAAAAGAAGCAACTCATCTTTCCTCTTACCTTCCAAATTTTGCAAAAACTTGATAACATTAAGATTATCTCCCTCTATAATTATACCTTGGTAATCTTGCATCCAGTCCCTCTTTATCTCCTTTATGAACTATTCCGAAACTAGCTCAAGCCTTGCAATATCCCATTGAATGCATGAGTGACTGTAAGCCAAAAGCATTCTACTTTTTCTATCTCAAATAATACACCAATACCCGCTTTATGTGATTTTAATAATGATGCATCAACATTAATCTTTATCCAATTGGGAGGAGGAGGGCACCAACAATTTCACAGTCTAAAAACCTGATTCATACCCCAGTTTCCCATCTTTCTTTCAGCCAAGAATGATATAGAAGCCAAGCTTACGACATAAGAAGCTAAGAAGACCAGACCATCCTCTTTTTTCCCATGAACCAGCTTGTTCTTGGATTTCCATGTGATAAATACAACATTGCAATAAGTGTTCACCATGAAACCTTGAGAACTATAACTTCCTTCCATCCATTCCCAGCATGACTGAAATGAATCAAAAATCTAGAATTGAAAGTCGCATTTGTTCAAATAGGAAATCACGTCCTTCAACTTACTGTAGTTCACCTTGACATGCTCCAGGCTTTCTTGTTGGCCACAACCTCCAGGATAGGTGTAATTCTCTTGTAATCTCCTCTAGAACAAGAAATTGAAAGTTCGTTAGGGATGTTAAGCCCTATGAACATAGTCCCAAGCTAACCAAGAGGGGGGGGGGGGGGTTAATTGGTATTTTAAAAAGTATTTTCACAAAAAAAGAAAATTGCATAAACCAAATCACACCACAAAAAATAAATGCGAAATTTAAAAGCGCGGAAGTAAGAAAAGGAACATAGAAATTTATAGTGGTTCGGTCGACTCGACCTACGTCCACTCCTTGGAGGCACCCTCCAAGTATTGCACTATAAAACGTGACTCTCCTTTAGCCCCCACGGCTAGGCGGAGAAGCCCTCACAAGAACTTCTTTTTTGCCACCCCGGCAAGGCAGAGAACCTTCCTCCTTTTGCTTCCTCCTGAAGCTGGTAGAGAACCAAAACCAAAAGCAAACTCCTTACCTCTACCAACCCTTCCACATACGAGAAACTCTAGACGAAGAAGAAACAGAGTGATCCTTAAAGCAACCCTTGTGAATCCCCTCACAAGCTCCCCCTCACAAGATCCTCTCTCTCTCCTCTCTCTCTTTCTCTCGTCAAGGTCTTCTCAGGTCAAGGCAGCAGCCAAAGGTCTTGAAAAATGTTGAACAAAAGCTCTTAAATAGAAGAGCTACAAAAGAGCTCATTAATTGCAAGTTGCCGACAATATCTGCCAGGCCGATATGGACATTATCCTGGCCGATCAGTACAAATCAATGAAGATCGTCCAGAGCCAATGTCACGATCATCTTCGCCGATAAGTTCAAATCAGAGGCAAATCGTCCTGACAATAGCCCTAGATACGGGCTGGCCGATATTGATCGTCCTGAAGTAACTTAAGGTTTTTGACTGGATCGTCCTGGCCGATCCTGCGATCGTCCAAGACGATATGATCGTATCAATCATCGTTAATTACTCCCTTGATTTCCTGAACAATTATGGCATAATTTGTGAATATCGTCCAGGCCGATCCGAGGATCGTCCTGGTCCGATAATTTAAAAATACAGTATACCATAATTGACTATGGAGGCTACTTCTTTCTATTTTGAGCTTATTGTCCTGGCCGATACACGTATCGTCCAGGTCGATCTGTTAATGTCGGCTGCCTTAATTAAGAATCTTTAATTAGACTTTCTATTTTAAGCTGATCGTCCAGGCCGATCCAAAAATAGTACTGGTCGATATGAGTAAAAATAGAAATTCTAAGTCTCTCAAGTGTGTGTGTGAAGGGTTACATAGCATCAGTCTCTTTGACCATTACAAGTAGACTCAAAAGGTGAAAATTAAACGTACAGACTGACTCAACCCTAAACCTACGCAATCCTGAACTTGCTTCTTCTTGATCGTCCGATCTTTAATTCCTGAAAAGTTATAAGCAACAAGTAGTCCAAGAGAAATAGTGTTTGTCAATCATCAAAACATAAGTCATGAAAAATAGATTTGCAACAATCTCCCCCTTTTTGATGATGGCAAACACAAGTAGGAAAAGTTAAAAAAAAAAAAATATGTTCATTAGAAAATCAAAGTTATAACAGTTTTTTCCTACCACACCCTATCTTACTCCCCCTTTTGTCATCACAAAAAGAGGGTCCAGAAACAACAGAAAAACATCACAAAAGACTTACAAGCAAACTAAAAAAAGACAAAAAATAAACAACACAAAGCACAGACTAAAATAACGAGGGATCCTGATCATCAGATGGAGGTTGAGGAGGTGGCTGTTGAAAGTAACCGGCCGAAGATAAAACATTTTAACTTTGGGCGCGTTTCCCACCAGCCATTGAGAGCACTAAGACAAGAACACAAGAGGAGAAAGGGTTGGAAGTAAAAAACCATGGCTAGAACGACCTGAATTTAAAGAAACGACCATATCATCCTGGCCGATCGCAGAATCGTCCAGGCCGATATGGTTCAATAATTACGTACAGGCCGATTGGTCAAAAAGGCGGTCCAATCGTCCGGGCCGATCAGATATCGGCCAGGCCGATTAGACACAGGCTATCGGCCCGAGGAGTCAATCTGGACGACCGTTGAAAAAGCAGATCGTCCGGGCTGATTAGGTGTATCGTCCAGGACGATGCACAATAATTGATCGTACCGCCCGAAGTTAAAACATTTTAAATGCTTGCCACGTGTATCATCCCGGACGAACAGTGGATCGACCCGGCCGATTATCCAATAATGGATCGTCCAGGGCCAAACTTAAAGATCAAAACATGCTAACACGTGGATCGTCCAGGACGATCCAGTGTATCGGCCAGGACGATGCACATAAAATGCATCGGCCAGACAAATATACTATCGGCCAGGACTATCACCATGAGTTCGATCAAATCGTCCAGGACGATAAAGTATCGTCCAGGATGATGAATTGCAGCAAGCACAGAAAAAGGTCAGCATATGGATTTTGAACAGAATTTGTCATATCGGCCAGGACAATAGAAGTATCGGCTAGGCCGATGTGACTTGAATTTGAAATCAAGAAAAGAATGGTGATGATCAAGACCCTAAAAAAAAATAAAACAAAAGAGAAACAATCAAAACACAAAAAAAAATAATAAAACCAAACAACTAATATTTTTGGATTTTAATTTTTCTAATAATTTTTTTTTTATTTTTTTAATGGAGGCATCATATGAGAATTCTTTTCAAAAATCAAACTTTTAGAGTTCCAAGAGATCAAGAAGTTTAACAAATCCCAAACAGAAGAAGGTAGAAAAAATGATTCTGTTAATCCTAGACCGGACATCCTTCAGGGTACAAAATATCTTTTAGAAAACAAAAATCTAACTCAGAGTAACTAAATAGGATAAGAAGATCCATTCAATACTTGTTTACAACTAAAATATCTCATAAATAATAAACCAAAGTAATTTTTCTCAATCATGGAAATTGAAATCAAGTCTTTGAAAGTATCACATAATCAATGAGTTTTCTAAGTTTTAAGAGTTTTACCAAAGAGAGGATAGCTTGCATTTAGTGGGCTCATTTTATGCCTCTTATCATTTTGATTGGTTTTTTGAGCATCTTTTGATTTTTGATACAATTTTGTATACATAGCTTTCTTTTCAATTTGGCTTCATTGGCCTCTTCCCTTTTTAACTCTTGCAAGCTAAAAACTCCTTAATATACCCTTAAAGAAAAAGACTTAGTTGTGAGTATATCCTCCAAATATTAGAGAATATGAGCTCTCTCTCTAACATAGGGAAGAACAATCCACAATAGAAAATCAAAATCACGTGATAAATGCAATGGCAAAATTTCAAAAGCTTCAATGACATCTAAGAATTTTGGCTATTATGCATAAGATAATTTAATGTAGCAAGATAAGAAAAAGATCTTAGATTAAAAGCCATTGGTTAAACTGAGTTTAGACTTTTGTTTTAGAGAAGAAAATTATGCCACTAAACAAAGTTAGAAGAAGGGAAAACATCAACAGTTTACTCCCTTTAAACAATTTAGAAAAGCTAAACCCTATATCCAAAACTCCAATATTTAAAAGCTTGAAAAGTTTCATCATATGGAAGGCCAAAAATAAAGAACAATGTGAAAAAAAAACACGTAAAATTAAAATAATAAAGAAAACTAAAAACAACACAAAGTGAGCACAAAAACTAGCACAAAAAATAAAATAAAAGACACTCAAAAGCTAAAGATTTCAAGCAAGTGATAATGCAGCGGATTTAAGCAATTTTGAGCTGTGAGCCTCCTTATGTCCAGTTATCTTATGCTCCTACGAGGTCTTTGGTGAGAGCACACCTGCAAAACTCAACAACAGTCAGATTTAGGAACCCAAACAGGTTTGGGCTCCTTCTTAGGAAACGTAGAGTGCAATACATATGTGGTATGCTTTGAATCATGCATCTTAGGTCTCCACACCCAATGTGTACTACGGTGAACTGTGCAAGTGTGTGAGATGTGTTCTAGCATGCCACAAGAAAAACATTGAACTCTAGGAAAAGGTTTTCTTAAATGAATTGGGTAAAAATGCCTCTTCCTAGGTTCTGGCTTTTGATTAGTAGTTGGTGTCATCCTAGCTTTCTTACATGTTTCCAAATCATTTTGAATCCTCAAGTTAGTTCTTTTTAATGCATCATTCTCAATCCTCAAATTTTTCTCAATCTCTTTAGATTTCTTAAGATCATCCTTAAGTGAGGTGTGTGAAGCTTTTAATGCATTACTTTCATTAACTAATTTCAAATGCTTCTTGTTTAACTCATCAAATTCATCAAGAAGAGCCATGTGATTTGAATCAATCGTTGCATGATCTTTGAGAAAAACTTCATGCTCTTTTTGTAGATTTGAATGTTCTAATTTTAGGCTAGCAATGAGTTTTCTTAAGTTTTTTGTATGATGTATGGATTTTTTCACAAATTTCAAACAATTCATCATAGGTTGGTTTACATACCTCTTCCTCATCACTTTGATTTTCTCCCATGAAACACAAGTTTGTAGTCTCTTCCTCTGGTTCAGTCTCAGAGGAATCAGTACCAGATTCTGACCTCCTATGTGGATCGACGCCCTGTCGAAATCACATATCAGGATTGTGTTGATCTTTTACACCTATCCACCACCGGGGATAAGCTGCATATAATCGCCGCTGACCCTGATCTTGACTGGTCCACGGCAATCACTTTCTTCGCCAGACAAATGTACCTTACCATGTTGGAGAGACTAGCTCTTTAGTCAGAGATGCTAGGACAATCCAACATGTCCTTCGCACCTCCATCATTCCAAAAGCTGGCGACCAAGTCCACGTCACCCCTCTACTTTCCCTCACTACCTTCTACATCATAGCTCATAAGGAAATTCAACACTGCGGACCTAATTTTTAGATACATTGATCACCTAACCACAATTCACGATCCAGGCCACAAAAGGAAACCAAATCTAGCCTTAGGACACATCATAGCCTATGTACTTGAAACTAAATACCAACTTCAATATCCTATTCCTCCAAACCTCCCAACTCCCTTCTACTCAAACAATTCCTTCAGCACCCTTCACAGTACTCGTCTCCACCCTGAGGAACCTCGGGGGGCTAGAGAGGAGGAGGCTCCCGCTCCAGCTCCCTTTCCTGACCCTGCTCCTCTCCACCAGCACTCACCGGTTGATCAGTTGATTGAGAGATTTGATTGTTGGGAGACCCTGTTTGATGCCTATGTTGCTGCATAGGAGCAGCAATACTCTAAGGATATTGCCCGTTACGAGCATCACCGCGCTGAGGATTTAGCCTGATTTGACAGTTTCCTTACTCACCAGCAGCAACAGCATGACCAGGACATCGCCTGGTTCAATGCTTAGTTTACCACTCTTGCCGGTTACTTTCAGCAGCCACCTCCACAACCTCCATCTGATAATCAGGATCTCTCATTCTTTTAGTCTGTGCTTTATGTTGTTTGTTTCTTTTTTTTTTTGTAGTTTGCTTGTTAGTCTTTGTGATGTTTTTTTGGTGTTTCTGGACCCTCTTTTTGTGATGACAAAAGGGGAAGTAGGACAGGGAATGTAGAAAAAAAACTGTTGTAACTTTGATTTTCTAATGAACCTGTGTTTTTGTTTAATTTTTTCCTACTTGTGTTTGCCATCATCAAAAAGAGGGAGATTGTTGCAAATCTATTTTTCATGGCTTATGTTTTGATGATTGACAAACACTGTTTCTCTTGGACTGCTTGTTGCTTCTAACTTTTCAGGAATCAAAGATCGGACGATCAAGAAGGAGCCAAGTTCAGAATTGCATAAGTTTAGGGTTGAGTCAGTCTGTACGTTTGATTTTCACCTCTTGAGTCTACTTGTAATGGTCAAAGAGATTGATGCTATGTAACCCTTCACACACACACTTGAGAGACTTAGAATTTCTGTTTTTTACTCATATCGGTTAGGACAATTTTTGGATCGGCCTGGACGATCAGCTTAAAATAGAAAGTCTAATTAAGGATTCTTAATTAAGGCAGCCGACATTAACAGATCGTCCTAGACGATACATGTATTGGCCAGGACGATAAGCTCAAAACATAAAGAAGCAGCCGCCATAGTCAATTATGCTATACTGTATTTTTAAATTATCGGCCAGGACGATCCTAGGATCGGCCTGGACGATATTCACAAATTATGCCATAAATGTTCAGGAAATCAAGGGAGTGATTAAGGATGATTGATAAGATCATATCGTCCTGGACGATCACAGGATCGGCCAGGACAATCCAGTCAAAAACCTTAAGTTACTTTAGGACGATCAATATCGGCCAGCCCGTATTCAGGGCTATTGTCAGGATGATTTTTCCTCTGATTTGAACTGATCGGCCAGGACGATCGTGCAATCGGCCTGGACGATCAAGCCAATTTTCAATCATCCAGCTTTGCATCCAGGGCTATGCTCTGGCCGATCTTCATTGATTTGTGCTGATCGGCCAGGCCAATGTCCATATCGGCCTGGACGATAATGTCGGCAACTTGTAATTAATGAGCTCTTTCGAAGCTCTTCTATTTAAGAGCTCTTGTTCAACATTTTTCAAGACCTTTGGCTGCTGCCTTGACCTGAGAAGGCCTTGAGGAGAGAAAGAGAGAAAGGAGAGAGAGGATCTTGTGAGAGTATTCACAAGGGTTGCTTCAAGGATTGCTCTGCTTCATCTTCGTCTAGAGTTTCTTGTCCGTGGAAGGGTCGGTAGAGGTAAGGAGTTTGGTTTTTGTTTTGGTTCTCTGCCAGCTTCAGGAGGAAGCAAAAGGAGGAAGGTTTTCTTCCTTGCCGGGGTGGCAAAAAGGAGGTTCTTGTGAGGGCTTCTCCGCCTAGCTGTGGGGGTAAAGGAGAGTCACATTTTTTGTAGTGCAATACTTGGAGGGTGCCTCCAAGGAGTGGACGTAGGTCGAGTCGACCGAACCACTATAAATTTCTGTGTTCCTTTTCTTGCTTCCGCGCTTTTAAATTATGTAATTTATTTTTGTGGTGTGATTTGGTTTATGTAATTTTCTTTCTTTGTGAAAAGAATTTTTTTTTAAAATACCAATTCACCCCCCCCCCCCCCCCTCTTGGTTAGCTTGAGACTAAGTTCATAAGGCTTAACATCATTAACGAACTTTCACATGGAATTTACTGTCTTAAGAAGACGTCAACCTGCTCAGTAAAGAATTATTGTTAAAAGAAGTGGAAATGGCTATTGTGTAAACAGTTTGCTTCATAGCTCCTGGAATAGATGGAATAACATACTCTTTTATCAAGAATTACTGGAAGATTATCCAGTTTGATCTCTGGAATGCATTGCATCATTTTTTCCTTATAGCTGACATGAACAAAACTTGGAAGGAGACACTAATAGTACTGATTCCGAAAGTTAGCAACCCTTCTACTCCCTCAAACTACAGACCAAAAGTTAGCTTATGTAACACAATCTACAAAATAGCAGCTAAAGTTTTGGTAAACAGGATGTCTTCCATCATTCCAAATCTAATCTCTAAGGAGAAAGCTTTGTTTATCATAGGGATGTCCTTATATGATCATGCTCTATTGGCAGAATAAATTTTCCACAAGTTTAGGTACTCTAAATCCAGCAAAGGCTTAGTCTCTTTTAAAATAGATATGGAACAAGCTTATGATTCCATGGATTGGCAAACTTTGAATAAAGTTTTAAAAACTTGTGCTTTTCCTACTTGCTTCTCTAATTTGATTATGGAGTGCGTATGTGATCCTTCCTCCACTTTATTGATTAATGGTAATTGAACTACTCGAATTGAAGCCATAAGCGGGTTCCGACAAGGATGCCCCTTGTCTCTATTCCTTTTCATTCTCTGTTCTCAACTGCTATCCAAAAGTCTTAAGAGGAATAATGTTATTGGTATACACGTTTGCTCCAATGGGTGTAAGATATCACATCTGCTCTATGCAGATGATATCTTAATTTTTTATGAAGCCAAGCTGAAGAAAATTAATGAGATTGAAACCATTTTAAAAAAATTCTTTGGATGGATGGGTCAAATGATCAACAAAGAAAAATATGTTATCTTGTTTGGAAAGTCAGTTAAAAGAAGGAAGAACAAAGCAATATATCATATTATGGGATTTAATGTGGTAAAAGAATTTAACTACCTTGTAATCAAGATTGCGTTGAGAAGATTGGTGAAATTGGATTTCCAATTCATCATTGATAAAGTGTTAAAGATGTTAAACACATTGGGTAGTAAATATATCTCTTTGGCGGGAAGAATTACACTTGTTAAATCGGTACTGCTCTCTTACCCGACTTTCCATTCTACTCTTTCTTTAATTCCAAAGAGTTTATTATATGAGATAGAGAAGCATTGTAGAAGCTTTATATGGAATAAAAGTGATGGAGGCTAAGGTCTTCATTATGTGGATTGGAACACATTGTGTCAGCCAATATATATGGGTGGTCGTGGCTTACATTCATGTTAAAAAAAAATTAGTCCACTAAGAGCTAAATTAGCTTGGAATTACAATCAAGATAAAGATTCTTTACTTCATAAAAATCTTTATCTGAATATGGTGACATTTGGAACCTGTCAAGTGGATCATTGCAAGAGGGTAATCTATTGATATCTTTGAAGATATCTGGATACTAGAATAAAATATTAATAAGTGGGCAACTTTCATAGTTCCAAAATAAATTGATGAAGAAACTGCAATAGTTAACAAGCTCATCACTGAAGGTAGATGGAATATTCATGAACTGGAAAGAAGATGCGGAAAAGACCTTGTGGAGTTTATTTGTAACATTAAAATCTGTTCTGAGCTTACAAAAGTTTAGATAGAGCTTATTAAAATTGTTTCTGGGAAATCCATATCAGCCTTGGCTACTTTGGTAATGGAAGACTCTATCCCTAATCAAGTTTACTGGAAGTGGATTAACAAAGCTAAACTCAATGGTAGAGTTGAAAACTTCTTGTGGAGAATGCTTAACAACTCTATACCAACCCAATTTCTTTCCTATAGAAGATTTGCAAGCTGAAAATCTCTGCCCTAGAGGCTGTAATGAAATTGAAGATTTACAACATATCTCTAATAGCTGCATTAAGATCAATGAAGTGTTTTGTCAATTAAACAATTGGGGATTTGAAATTAAGAGCTGTCATTCATTTGAAGAAAGATGTAATTGGCTGGAGACATAGAATTTATTTATGATCAATCTTTTCTATAACATGGTATATTTCTTTTGGAAGGATAGGTGCGGGCTGGTTTATGGAAAAATAGAGAAAAGCTCTATGTTTATAGCAACCGAAGCAATTGGGTATGCTGCCAGTTCTATAAGCTGTATTCCTTAGATATCAGGCTGTTTGGTTTTGCAATCAACAAGTATTGTTGGATAACTCTTGGCATCCACCTCCACCCAATTGGATAAAATTAAATCTTGATGCTTCATTTCTTTGCTCTTACAAAGGAGGCATAGGAGGAGTAAGCCGTGATCACAAAGGCAGATTGTTGTTGGCTTTTGAAAAATCTTGTGTTCATTGAAACATAGCTCATTTGGAGTTTTTAGAAATTAAAATAATTAATGAAGTGCTCAAAGATTGGATGCTTGAGTATAAAGGTATTATCTTCGAAGGAGACAATGTCAACATCATTAAATTCATCTATAAGGAGATCAAAACAGGAAAGCAAGGTATGGAAGAATTATCTTTTACCAAAAACTTCAATTATGTCATTTGTAATTGGATTAGACGAGATAGTAATAAGTTAGCGGACCTTTGTGCTAACTATGCTATTCTTTCTTCTGTTGTTTGGGAAGATGTAACCATGAATAAGATTCCTCTTATATTTCTTAAAATTATAAAGGATGAAACAGAAGGATGTTATCTCTAGGTTTTTCCTTTATTGATAATGCATTTTATGCTATCTTAAAAAAAATCAAATCTAATTGAATTAAAATTCAATTCTTCTTTCCAATCTCCAGTTTAACCTTAAACCAACCTTTAAATCATATCCAATCAATCCCATCCAAGATGAGAAAAAAATCCAAGAAGGATACTTCCACAGAATCTTTAGGTAAAAAGAAGGTCAAATTGCTTAAAGAACTTAAATCCTTGGGTTCTTCAAACATCATCTCTCAGAATAGGAAGTTGGAAGGAGGGAAAGTTAAGAAGATTGGGGGTCCTACCCTCACTCTTTTACAATGACTTCCTTGATTTTTTGGAATTGTAGAGGGGCCAAGAAAGTTGAGGCCGCTCTATATCTCAAAGAAGTGGTAAAAGACAACAACACTTTGTTTATAGGCTTGTTGGAAACAAAGTTAAACTCAATTGAGAAATCCCAAATTTTAAACCTTTTGGAGAAAAATTGGGAATCTTTTGTGGTACCTTCTGAAGGTCTTTCAGGTCGATTGATGGTGCTATGGAGGAAGGATATTTCAAAATTCACGATCTTAGATTATTCTTCTCAAGTAATCATTGGCAACTTAACAATCCTGAATAAGGGTTGTTGGAAGGTGGCATCGGTTTAGGCAAGTCCTATAATGATTTTAAGGAAACAATTATGGGAATGTTTGGAAAAACACTGCTCTGTTAACGATCACATGGTGATTGGAGGAGATTTCAACTGTGTGCTCTCTCAGGAGGAAAAAAGAAGAGGAAAGAAATTCATAATGTCTCAAGGAGCTTTGGATATGAAGAATTTTATGATTCATAATGATCTCTATGAAGTTAAATCAATGGGACCCAAATACACTTGGTGCAACAACAAAGAAGGAGGGGCTCGAATTCAAGAGAAATTGGACATATGTCTTATAAATTCTACGGCTTTGAATGATACTCATTTGGCTAAGGTAAAACATCTTTCAAGATTAGCTTCAGACCATTGCCCAATCCTTTTGGAAATCTTCAAGCCTTTGGAGTCTTTCCGTAGAGAGATTCGCTATGAAGATGTTTGGTCTTCCTACTATGGAGCCACTACTTTGGTAAAAAATGTTTTGAATAAGAAAGGAGAGCTAGAACCGGCAAATTCTCTAAACTTAAAATTTAAAAGGACACTAAGAGCTCTCTTCTTCTAGAGTAGAGCAAAGTTCAAAACTTTGAACTCAACAAGGGATAAGTTGAAGGAGGAAATTTTTGAGATTAAAATGGAAGAAGCAAATAATGGTCTTTCCATAGAAAAGCTGAAATTACTCAGGCTCAAAGTCAATAAACTCAATGTTACATTGGCTAGACTCAATGCTTGGTGGAGGCAGCGGGCTAAAGCAAAATGGCTAGAATTTGGCGATACCAATTCTTCCTTTTTCCATGCATTCGCTAACTCAAGAAGGAATCAGAATTGGATCAATCATATCAAGAATAAAAATGGCTCTACGACTAAAGTTTCAGCCGAAATACAGGACATTTTCACAGAATTCTATTCTCAGAAATGGAAGTTTAGAGAATGTCTTTTGGAAGGATGGCCAAGTCCGATAAATACCTTGGGAGAAAATGAATGCAATTTCCTGGAATCTGAGTTCACCATGAAAGATATGCAGGAGGCACTGAAAAATTCCGGTTCTAATATATCTCCAGGATTGGACAATATCACTTTCTCATTTATCAAAGATTTTTGGTTAATTATTAAAGAAGATGTATGGAGAGCTGTGAATCAGTTTTTTTCTTCCGGTAGTATGCATCCAACTTGGAAAGAAACATTAATTATCTTAATTCCAAAAGTCAAGAATCCACAAGAGGTATCCAACTTTAGACCTATTAGTCTTTGCATGACTATTTACAAAGTGGTAGCTAAAATGCTTTTGAATAGAATGGAAGGAGTTATTCATAGAATCATTTTAGCGGAACAAGCTGCATTTATTAGAGGTAAATCTCTATCAGAACATGTACTTTTAGCTCAAGAAGTCTTCAACAAATTCAGATATTCTAAAGCTAAAAAAGGTCTCTTGGCAATCAAGTTGGACATGGAGCAAGCCTATGATAGCATGGGGTGGAGTACATTAAGGCAAGTTCTTACCAATTCCAAGTTTCCTATCAAATTTAAAGAACTTTTAATGCAATGCATTAGTGATCCTAAAAATTGCATTCTTATTAATGGAAAGAAATCGGGTTGGATCAATGGTAAATGTGGATTTAGACAAGGATGTCCTTTGTCTCCATATTTATTTATACTCTGTTCTCAAATTTTATCGGATGCTTTAAACCAGAAGAAGAACTATTTTGGTATTTCCATGGCTACTAAAGAACCCAAAATTTCACACTTACTTTATGCAAATGATGTATTAATCTTCTCGGAAGCCAATGTGAAAATTATTAAAGAAATGAAGAACATTATTTCTCTATACTGCACGTGGACGGGTCAAAGAGTAAACCAATCCAAATCCATGGTTATTTTTGGTAAACATACTAAGATTGGGCTGAAGAAGAAAATTGGTAGAATTCTCAATTTTAAAATTGTTAACGAGATAATATATCTTGGAGTAAAGTTAACAGTTAGAAGACTGAAAAATTTTGATTTTCAAATCTTATTGGAATCTGCGGCCAACAAACTAAACACTTGGGGAAAGCAATGTTTGTCTTTGGAGGGGAAATTAATTTTGGTAAAATCAGCTTTCCTAGCTCTTCCAATGTTCTTATCATCTCTCACATTGGTTCCTAAAAGCATTCTCAAAGAATTTGATAAGATGTGTAGAGGATTCTTATGGAATAAGAGCAATGGTAATACTGGAATGCACTATGCATCATGGGAGCTGCTTTGTAAGCTTAAAGATGAAGGAGGCCGTGGACTTTATTCAGCTGTATCTAAGGTAGGACCTCTTCGTGCAAAATTTGCTTGGGATTTCGTCATGATGAAGGATTCAATGCTTTACAAGATTCTTAGAAGCAAATATGACATGGATATTTGGAATGAAACAGTGAAGAGTACTAGTTCAACTACTTGGAAGATTTTCACGACAGGTGCTGTATCTCTTAAAAACATTGTGAGATGGAATATTTCAAATGGACATTCTATTAACTGGATGTTCAATACTTGGGTCCTTGATTAAAGCTTTTCTAAATGGCCTACCTTCATTAATATGTTAGAAACGTCCAATTACAGTTTATGCGATTTTATTGTGGATGGTAGATGGAATTTAAATCTCTTGCAATTTTTTTTTGGAGAACCTCTAGTGGAACTTATTAGGAAAATTCCAATAAAAATTGAATACTGCAGCGACCATTTGGAACTTAAAAATAAAAATTCTGGGAAATCAATAGCTGCTTTGTCATCCGAAGCAAATTTAGAACACAAAACAGAGAACAATCTGTGGAAATGGATGAAATATTTAAAGCTGAATCCTAGAATTGAACTCTTTTGGTGGAGGCTTTATAATGAAGCGTTGCCTACAAATGAATTCCTAATGAAAAGGAAAATACGCGATTATTCATATTGCCCGAGAGGATGTCAAGAAGAAGAAAATAAGTGGCATAATGCTGGTAGCTGCACAAAAATTCTTAAGGTGATTAATTTGCTTAATACTTGGGGGTTCTAGGTCCCTTTATTCTCTAACTTCAAATCTTGTTTGGAGGAACTTGAGAGGTATGCAAAGAAAAATTCTTTTTCAGCTAATCTTTATTGTACAACTATTTTTCTAGTTTGGAAAAGTAGATGTAAACTTATTCATGAAGGAGTGGAAGACTCAGATATGTTTATAGCATCAAATTCTATCTCCCTAACTTCGGTGAGCAAATTCATTAATACTCAATCGGGCAACTGGAATGTTAACCAGCTTATGCTGTCTAATTCTTGGCATCCTCCCCCACCCGGTTGAATTAATATTAATGTAGATGCTGCACTCAAATGCAACAATATGGCAGGAGTTGGCGGAGTTGTTAGGAATGAGAAAGGCCAGTTTTTACTTGCCTTTGAAGCTGATTTTGTGCATTGGGATATTTCTCAATTGGAATTAATGGCTATCTTCTTCCTTAAAAACATTGTAAAGGATTGGATGTTTGAATATCAAGGAGTGATGATTGAAGGTGATAATTCTATTATTATCAAAGCTCTACAAATTGGATGGAAAAAAAGGAAGAACAAAGACATAACAGATGAAAGGTTGGCTTTTCTTAAAGACTTCAACCAAGTTCTATTTTCTTTTTGTAGTAGAAATTGTAACAAATTAGCGGATATTTGTGCTAATTTGGGAGTCTTTAACTCTTTTACCTGGGTAGATCTTTGGGATAAAGACATTCCTCCTTCATTCTTGTCTTGCTTGAAGAAGGAATGTGATGCTTTAGGACTATTTTGATTTCTTTGTTTCTTCCTTATTTTTATTTTTAATTCTATTGCATTTCCTCTCAAAAAAAAAAAAAAAAAAATCAATCCCATCCACTTATTTAGCTATCATTAAGATGGAAAACTCAAAATAAACCATTCAAGTCCAAAATCCTTTTCAAATCTAAGTTTCCAAACCAAATTCTAAGGTTAAGGACCAAAGTATTGAAACCCTTTCTAGGTGATTTTTTTTGTCACCTTAAAACCCAGATAAATGACTTCTGATTTGTGGTCTATTAGAGAGCATATTATTTATATATGACAATAATATCAACCCACTAAATTTGAGCTCATGTTAAAGCCCCGCAGCCCAATAGAACATAAATATCATTAGGAACATACTAGACCCAAATCCACCCTTTCATTTGACCTAGTTGACCAAAGTGTCCCTTAAGGGATTAAATACCCATTATAATTAGCTCCCCTCGACTTGGGACCTCTTCCATTGAGTTTATATGATCAATTTTAATTCAATCGACCCAACCCTTGACCTTAGGTCAACTTGGTTGACCAAGTCAACACATTTTTTAACAAATACACGTGTCCCCCCCCCCCCCATTAAAACCCTTCAACCAAGGCTTTATCAAGCCTACCCAAACCAATTGGGTGAAGCATTAGGTTCCCAACCCTCTCAAACTACTGGTTTGATCAATCTCTAATTAAACACATATGCATCTCATTTGAAGTCCCATGTCTAGCCTTCCTTTTTTCTTAGTGTTTAAAGAAGAAACATTTTCCTTGATCTTCTCAAGTTTTTTGATAGAAAACCCCAATTGTTGTGGCTTTCTACATTGTGAAAACCCTTTCCCAAGGTCCCTAGCTTGGTAGTCCGGTCAAGTGTGAAGAGAACTTCCAATCCAATAAACTTCCACCAATGGATTGAATGTCCTTACCGTCCTGATCCTAACTATGAAATTTTAAAGGAGTTCGCTGGAGGGATCTCTCAGATCACATTGAAGAATGTTTATGGCTTCGGGTTCATGCAACATGTTGAAGACACAATATTAGCCATATATTTAAATAAATAGTTTAAATTATATCCCACAATTTTAGATCCTATTTTGTTGTGGCTAGTCAATCAACAATCTAATGGCTGTAATCAATCCCATATTTACATAATTAGCAGCCAATCATTGCCCAGATGATTGCCCAGCCAATTAGATTGTGTCACATATAAAAGTGCAATTTGATTGTGTAAATGTTGATTTAATTAATTCAAAAATTACATGAAACTTAAAAAAAAAAAACAACTCCTCACACACTTGAAAAATTTAAGTGTTCTTAGGCTCATTAAAAAGATCTTGAGGAGTTCTTTAAAAACCTCATGGTCTCTAGCTCATATTCTACACGAAACTTAGTGAATTTAATTAACTATCCTAGGGGTATTTTAGGTAATTCTATTTATATTGAAATCACCATAGCTTGAGACATTGGGAAATTAAACCTGGGCATGTCTCTAACATGTTGAAATTTTCTTTCCCTTATTTGAAGTGTTTAAGGGTACCTTTGACTTTATTTGGGATTATTAACCATAGTTTGAACCCTAATTTCAAATTGACATCATGATCTTTCTTATGGGAATCAGGATATGAATGTTTTTGTGTTAATTATGCTCCAAATTGGGAGTTTATATTCATTGATTTCATCTCTCTCCAAGCCTAAGATAGTGACTTAGAATTTTTTGAAGGTGAGCTAGAGGTTGCATTTGGTGGTTTGATTAACCACCTTAGAGAGTTCCACATGCACCCAAATTTAGAGGGATTAGACCTTGAGATTAGGTGATCTTTGAGCCTAATATTCATAGGAATTGGAATTTATTTTGTTCAACAACTAAGAACCCCAAAATACCTCCTTAGATTTGGCATGGAAAATTAATCAAATCATAATTAATTCGTAATAAATCTAAAAATTCAAATAAGCCCTTCAATTGCTCATAACTTAACCCTTATTCTATTAAAAATAAAATCCATATAATTATACCTCTAATTTAACACTAATTTAATTTTAAAGAAAAATTGACAATTAATTAAATTAATTAATTAAAAATATTTAAAAATTCCAAAAAATCCCTAAATATTTGGAATATCCCCTTATGTTATTCTAGACCTTTGGGGGTGATTCCAAAAGGTTTAGAACTTATTTGGATCAAAATCTAAAAATCCGCTTAATTCGATAATTTTAGAAAATAAAGAAATACCTTAACTTTAAAAACTCACCAATAATTATAAAAAAATCTAATTTAATCAAACTCAAAGCAATTGAACTTAAATTAATATATACTATTTTCTAAAAATATCAAATCACCAAAATTAAATCAACGTCAAAAAGTCAACTCTTTCGTTAACCGTAGTTCAAAACTATGTCAAAACTTTGGAAAATCATAACTTAATGTAGAAAATTCTAGATTAAGCAAACTTATAGCTTAATTACTAATCTTAAGGTCTAGTATTTAAGAAAAATATTTAAAGTTTAGAAATCTCTTTAATTTTAAAAGTAAACTTTCAACCCTTTAATTAACACAATTGAACATATCTAATAATCTTAAAATTCATTAATTCACCAATAATTTTAGAAAATTTTAGTTTAATCTTTTAAATAAGTAATCAAATAATTAGATTGAAACTCATCAACCTTTAATTCTCAACCAATTAAATTAACTTAACTAACCCCGGTTACCCCTTGGTAGCCTAAGCCTATGAGGCTATTAATAAACCCGCAAGAAATGTGAAATTAAATTCACAACCCTTATGAGAAACAAAGATAATAATCTTTTAACTATTAAAACATGCCCAAATTAAGATTTAATTCAATAATTTTTACACTCAGATAAAATATTTTTAATTAAGCTTTAATAAACCCAAACAACATATAACTCTAACAAACTTCCCAGCATAGGATCTACCTAGCCACATAGTCTTTTACACACACTTTAGATGATTTACTAGGACAACCAAATCTATTCTAGGAAAGGCAGATGTTAGCTTTTACTACAATGTGTAGGGTTTTATGTGTTTTCATTACATGTTGTGATTGAAATTTTATTCACGTGAGTGTTTATTTATTTAAATTATAATACATAAACTGATGTGTTGGGCGATAAAGTACCCTAAGGTTAGAATTTATTAGGGTGCTCAGAAGATTTTTTTAGGTGGTCATACTCATGCAGGTCAATAAAAGGTAACTAAATTAATAATAAATATAAATTCTACAATTGCTTATGTTACTTAAAACAAAATACATAAGGGCATGGCCAACTTTGACTTGCTTTGAAATGCAAATATAAAATCTGGTTGGGATTGATTTGATTTCAAATGTTTAGGATAACCCTGTAGGAGAGTCTAGAGTTTTCTTTTTAATATTAATGTAATTTTTTGAAAGTTAAATGTTGTGAAAGTTAGACATTTTAGTCAAGATACATGTATCCAAAATTAGATTACAAAGAGAAAAGGATACCCCTTAGGGAGATAGTCCTTTTCTATTTGAAGTCCAACTTTACATAATTTTAATACTTAAAGTTAAAAGAATAACCTCCCATTTGACGAGAGAGTTTTCTTTTTAATTTGGATATCCATATATGAAAAATCCAAGGAGCACGAAGAAGAGGAGTTGATGACAAAGAGTATCCCACTCAAACTCAACTTGCATTAATCCTTGGATTTGTATTTGGGTTTGGGGTTAGTGGTGCCCAACCACTTTTAATTTATGTAAAGTATAGGCTGTAATAAAGAAGAAAATTTTCAAATGAGCTTTTATTTAATTGATTTAATAAAATTGATGCATTTGATTTAATTTGGTTGTGATTAGGGTTGCCTATTTTTCATAGTTTTTTGGCATTAGCATATTGTTTTTGTTTTAACCCGGATATGTAAAAGCTTATGAGGGTACACTTAAAAAACTTTTCTACTTAAAACTAATTAAAAGTTTTATGCTAACATAGAAACTATAAATATCTAAGAAGTATACTCGAGACCATCGGGAGTCTACATAATCATAATAATTTACCTCTCATCCTTATTTGGCACATCCTTGCATGTGGGTTCTGGTAGACTACATGGCCTTTGTTAGAGCAGATCTATCAAGAAGATGTTGTGCAATCTCTATCAAAAAATAAATTTCAAGCATTTTTTAAAACCACTTCATACACATTTTATGCATTTAATCAAGTTAGTCAGCATGCATTGCATTCAAAACTAATTAAATAAGCCTAAAATTTTAATTGCATTTATTATAATCATTCTCACCCATCATAAGTTAGGGGACCAATTATGATCTTCTCTTGACCTTGATCCCAATTCTTAAAAACATTAACAATGATGTGCCTACCATTCTTTCATAAAAAATAACTAAATTCATAGATTTTAATCGACTTGGTGGTTAGCTGGCCCACATATCTATGTCGGGGTAAGTGTAGATTTATACTACATTAGCTATGTTCAGGCTACTGTGGTATAGTGTTTATTTTAGATTCACGATACGGGTAAATTTTGAATCATCAGACCCCAACCTCTGGGAATATAATTTCAAATTTCTAATAAAGACTTAAACTTAAATTAAAAACTCTCTTAGTCTAATACTTAGAGACCAACACTTAGTATAGGTCAGTATATTTATGAATTTTTTTAGAATCTCAAAGTATCTCCTAGCTCTCCTCAGTTGACTCCAGAAATAAGTGTTAAAAGCTTAATCCAATTCCTATTAAAACATCAAATTCACCTCCTTTAATTTCACTACTAGGAAATCTCTAAACATAATCTATATGGTTATTTTAAATTGAAAGTATTCATAGGGAATCCAGCCTTACTACAATGTAATTAACTCTGAGGGCTTGCACTCATAGTAGATTTAGGACTCACATCTACTTTCCAAAAATTAGTTTTTAAAATTCAATTAATCTTCTTTGGAAAAATTAAAATCAACAATGATCATTATCATCATGTTCAAATAATTAATAAAGAATGATATTTTCTTCCTTTGGGGAGATACATCAATTGTCGAAAAAACTTTTAATAATAGATTATTGATAATTCATCTAGATTATCATGCTAGATATTCAATTGAACAACAGTTTGTCCTTTTAGGACCATATGCAGTTCTTTCTTTAATTTGGTTATGATAATCAAGATGGCATTTGAAATTATAAATCTGGACCCCATTTTAAATTTTTTTTTTCTACATCTCTTGGTGGTATACCTTTTATTATGGAATGTTCAATTATAGAATTAAAATTCAAGGCTAATTTCATATTCCACTAAAGAAGATTAAACATTTCAAAACCTCCTTTTAAATTCAACACAAAAAACATGGTACAAAAATGGGACATAATATTTGTCTCCATCTCTAATAATTATGAAATTGTTTTTCATAAGTAGTCTTGACTACCTTTCATTCCGTTGTCATCTCTATACAGTTCTTCCTTGGGAGAGCTAAGCTAACATACAAAAAATTCATAGCAAAAGATAAGTGAAACTTCTATTTAAAAATTTGGACTTTGACCTTCTGCCCCCAGAATAGCTGGCAGGGCGATAATGTCAAGTCAAACCCTAAAAATCTCCTGTTGGTGGAATTTTGAAAATATGTTTTGAAAATATTGGTTTTCTTTGGGAGTTAAAGTTAAATTCTAATTCTAAAATTGAATCATCCTGTTAGAAAGAATATATCACCTCGAAAGATGAAAATAAAATTTCATAACGGCGTTCAGATTTAGAATTATGAAATTCATCTTGAATATTGTGAGCGGATGCTAAAGAGAAATTCATATGACCCCGAAGGGTCAAAATGAGGTTCAATTGAATATCCAGCTACAATATTCAAGAAGTGTGATCGTTAGGTTCACATCCAAAGCCTTATCAAAGAAAGATATATCTCTCCGAAGGGAGAAAATATCGTTCGATGATAATTCTTTAAATATGATAATAATGATCACTAGTATTTTAAGTTTTTCCAAAGAAATCCAATTGAGTTTTGAAAAATTAATTTTTAAAATCAGGTGTGCGTGGTTCTAAATCTCCTACGAGCGCAAGCCCTCGTAGTTAATTACATCGTAGGGAGATAAAATCTCCTACGAAAACTCTCGATTAAAATAGTGGCAAAATTTTATTAGATTTTCTAGGAGTGATATCAAAAAGGAAGTGAATTTTTGGAAATTCAACAGGGAATGGATCAAAATTGAGCAGTTATTAACGGAGTTAAAGGATGAGAAGTAGGGGACACTTTGAGATTCCAGAACCATCCGGAAGTGTCCCAACTTAATCTAAGTGTTGGGCTTTATGTTTTAGGATTGAAATGAAGCTTTAATTAGAATTGAGCATTTTATTAGAAATTTGGGATTAGATTCCCGAAGTTTGGGGTCTTATAATCAAAGATCTGCCCCGGGACCTAAATCTATTTTGGACACTGGACCACAGTCGTCCGATCCTAACTAATGCAGTGCAAGGTCTGGACTTACCCCGGCCTGGATTGGGGAGCCAGCTAACCACCTAACCGATTTAAAAGAGATGAATCCGGTCTTTTATGAAAGAGTGGTAGGGGCGTTATAATTAAAGTTTTGAAGAATTGGGGCCGACATCTAGAGATTCTCCTAATTGACCCCTTTGACTTATGTTGGGTGCAAAAAATGCTAAGGACTATGAAATTAAAATTTTGACTCTTTAATTTGTATCTAATGCAATGCATGCTGGTCGACAACTTTCAAATCAAGTATGCTTGAAATTTTAAAAACAGGCTTATAAAATAATTTTTTAGAAGACTGGACTTCCCCAGGTCCGGCACCTCGTCCACATAGGTCAGACTATCCAAACTCTACCCGCAGGCGGGGAAGGGTCTAAAACAAGGAAAGAAGAATGCAAAAATATGCATGCGACCCCGGGGTCGATCCCCGGCTAATTCCCTAGATTTGTTATCTTTCTATGTTATTTAGACTCACTAAAATTTTAGACTTTTAAAATTATGAGTAGAAAACTTTCACACCCTCACGAGCCTCACGTATCCAGGCGAAAACAAAGAGCGGCATGCAATCGCCAAAAAAAACTAGTAAAAACAAGTAATCCTAAAGGCAATCAATTCATCACATCAAATATTAACTAATTAATAAATGTCCATAGGCAAAGTTGCCTGTCTTATTACAAACCCGAATATTACAGAAAGTAAAGTGGCCGGGCACCACTGACAACAACCCGGATTCTAAACCTAGTAATGACGCAAGTTCTTTTTTTTTTTTTGAGTGGGATACTCTCAATCTTCAAATCTTCAAATCTTCAATCTCATTCTTCTCTTGACTCCTTTTCTTCAATCTTCTTGGAATCTTTGTAGTGGATTACCCAAATGGACAAGAGGGCACTTCCCTCTAAGGGGGAGGCCACTCTCTCCTCTTTGGGTAAGGAAGAGGTATGATCCAAATTTGGATTTCCAAATGGAAAAGGAGTGTTCCCTAAAGGGGTATCCTTCCCTCTTTGGAATCCAAGCTTTGGATCTATGTATCCCAACTCAAAATGAACTTTCACAACACTTGACACTTACACAAATTACATTGATATCAAAATAAAAATCTAGACTCACCTGCAGGGTTATCCTAAGCAATTAATATAAATAAAGCAGTTATTCCCAAGCAGTTGTATATGAGCAGAAAAGAAAGTAAACACGTTGGCCACGCTCTTTTTATGATTTGGGGGCTTTAGCAGCTGAAGCACCTGTGCAAAGAGTTTATAATATTTATGCATTTTTTTTTATTTGCCCCCTTTTTTATATTGCCCTGCATGAGCGTGGCCACCTGCAGAAAATTGTGTCAACATCCAGATCGTACCTAACCTAAGGGTAATCTAGTCGCCAAACACATCAATCCATCCACAGAGTACAGAAAAAGTAAGCAAACACAACAAAGCAATTTCATCCACAACATGCAGTGAAAACTACGAAAGACCCAGCACGCAGCAGTAAAGTAAACACCGGCCTAACCTAGATCTAGAGTTGGTTGTCCTAGCACATCATCTAAAGTGTGTGAGAAAGGTCGTGTGGCTTGGGTAGATCCTAAAGTGGGTTATTAATTGAAGTTGTCTAAAAGTTTGGATTTGTTAAGGCTTAGAAAGGGGGGTTTAGATTAAAATTTTAATGTTAATGAATTAAGAATTTTAATTAGAAATATTTTTAGAAGTTAATTGATTGCTACCTTTGTTTCACACCGAGGCCGTGAAGTTTATTTCACCTTCCTTGGGGCTAAGCTAATAGCCTCGTAGGCCTGGGTTACCCAGTAGCAATCGGGGTTAATTAAGTTATTTAAATTGGTTAGAATTAAAAAAAATGGATTAATACAAAAATGAGTTAATTACTAGTTTTAAAAGCTTTATTAATTTAAGTTTGCCATTAATTGATTCGTGGCGTTGTGCCACCAGGCTCGAGGAACCAGTCTCCTTAGGACACTTAGCCCCGCAGCACGGAGTAGTCCAGCCGATAAACCAAATTAATGTAATTGAATTAGGGATTTTTAAAATGTTAAATAATTAAAAATTAATTCATTTTAAGGTTTGATACCCTTTAGAATTCATTCATGGCGTTGTGCCACCAGGCTCGAGGAACCAGCCTCCTTAGGACACTTAGCCCCGCAGCCCGGAGTAGTCCAGCCAATAAACTTCAACTTTAGGGTGGTTGTTATGTTTTAAGAAGTTTGTTGAATGTTTTAAGCATTAAACCAATATTTTCTGAGTTTTAGAATGATTTTGAGCTTTTATGAATTTTTGAATATTTTAATCACTTAATTAAGAGGTTGAAAGTTGAATTTTTGATTAAGACCAAATTCTGGAATGTTTGTATTTTATTAAAATATTAGACCTTATTAGGAATTGAATGCAAGTGAGTTTGGGTGATTTGGATTTTTCTGGAATTAGTTATGAAGGTTTGAAGTTTTGACTACTTAATGAATTTTTGGGAACTTCTTAATTAGAGGGCTTTTTTGTGATTTTCCTCCAAATGAATCCCAAACTCCTTGAAATCAACTCCAAAGGTCAGAAATGACCTAAGGAGAGATTTCCAAGTGTTTGGGAAATTTTTGGAATTTTTAATATTTTTTAATTAATTAAATTAATTAAATATTGATTCTCACTTAAAATTAGATTAAGGTTCCAATTGCTGTCAAATAATTTTGGTTTTAATTTTCATGGGTTAAGTGTTTAATTATGGTCAGTTAGAGGGGTTAAACATCATTTTTGGGTTCAAAATGGATTTATTAGAATTTCGGGAAGGTTTAAAGGTTTAATTAAGGCTTAAACTTATGAAAATTAATTAGAGATCTTAATAACTTCTAAATTCAGTGAAAATTTTCCTAATGGCTATACATGTCACTAGGTTCAAGTGTTTGAAGTTCCAACTCAAGAGGAAGTGAATCCTAATTATTGAAAATATTCTAAGTTTTCTAAACATGTCCTTAATTATTGTCCTTAATGTCACTAGATTTGATAGGTTTGAATCAAGGTTTCTCTAACCCTTAACTTAATCATGACATAAGCACATAGAAACAATCAAATCCTAAAGCTAGGAGAGCCTAGGCTAAGTGCATGTGTGTGTACAACCTAAGCATGCAAATACTAACATAATCAACTTAACTTAAATCTTGATTAGTGAATAGTTGAAGCACAACTATGCACTAATCACTCCCCATCAATGTTATCCAATCAAGCTCAATCTAGGTTTAAAGTTTCAAAAGATCTCTCAATTATGTTAAAGGTTTAATATATATAATTTTAAGATAATTTTCAAAATATAGGTATTTTTTATATAAATCTATAAGGATATTAATTTTAAAATAAGATAATTTGAAATATCACTAAAATAAAATTTTGAAACTTGAGAGATCCTCTGATTTCAAATTTATTAAGATAATAGTTTTTTTTTTTAATTTTTTTTTTAAATATTCAATATTTAATAAAATATTAATAAACTATCAAAATACTTACATAATTCCAAACAATGTCAAATCTACTTAAATAATCCTGAAAATTTTCCTAGAGATCAACCATGTACTTAAAGACATGCATGCCAAGTTTCAGATAAAAATAATTTATATATAATTAATTAAAAATAAAATATACTTTTCTGTATTTCTTAAATTACTAATAAAATAATAACCAAAACAGTTTGATTTTATTTTTAAAATAAACTAGATGAAATTCTGAAAAGTTTGATATATTATACTCATTTTTTGACTTTGTATTTAATTTACTATGATTTTTTAAAGTTTCTGTAATTAAAATAAATTAAAACACATTTTCCTTAATTAAACGGCAGCGGTCAGACACGCGGTACGCGCGGATTCGCGGGATCGAAACCGCGTGACGGCGGGGTCACGCGTCGGCCGCGGGCCGCTTCACGCAGTTTTCACTTAACCACGTCAGCGGCTCGTGGCAGCCATTGGATCACAGCGGGTCTGATCCAACGGATGAGATCGAATCCCGCGGTTGATCTCTGTGGGACGAGATCGGACGGTGGGATTCGACTCCGCGGATTCTGATCCGAGGGCCCAGATGTCGCCGGACGGCTGATCGAACGACAGATCGAACACGCGGTTGGATCAGACCGCGGAAGGGCTCGATCTGGACCGTTGATCGAACGATCAACGGTCCAGAAAACGTACACTCACCGGAAATCGTGAGTGACGCCCTAGAAAACGTTTTTTGACTCGTTCTCTCGATCGGATGGGCCAAATCGCTTGAAATTTTAAACTTAAAGAGTAAGCATGAACAGAAAAAATGGGGAAAGATTGGTTTCAGCTAAGGCACTGAATACATGAAGCTATTTAAATCTATCTAATGTGAACTAGATCTAAGGTTTTAAGGGATTATACCGTTAGATCTTTGAAATTTCTGGATGGATGAGCTTGTAGACTGTCCAAGTGAAGATCCCTAGCACAAACCCGAGCTCAAACACGCCTGGATCGACTGCTACAGGCCTGGGACGGTCTAGGTGGTGGGCTCGCCGGAGAACTCGCCGCCGGTGACGTGCAACCACTTGGATTTTGTAGTGGGGAGGTAGAGAGGGCTCTGGAGATCCAAAACGAATTGAGAACTCGTTCTGGGAGGCTAGGGTTAGTGAGAGAAGCTGCCTTGATCCAATGCTTCAAAAGTCACCTTTTTTCCCAATTCAAGCGGCCTGGGCTGGATTGGATGGCTGGGATCGACTCCTGGACTCTCCAGATGATGCCACCTGTCCCTGGGAAAGCTGGAAGGCTGCGGCAAGGGCTGGACATGCCTCATTCCCATTGGGTGGACTTGGGATGAGTGGAGGGGAGCATTGCCACTTATGGCTAAACAAGGGGTGAAGCTCGGTTAGGGAGCTTATTAGAGAGCTTTAGGGCACTAATAGGTCGGCCTTGGGGAGTTAAATCAGGGAAAAAGGTGTAAAAGGCTGATTAAGACCTTTTAAATGGGTCTAAACCCTTGGTTTGACTAAATTGACCAGTCAACTGGTCAATGAGGCTGATGTGGCATCCAAGCAGGTCATGGAGCCTTTCCAAATGGCTGGATGGGTGTGGCTTGAGCTAGGTTCAATGGGTTGAAAGGTTTGACCATACAAATGGTTCTTTAAGCTTTGAGTTGACTGATTGACCAGTCAACCCCATCAAAGGTTTGTAGAATTGCACCTAGGTAGTCCAAATGGGCTGATTAGGTGGATTGGGGGGGTGGTTCCAAGAGCCATGCATGTCAATTGAATCAAGAAGGCTTAATGGGCCCTTAATGGGCTTTTAGGCCAAAACTGGTTGACTTGGTCAACCATTTGGGTTCAGGGGCTAGAAATAGATTCAACAAATTCAGAATGTCATCCTGAGTCTACTGGATATGGTCCCAGGGTTTGGAGGGGTCAATTTGGTCAAAATCACTATTTGAACCCTTAAGGGCTTATTTGGTCAACCTAGGTTGACTTGGTCAACCAGGTTGACCCAGGGTCTGGGTTTGGGCTCAACAGGTTTGAAATGATACTTTAAGGTTAATGGAAGTGGTTGGATGACTTAGAGAGGTCATTTGGGTCAAAACACATGTTTGGACCCTTAAAGGGCCTCTTGGGTCAAACCAGTTGACTTGGTCAACCAGGTTGACTCAAGGGTTGGAAATAGGTTCAAAAGATTTGAAATGACATTTGAAATTTGTTAAAGGTGGTTGCATCCAATTTGGAGCTCATTTGGTTTGAAATCCCTAATTGAGCCCCACAGGGGTATTTTGGTCAATTTTGACCTATTGATCAACTATGGTCAAAAATGGGTCTGGAAAATGCAGTTTACTACTCAATGGGTTAAAATCAAGGGTCTGGAGGTGATTGGAGGGTTGGATAAGGATTCCAGGGTCAAGATCTCAAAGGGGTTAGGTTCAGTGGCATAGGCTGTAAATATTTGAAGGTTTTATAGCCTTTGAATTTTAATTCAGATTCTGAGGTTAGAGACCTCAGAATGTGCTCAAAGTTGGAGGGTAACCTCTAGAGACATGTCCTATCACTTTGCAAGTGATAGACCCTGAATCAGAGATCATTTGACTGGGTTTTGAAATGTTTGAAAAATCTCTGAAAAGGGTGTTTAGAACAGGGCCTCTAGAGTTTGGATTTGAGTCTAAATTCTGGGTTTGGATTTGATTTGAAGTTTGAATTAATTTGGATTTGAATTGGATGGAGTTTGAGATTCAAATTGATCACAGGTAGGAATCAAATTGAAATTGGAGTGGATAAAATATAGGAATTGATTTAAAATTGAGGTTGATCAAGGGTGGAGATTGATTTGAAGTTGAAGTGATCCTAAGATCTAGAAGAATTCTAAGATCTAGGATTTAAGGGAATCTTAGGCTCTAGAATAGGCTCTAAGGTCTTGGATCTAGAAGGATCCTAAGGTCTAGAGTGGATCCTAGGGTCTAGGATTAAATCTGGATTCTAGAAGGGTCTTAGTGACCTCATACAAAAATGAGGTCAACAAATGGACCCCCAATGCGTGTAGTAGAAGGAACTTCTGCTGCACACATTGGCGTTGACCGAATGGAAGTAGAATTCTGAGAGTGAAGGGGAGATCATCTCCCATTCTCAAGCCTATAGGGTGCTAATAAGAGGCTTACACCTATTGGATAAGGAAAACTGGTAAAACCAAGGTAGGGAATACCTAACCTTGGGTCTAAGGAAGGGCATCACCCAACCTTAGGCCTACAGGATGCTGATAGAAGACTTACTCCTAGTAGACAAGGAAACTGGAGAAACCAAGGTAGGGAATACCTAGCCTTGGGTCTAAGGAAGGGCATCACCCAACCTTAGGCCTATAGGATGCTGATAGAAGACTTACTCCTAATAGGCAGATTAACTGGAAACCAAAGTAGGGAATACCTAGCTTTGGGTCTAAGGAAGGGCATCACCCAACCTTAGGTCTACAGGATGCTGATAGAAGACTTACTCCTAGTAGACAAGGAAACTGGAGAAACCAAGGTAGGGAATACCTAGCCTTGGGTCTAAGGAAGGGCATCACCCAACCTTAGGCCTATAGGATGCTGATAGAAGACTTACTCCTAATAGGCAGATTAACTGGAAACCAAAGTAGGGAATACATAGCTTTGGGTCTAAGGAAGGGCATCACCCAACCTTAGGTCTACAGGATGCTGATAGAAGACTTACTCCTAGTAGACGGATCAACTGGAAACCAAGGTAGGGAATACCTAACCTTGGGTCTAAGGAAAGGCATCACCCAACCTTAGGCCTATAGGATGCTGATAGAAGACTTACTCCTAATAGGCAGATTAACTGGAAACCAAAGTAGGGAATACCTAGCTTTGGGTCTAAGGAAGGGCATCACCCAACCTTAGGTCTACAGGATGCTGATAGAAGACTTACTCCTAGTAGACGGATCAACTGGAAACCAAGGTAGGGAATACCTAACCTTGGGTCTAAGGAAGGGCATCACCCAACCTTAGGCCTATAGGATGCTGATAGAAGACTTACTCCTAATAGGCAGATTAACTGGAAACCAAAATAGGGAATACTTAGCTTTGGGTCTAAGGAAGGGCATCACCCAACCTTAGGTCTACAGGATGCTGATAGAAGACTTACTCCTAGTAGACGGATCAACTGGAAACCAAGGTAGGGAATACCTAACCTTGGGTCTAAGGAAGGGCATCACCCAACCTTAGGCCTATAGGATGCTGATAGAAGACTTACTCCTAATAGGCAGATTAACTGGAAACCAAAGTAGGGAATACCTAGCTTTGGGTCTAAGGAAGGGAATCACCCAACCTTAGGTCTACAGGATGCTGATAGAAGACTTACTCCTAGTAGACGGATCAACTGGAAACCAAGGTAGGGAATACCTAACCTTGGGTCTAAGGAAGGGCATCACCCAACCTTAGGCCTATAGGATGCTGATAGAAGACTTACTCCTAATAGGCAGATTAACTGGCAAACTAGGATGGTGCCACGAAGGGCGTACTCCACCACTAGCGAATGGGAATCAGGATGGTGCCATGAAGGGCGTACTCCACCACTAATCCCTGAGTCAAATGCTAGGGTGGTGCCACGGAGGGCGTACTCCACCACTAGCGGGTCTAATCCTAAGGGGAGGAAAGACCTAACCTTAAGGAGAAGGCGAAGAGCGTTAAAAAAAATTAAAAAAAAAACTTAAAAAGAAAAAGGTAGAATCAAGTTGTAAATCAAGAAAAGGAAGTTTTATTAATTGATAAAATGAGCTACATCAAGCATAGTATTTCTTAAGGAAACGCCCATTGACAGGTAGCATTGGGTGGTTCCCTTTACAATCTACTAACTGATACGAGCCTCCTTCGTAGACAGTCTCTATAACGAAGGGTCCTTCCCATGTAGGTTCAAATTTGCCTCCCAGCTTCCGATGGGCCAAGATAGGCCTCCGAAGGACCAATACCAAGTCTCCCGCTTGGAAGGTCCTAGGTCGCACTAACTTGTCATGGGCTTGAACCATGCGGGATTTATACAACTCTAAACTTTGTTGAGCTTGGAGACGTTGGTCTTCAAGGCCTTCGAGTTCTTCCAATCGTAGTTTTGCATTTTGTTCATTGGTAATTTGATTCTGAACTGCAATTCTAAGCGAAGGGATTTGTATTTCCAAGGGCAGAACAGCCTCAGATCCGTACACTAGTGCAAACGGGGTGGATTGGGTCGGGGTTCTATAAGTGGTACGATAAGCCCACAGAGCTTCCACCAACCGCTCATCCCACTGCCGTTTGTTATCATCAAGGGTCTTTTTGACAATTTGCACCAAGGTTTTGTTGAAGGCCTCGGCCAATCCATTCGCCCGAGGGTAATAGATCGTCGAATATCTCCAATCAATATTATGGCGCCTTACAAAACTATTGATTTTTGTAGACTTGAATGCGGACCCATTATCGGATATGATTCTGCGAGGTACGCCGAATCGATATACAATGTGGTCACGAAAGAATTTTAAGACATGGTGTGATGTTACGTTTCGTAGGGGAATTGCTTCCGCCCATTTTGAAAAGTAATCAGTCGCTGCTAATATGAAACGATGACCTCTCGCAGAGGGAGGGTCAATCGGCCCAATGATATCCGTGCCCCAACTCTCGAAGGGCCACGAGGCTATCGTAGGGTGTAACACATTAGGCGGCTGATGTAAAACCACACCATGGACCTGACATTGATGACAGTGCTTTGCAGTGTTCATGCAGTCGTCAATCATTGTAGGCCAATAGTATCCAAGTCTTTTAATCTTCAATTTCATTTTTGGACCCGATTGATGAGCACCGCACAGTCCTGAATGAACTTCATTAACAATTTTCTGGGCATCTCGCTTGTTCAAACAGCGCAGCCACATGTGATCAAAGAACCGACGGTACAACAGATCGTTAACTAGTGCATATGATAGGGCACGTTTCTTAATCTGGTTGGAAAGTGATTTATCCTGGGGAAGCTTCCCTTCTTTAAGGTAATCGACTAAGGGTCGTCTCCAATCGCCTTCTTCGTTAGTTGTCGAAGAGGCAGAAAGGATCCGAAGGGGAGTCTTACTAATGTGTTCCAAATCTATAAGGGAGAGGGTCTTACGACCCTGTATCTCTATAGGGATGGAATCCTCCTCAGGACATGCAAATTCCTTTGCAATTTTAGCTAAGGCATCCGCCGCGGAATTGCTTCCACGGGGAACCCTATACCAAGTAGCAATAGGGATTTGTTCCAACAGGTGAAGTGTATACTGGTGATATCTTAGGAGATTCGGATTCAAGACTTTATAAGTTCCGGCGACTTGGTTAATAACCAGTTGGGAATCTCCAAAGATCTTAATCTCTTTAATCTCCATTAGAATTGCAAGTTCCAAACCAGTTATCAGAGCTTCGTATTCAGCTTCGTTGTTTGTGCAAGGCTCCGACAAGTGGTAGGAAAAATGTATCATTCCTTTTTCTGGTGTAATAAAACTTAGACCGACTCCAGCCTTTCCAGGAATTACAGATTGTTGAGTCGCAATCCTACGAGAGGATGCTGCTCCATCAAAATATAATTCCCAGATGGCCTCTCCAGATTCCCCCAAACTCATGATTTGTTCGTCGGGTAAGTCATCATTCAGAGGAGAATCTGCTGGCAGCGGGTGTGCTGCCAGAAAGTCGGCAACAGCCTGTCCCTTCACAGCACGAAGAGGAGTGAAAGTAATCTCAAATTGCAACAATATCATAGACCAACGAGCTAAACGTCCTGACAACGTAGGTCGGGTCATAAGATATTGCAAAGGATTAACTCTTGAAATCAAACTGATTGAGTGGGAGAGCATGTAATGCCTCAGTTTCTGAGCTGCAAAAACCAAAGCAAGACAATGCTTCTCAATTGACGGGTATCGAATTTCAGTAGGAAGGAGTCTTCGACTAAGGTAGTAGAGGGCATTCTCTTTCCCTTCGTCGTTAACTTGGGCCAACAGGGCACCTAAAGACTCATCTAGAGCTGCGGTGTAGAGGATTAATGGCTTTCCCGGAATCGGAGCTGCCAAGACTGGCGGGTTAGAAAGGTATTGTTTGATATCGTCAAAAGCATTCTGACACTTCTCGCCCCATACGAATTTAGTATCTTTTTTCGCAAGGACAGAAAAGGGTTGACATCTCCCGGAAAGATTAGAAATAAACCTCCTTATATATGCCAATCTACCTTGTAGAGACCTTAACTGAGTAAGACTCTTAGGGGATGGCATATCTAAGATGGCTTCAATTTTAGCAGGGTCTATCTCGATTCCGCGGTGCCTCACTACGAATCCTAAGAATTTTCCCGAGGCGACGCCAAAGGCGCACTTCAAAGGGTTCATTTTTAAATCGTAGCGGCGCAACCGTTCGAAAATGACTCTTAAGTCATACAGGTGAGCCTCTTTAACCTTGCTCTTGACAACTAAATCATCAATATAACATTCAACTTGATTATGAATTAAGTCGTCAAAGATACGGGTCATGGCCCGTTGGTAGGTTGCTCCGGCATTCTTTAAGCCGAATGGCATTACCTTATAACAAAAGATTCCAATAGGGGTTCTGAACGCCGTATTTCTCTCATCTTCAGGGGCCATCTTGATTTGGTTATAACCCGACGAGCCATCCATGAATGAGAAAATAGCATGTGAGGAGGCAATGTCCACCATGAGTTCTGGTATTGGTAGAGGGAACTCATCCTTAGGGCATGCCTTATTCAGATCCCTATTGTCGACACAAATCCGAATTTGACCGTTTTTCTTTCGAACTGGCACGACGCTGGCCACCCAAGAGGGATACTGTTCCTCTCGAATGAATCCGGCTTCTGCCAACTTCTTAACTTCAGAAACGACTTGTTGCTCAATCTCTAAGCGCATGCGTCGAGGAGCTTGTTTAACAGGGATGGCATCATGCCGAACTCCAAGTTTGTGAACTGCTACCTCAGCAGGCAAACCTGGCATTTCGTCGTATGTCCAGGCAAAGCAGTCCCTGAACTCGAATAACAACTGGATTAAGTCTTGGGTTTCACCCTCGCTCAACAAAGTACTTATAAAAATCGGACGGGGGTCATCATCGTTTCCCAAGTTAATTTCTCTCAACTCATCGACTGTCGACTTAATTTCCTCTTCAAATTCAGGGGGTGCATCCCGAACTTGAAGATCATCGGGATCGTCTAAAGTCTCCAAACAGAGTCCATCTAGAGGACAAGGAGGATCTGTAGGGACATTTGGAGAATCGAGATGGTAAGTTATCATTAGGCAATACTCATCATCATCGAATGAACTAACTGTTCCAAAGCCAATACCACTTGTTGGATTTTTATTTATTTTTGTTCGCCAAATATTCTCGTGGTATCTAGCTTGACCCTTAGTCCATCGGTATGGTATAGAACCTTTAGAAAAAGTGTTTTTTACACAAACAGGGAAGTAGCCGAAAGGTAATTCCATTAATTCATTAAAATCTGCCTCCTCAAGGGTTACATCACCTTCGTCCCTTGCGGAGGAGGAGCCAGGAAAGAATTTATGGACTTTCTTAACTTCACCATCCAAGTTGGGAGCCACTTTGACTTCCAACCCTACAACCCTGCCTACCGACAGTGGGGTCAGAGAAAGGGCCTCAATCCTTCTAGTGAGCTTTTCATATATTGTTAATTCAGGCTCGTCACTTTTAACTTTTGAAATATCTACCTCAGGGTCACTGTCCTGGTCTAAGGTGAGATCAAATTTTGGAGGAGTATTTATGTTTTGATAATCGAGAGAGAGGGCAGCACCTTGACTTTCTAGTTCACCATCGGAATCTGATTCCAAATCAATATACACAGGTGCTGCTCTTCTGTCTAATGAAGCGCGGCCTCGATCTCGTGCCCTTAAAGCCATCCTCCCGCCTCTTTGAGGTAATGTGCTTGGAGGTCTAAGGACAACGATATCAGAGTCGTCTTCACTACTCGATTGAATCATTTCTGGATTGATATTCTTATCTTTTTCTTTCTTTTGGTTGAATTTTTGTCCAACCATTTTCTCCTCAAATTTGATCTTTAATTTAGAACGGGACGAGGACCCTTTTGGTATGAAATATGCAGCATCTTCGTAGATTCCGATCTTTTGAATGGAGAATGGTTGCAAATCACCCTTAATCACATGTTCAATGCCGTCTCGTTGATACTTAACGCATTGGTGCAGGGTAGATGGAACCATTCTATATTCGTGAATCCAAGGTCTACCTAGAAGTGCGTTAAAAGAAGTAGTCGAATATATTATATGAAATTTAGCTTCAGTTTTTAACCCTCCTATTTCCAGGAGTAGAGTGATTGAACCTAAAGCTCTCTCGCCCTTCTCGTTGAACCCACGAAGCACCAACCTGTCGGTTGAAAGCTTGCTAGTATCAACTCTGAGATAAGCAAGAGTCTTTATGTTCATCACGTTGACCGATGCACCCGGATCAACAAGGACTCTTGATAACTTGAAATTTCCCACATCTACAGTGATGTAGAGGGGACGATTGTGGTCAGCAGTTCCCAAGAGTAAATCTTCGTCTGAAAAGGTAACCCCAGGGACCTCTTTGAAGTAGAGAGCCTCACCTTCTGAAGTTGCAGCCAACTGTGTTAAGCAAATCTCGGGATCGAGAAGTGCTTTAATTAGAGACTCCCTCATTTCTTTGGAAAGAAGGAGGGCGTCATAAATACTTAATTTTGCTAGCAACTTCCTAAGGTGGGCTAGAACATTGTAATCAACCTTAGGAACGACAGACTCGAAACCCGGAGGAATTAAAGGGAATTCTGGTTGTTGAGGGGAATCCGGACTTAGATTTTCGAATGAAGGTTGCTTGCCTTTGTCCTGAGGGGGCAACCTAGGGGGTAAGACTTTACCGCCACGGAGTTGCACCTGCTCGACATCTTCGGGCGGGCAAACTAGGGCAGTGTCTACACACACCATAGGTGTTGGATCATCATTTCCTGAAAGCGAGTCAGAATTTGAAAGTTCTATCAAGATAGGATTTCCTTGGAAATTGATTTGAGGGAAATCACTTTCTGATAAAGCTTCACATTCGACCTCTTCTTGAATAGTCGATTCGGGGAGGTTGGTTTGATTAACCTCGATATTTGCTTCATTAGGAGTTTGATTTAAAACAGGAGAGTCATCAATTTGCATTTGAGATTCATGGTTAATCATCAAGACAGAAGTAGAAGGATGTTTTTTATTCATCTTTTGATCCTTCGCCTTTGATGGGGCAAAGTAAAAGTCAGATAACAAAAGAGGGGAAAGGGTTTTAACACCACCATCCGCCATTCTAATACATCTCTCATCTACACATTTCCTCTCTACAAAATCAGATTTCTCTTCTTTTACATTTTTCTCAGTAGTTCCTAAGACTACTGGAGAGGGAAGTGGCTCAACATCCTTCTGCGAAGCGTCCAGGTCAACTTTCCACACCGGGGCTTGGGCTATCGTAGTCAGCTGTTGAGAAAGACGAAAAGACTTGTTAATCGACTTTTTAAGTGCCCGGGACAAAGCAATGTCCCAACCATCTTCAACAAAACAAGAAGAGTTAAGAGGATTACATGAAATGGTCTTAATTGAAGCCTTTTCTGGATCAACCAAGTATTATGATGTTACCTTGGGTGTAGTTCCTCTCAAGCCAATCTTTGAACACAACGCAGTCCTCAAGAGGGTGACTAAGCATCCTGTGGTACGGGCAATACTTGGGATCATCTTTCTTGCTCTCATCCTCAGGCCTCCTAGCCTCTGGCAACTGAAAATCTGGTTTCTTTAACAGACTTCTGAAGATCTTCTTAACTGACTCCCTTTTAAATGGATAAGGCTTTGCCAATCTCTCTCTAAAAGGGATGAAGGAGGGATCTCTAGTATGTTGAGGAACTATCTGAAAGGGCTGCTTCTGAGGCGGCTGTGGTGGAAGTGGAGTGCTAGGCTGACTAATCACTGGCCTCTTTCCTTTATCTACTGCTGAGACCACAACTTTCTTTTCAAATGTTTTCACCAATTTTGGACCCTTCCTTTCTTCAGGCTGTTCTCGTAAGAATGGCATCCTAGGAGCCTCTTCCTGCAAATTGCTAGCCTTATTGAGAAGTTTCTCAAAAGTTTTAATAGTGAAACCCTTCAGGAGAAAAGCAACAGGACCGTGGATATTCTTCAAAAGAATCTCCACAGCATGTTGCTCTTGCAACTGGGGTTCACACTTCATCGAGAGGTTTCGCCACCTCAAGATGTACTCAACCAGAGACTCTCCCGGCTTTTGCTTTTCAACCACGAGATCGCCCACAGTGGTGCGTTGTTGCGCTCCAGAAAATCTCTTAAGAAAGAGGTTTTCTAGGTCGCTAAAGGTTCTTACTGAACCGTTGGGCAGATCGGCGTACCATTCAAAAGCAATGCCGGATAGACTACTTACAAATTGGCGAAATAGTAGAGCATCTGACCCTCCTGCATTGCAACAGCTTGCTCGGAAGTGGGCCAGATGTTGTCTCGGATTTTCGATTCCAGTGAAAACTTTAAAAGTTGGTGGCACAAAGCCCTTTGGGTAAGGAACTAAGTCATATTCCTCGGGGTAGGGTCTACCCTTTGAAATAGACACAGTTCCTTGAGCATGGGCTAAGGCCTCCCTTACCTGGTCCTCAATTAACTGCTTGATATCCTTCTGAGGTGGGATTGAAGGAATGGAGGAGACTGCAGGGTGAACTGGAGGTGTCTCTACTGGACAAGGGAGAGTCACAGGTGGTGACTCGAGAGGTCTGGAATTAAATTCTGCCCTTTTGGCCTTTTCTGTGAGCTCTCGAGCTGACTGGTGGATCATAAAAGACTCTTGCTGTGATTTGTCCAACTTCTCTTGCATTTCTCTAACTTGTGACATCATGCTAGCAAGCTGAGTCTCCAAGTTTTTTATGTGTTCTTCATCTCTATCTTTCACAGACTCATCTGACTCTGACTCAACAGCATGTGGATCATCCTCTTTAGCAAATCGACGCTTGCTGGGCTCAGCTTCTTTATTAGATCCTCTAGTTTCAACCACATGAATGCCCCCAACATAATCATCTTCATCTCCAAGGAGATCATCCGTATCAGGGTCAAAAGAAGCCATTCCCTCTTTGTTCAACAAAATGTTTCTTATTTCTTGGACTACCTCCTCGACCGGTCTATCCCCAATTGATTTAGGGTCAAGGGGTAAGTATCCTTTATACTCAGCCATATCAAACAACTCTTCAGAATCCATAAGGGCAATGATTTCTGTAAGTTTTGGATTAGGATCTGGTTGAGACTTTGTATCCGGTTCATCTTCCATTTCTAAATCCTGGTCAATTCTCTCCTCTTCGACTATCCCAGAGCTGGTAGTCAGAAGAGTGGCATCCTCTACAGGGAGAGGGACATATTCCTCAGGAGAAGTAGGAGCTTGTAAAGTGATAGTTCCCACATCTGGTAAGGTAAGGTCCTCAGACACCTGACTAAGGGGCCTAGGAATGACACTCGAACTTTGGGGATCATCAACTGGGGTAGCAGGAACGGTGACTATTGGATCCGGAGTCAGACTGACTGTGGCAGGACTGTCAACTATAACAACTGGAGTACTAGCCTGAACATCCATCAATTCAACTGAACTCGGAGTAGGGTTGGCTGAAACTCGTTGGAGCTGCAGAATGAACTTAGAAGTTCTAGGAGGTGGTGGCAGATTCTCCAACTTAGTTCTCTTTGGCACATATTTCCTTTCAGGAGATTTAGGTCTTTTTCCTTTAAGATCCACAGACTTTTGAACTTCAACCCCCTTTGGTTTAACAATCACTGAGGCCAATCTTACAGGTTTATGTGGGGGTACCGGGGGTCTACCAGTAGAGTGGCGGCCTCTCTCGGACCCAGTCAACACAATACCCTCTGTTTGAGAGGACAGAGGGCGTGGCACCCAGTGATATCCATCAACCAGTACTGAAGTAGCGGGCTGTCTAACATACTTCTTATTCTTTCTAACGAATTGTGGGGTTAAATTCTTTGCCTCGGATACTTCTTCCTTCAGCACTTCTTTTTGGAAGCGATGTGAGATCACTCCCTTCAATTGTTTCACATATTCTTCTTTAGTCTGTCCAGTCTGTGCAGCGCAGGTATGAATTATATTTCTCAAAGTCCTTGTCTTTTGGAGATGTCTTTCTTTCTGAGTTTTCTTGGTCGAGTAGTCGACCGGGCATGGTGGAGAACGGGCTATTCTAGCTATCCTCTCCTCCCCTTGAGCTGAAGCCAGGGGGTAAAAGCGACTTCCCTTTAGGAGGGGAGAGGAAGCAGGAATAGGTAGCTCCTCAACAGCCTCAGGTTCTACTTGAGCCAAGGTCTTAAAGGGTAGAACTCTCTTAGCCTTAGAGATTTTCTTTCTAAGTCCAGAACTAGACCCTTCTTCGAAAACAGACTTAATTTCAGTGGGAGGCTCAACAACTGGTTCAGACTGTTTCTGATCATCACTGACTACTGGCAAGGTGGGTGCAGATCCCACAATTAACTCAACTACTGGGGGAGTTTCCTTACTGGCATCCAAACTAACAATCTGGTGTCCGTCCATAGAGAGCTCTAGAGTACTAAATCCCATTCCAAAAATAACAGTGCTCCCTTGGTCATTAACAATCGAAGACAACTCTCGGTCAAAGGAGAAAATCAGTTGGCCAGCCATTTGAAATTTTCTGAAAGTTAAAGAAAATGATTGAAATTAGATCCTTTTTGAAAAGAGTGGTAAAAAGTATTTTTTTTTTTTTTTTTTTTTTAAGTATGACATATGTTGGCCCACGAGGAAATCGTATGGGGTAACACATGACAACTTAGAGTTTAAGAAATTTTTTGAGGAAATTTTGAGAATTTGAAAGGGGTTTTCTTACAGGTTCCAAAACACAACGGACAGAGTTTCCCCTTGCCCGAAGGCTTATGGAATTGTGAGAAAACCCAAGTAAAAAGGAATAGTTTAACCCTCCCCACCCTTAGAAGTCAAAGGGGGAATGAGGGGGTTAAAACTAAAAAGGTTTGGAATGAAATCAAAAAATTTGAATTCTTTTCAATTTTAAGGATTTATATGTTGAACGAGAAGTTTATCGACCATAAATCCATAAAATTAAAAAGGATATCCAGAGATCTGATTTGACACTGTCGCCTCACAGGCTATGCTGGGGCAGAAGGTCAAAATCAGAACAAAAATCTAAATAAAACCAAATTTGGAGGTGGAACCTCTCTTTTAATATTTTGTTATTACTTTAGATGTTGGCCACACTCACCCAAGGAAGAAATGAGCAGAGGGACCAACGGAAGAAATGATAGTTAAAACTACCGATGAAACAAAATTTTGCCATTATTAAAGATGGAGAGAGAGATTTGTCCCACCGGGCGTGCCATTTTTTTGTTGGTGGAATTTTGAAAATATGTTTTGAAAATATTGGTTTTCTTTGGGAGTTAAAGTTAAATTCTAATTCTAAAATTGAATCATCCTGTTAGAAAGAATATATCACCTCGAAAGATGAAAATAAAATTTCATAACGGCGTTCAGATTTAGAATTATGAAATTCATCTTGAATATTGTGAGCGGATGCTAAAGAGAAATTCATATGACCCCGAAGGGTCAAAATGAGGTTCAATTGAATATCCAGCTACAATATTCAAGAAGTGTGATCGTTAGGTTCACATCCAAAGCCTTATCAAAGAAAGATGTATCTCTCCGAAGGGAGAAAATATCATTCGATGATAATTCTTTAAATATGATAATAATGATCACTAGTATTTTAAGTTTTTCCAAAGAAATCCAATTGAGTTTTGAAAAATTAATTTTTAAAATCAGGTGTGTGTGGTTCTAAATCTCCTACGAGCGCAAGCCCTCGTAGTTAATTACATCGTAGGGAGATAAAATCTCCTACGAAAACTCTCGATTAAAATAGTGGTAAAATTTTATTAGATTTTCTAGGAGTGATATCAAAAAGGAAGTGAATTTTTGGAAATCAAAAGGGAATGGATCAAAATTGAGCAGTTATTAACGGAGTTAAAGGATGAGAAGTAGGGGACACTTTGAGATTCCAGAACCATCCGGAAGTGTCCCAACTTAATCTAAGTGTTGGGCTTTATGTTTTAGGATTGAAATGAAGCTTTAATTAGAATTGAGCATTTTATTAGAAATTTGGGATTAGATTCCCGAAGTTTGGGGTCTTATAATCAAAGATCTGCCCCGGGACCTAAATCTATTTTGGACACTGGACCACAGTCGTCCGATCCTAACTAATGCAGTGCAAGGTCTGGACTTACCCCGGCCTGGATTGGGGAGCCAGCTAACCACCTAACCGATTTAAAAGAGATGAATCCGGTCTTTTATGAAAGAGTGGTAGGGACGTTATAATTAAAGTTTTGAAGAATTGGGGCCGACATCTAGAGATTCTCCTAATTGACCCCTTTGACTTATGTTGGGTGCAAAAATGCTAAGGACTATGAAATTAAAATTTTGACTCTTTAATTTGTATCTAATGCAATGCATGCTGGTCGACAACTTTCAAATCAAGTATGCTTGAAATTTTAAAAACAGGCTTATAAAATAATTTTTTAGAAGACTGGACTTCCCCAGGTCCGGCACCTCGTCCACATAGGTCAGACTATCCGGACTCTACCCGCAGGCGGGGAAGGGTCTAAAACAAGGAAAGAAGAATGCAAAAATATGCATGCGACCCCGGGGTCGATCCCCGGCTAATTCCCTAGATTCGTTATCTTTCTATGTTATTTAGACTCACTAAAATTTTAGACTTTTAAAATTATGAGTAGAAAACTTTCACACCCTCACGAGCCTCACGTATCCAGGCGAAAACAAAGAGCGGCATGCAATCGCCAAAAAAAACTAGTAAAAACAAGTAATCCTAAAGGCAATCAATTCATCACATCAAATATTAACTAATTAATAAATGTCCATAGGCAAAGTTGCCTTGCTTATTACAAACCAGAATATTACAGAAAGTAAAGTGGCCGGGCACCACTGACAACAACCCGGATTCTAAACCTAGTAATGACGCAAGTTTTTTTTTTTTTTTTGAGTGGGATACTCTCAATTTTCAAATCTTCAAATCTTCAATCTCATTCTTCTCTTGACTCCTTTTCTTCAATCTTCTTGGAATCTTCGTAGTGGATTACCCAAATGGACAAGAGGGCACTTCCCTCTAAGGGGGAGGCCACTCTCTCCTCTTTGGGTAAGGAAGAGGTATGATCCAAATTTGGATTTCCAAATGGAAAAGGAGTGTTCCCTAAAGGGGTATCCTTTCCTCTTTGGAATCCAAGCTTTGGATCTATGTATCCCAACTCAAAATGAACTTTCACAACACTTGACACTTACACAAATTACATTGATATCAAAATAAAAATCTAGACTCACCTGCAGGGTTATCCTAAGCAATTAATATAAATAAAGCAGTTATTCTCAAGCAGTTGTATATGAGCAGAAAAGAAAGTAAACACGCTGGCCACGCTCTTTTTATGATTTGGGGGCTTTAGCAGCTGAAGCACCTGTGCAAAGAGTTTATAATATTTATGCATTTTTTTTATTTGCCCCTTTTTTTATATTGCCCTGCATGAGCGTGGCCACCTGCAGAAAACTGTGTCAACATCAAGATCGTACCTAACCTAAGGGTAATCTAGTCGCCAAACACATCAATCCATCCACAGAGTACAGAAAAAGTAAGCAAACACAGCAAAGCAATTTCATCCACAACATGCAGTGAAAACTACGAAAGACCCGGCACGCAATAGTAAAGTAAACACCGGCCTAACCTAGATCTAGAGTTGGTTGTCCTAGCACATCATCTAAAGTGTGTGAGAAAGGTCGTTTGGCTTGGGTAGATCCTAAAGTGGGTTATTAATTGAAGTTGTCTAAAAGTTTAGATTTGTTAAGGCTTAGAAAGGGGGGTTTAGATTAAAATTTTAATGTTAATGAATTAAGAATTTTAATTAGAAATATTTTTAGAAGTTAATTGATTGCTACCTTTGTTTCACACCGAGGCCGTGAAGTTTATTTCACCTTCCTTGGGGCTAAGCTAATAGCCTCGTAGGCCTGGGTTACCCAATAGCAATCGGGGTTAATTAAGTTATTTAAATTGGTTAGAATTAAAAAAAATGGATTAATACAAAAATGAGTTAATTACTAGTTTTAAAAGCTTTATTAATTTAAGTTTGCCATTAATTGATTCGTGGCGTTGTGCCACCAGGCTCGAGGAACCAGCCTCCTTAGGACACTTAGCCCCGCAGCCCGGAGTAGTCCAGCCGATAAACCAAATTAATGTAATTGAATTAGGGATTTTTAAAATGTTAAATAATTAAAAATTAATTCATTTTAAGGTTTGATACCCTTTAGAATTCATTCATGGCGTTGTGCCACCAGGCTCGAGGAACCAGCCTCCTTAGGACACTTAGCCCCGCAGCCCGGAGTAGTCCAGCCAATAAACTTCAACTTTAGGGTGGTTGTTATGTTTTAAGAAGTTTGTTGAATGTTTTAAGCATTAAACCAATATTTTCTGAGTTTTAGAATGATTTTGAGCTTTTATGAATTTTTGAATATTTTAATCACTTAATTAAGAGGTTGAAAGTTGAATTTTTGATTAAGACCAAATTCTGGAATGTTTGTATTTTATTAAAATATTAGACCTTATTAGGAATTGAATGCAAGTGAGTTTGGATGATTTAGATTTTTCTGGAATTAGTTATGAAGGTTTGAAGTTTTGACTACTTAATGAATTTTTGGGAACTTCTTAATTAGAGGGCTTTTTTGTGATTTTCCTCCAAATGAATCCCAAACTCCTTGAAATCAACTCCAAAGGTCAGAAATGACCTAAGGAGAGATTTCCAAGTGTTTGGGAAATATTTGGAATTTTTAATATTTTTTAATTAATTAAATTAATTAAATATTGATTCTCACTTAAAATTAGATTAAGGTTCCAATTGCTGTCAAATAATTTTAGTTTTAATTTTCATGGGTTAAGTGTTTAATTATGGTCAGTTAGAGGGGTTAAACATCATTTTTGGGTTCAAAATGGATTTATTAGAATTTCGGGAAGGTTTAAAGGTTTAATTAAGGCTTAAACTTATGAAAATTAATTAGAGATCTTAATAACTTCTAAATTCAGTGAAAATTTTCCTAATGGCTATACATGTCACTAGGTTCAAGTGTTTGAAGTTCCAACTCAAGAGGAAGTGAATCCTAATTATTAAAAATATTCTAAGTTTTCTAAACATGTCCTTAATTATTGTCCTTAATGTCACTAGATTTGATAGGTTTGAATCAAGGTTTCTCTAACCCTTAACTTAATCATAACATAAGCACATAGAAACAATCAAATCCTAAAGCTAGGAGAGCCTAGGCTAAGTGCATGTGTGTGTACAACCTAAGCATGCAAATACTAACATAATCAACTTAACTTAAATCTTGATTAGTGAATAGTTGAAGCACAACTATGCACTAATCACTCCCCATCAATGTTATCCAATCAAGCTAAATCTAGGTTTAAAGTTTCAAAAGATCTCTCAATTATGTTAAAGGTTTAATATATATAATTTTAAGATAATTTTCAAAATATAGGTATTTTTTATATAAATCTATAAGGATATTAATTTTAAAATAAGATAATTTGAAATATCACTAAAATAAAATTTTGAAACTTGAGAGATCCACTGATTTCAAATTTATTAAGATAATAGTTTTTTTTTTAAATTTTTTTTTTTTAAATATTCAATATTTAATAAAATATTAATAAACTATCAAAATACTTACATAATTCCAAACAATGTCAAATCTACTTAAATAATCCTGAAAATTTTCCTAGAGATCAACCATGTACTTAAAGACATGCATGCCAAGTTTTAGATAAAAATAATTTATATATAATTAATTAAAAATAAAATATACTTTTCTGTATTTCTTAAATTACTAATAAAATAATAACCAAAACAGATTGAATTTATTTTTAAAATAAACTAGATGAAATTCTGAAAAGTTTGATATATTATACTCATTTTTTGACTTTGTATTTAATTTACTATGATTTTTTAAAGTTTTTGTAATTAAAATAAATTAAAACACATTTTCCTTAATTAAACGGCGGCGGTCAGACACGCGGCACGCGCGGATTTGCGGGATCGAAACCGCGTGACGGCGGGGACACGCGTCGGCCGCGGGCCGCTTCACGCGGTTTTCACTTAACCACGTCAGCGGCTCGTGGCAGCCATTGAATCACAGCGGGTCTGATCCAACGGATGAGATCGAATCCCGCGGTTGATCTCTGCGGGACGAGATCGGACGGTGGGATTCGACTCCGCGGTTTCTGATCCGATGGCCCAGATGTCGCCGGACAGCTGATCGAACGACAGATCGAACGCGCGGTTGGATCAGACCGCGGAAGGGCTCGATCTGGACCGTTGATCGAACGATCAACGGTCCAGAAAACGTACACTCACCGGAAACCGTGAGTGACGCCCTAGAAAACGTTTTTTGACTCGTTCTCTCGATCGGATGGGCCAAATCGCTTGAAATTTTAAACTTAAAGAGTAAGCATGAACTGAAAAAATGGGGAAAGATTGGTTTCAGCTAAGGCACTGAATACATGAAGCTATTTAAATCAATCTAATGTGAACTAGATCTAAGGTTTTAAGGGATTATACCATTAGATCTTTGAAATTTCTGGATGGATGAGCTTGTAGACTGTCCAAGTGAAGATCCCTAGCACAAACCCGAGCTCAAACACGCCTGGATCGACTGCTACAGGCCTGGGACGGTCTAAGTGGTGGGCTCGCCGGAGAACTCGCCGCCGGTGACGTGCAACCACTTGGATTTTGTAGTGGGGAGGTAGAGAGGGCTCTGGAGATCCAAAATGAATTGAGAACTCGTTCTGAGAGGCTAGGGTTAGTGAGAGAAGCTGCCTTGATCCAATGCTTCAAAAATCACCTTTTTTCCCTATTCAAGCGGCCTGGGCTGGATTGGATGGCTGGGATCGACTCCTGGACTCTCCAGATGATGCCACCTGTCCCTGGGAAAGCTGGAAGGCTGCGGCAAGGGCTGGACATGCCTCATTCCCATTGGGTGGACTTGGGATGAGTGGAGGGGAGCATTGCCACTTATGGCTAAATAAGGGGTGGAGCTCAGTTAGGGAGCCTATTAGAGAGCTTTAGGGCACTAATAGGTCGGCCTTGGGGAGTTAAATCAGGGAAAAAGGTGTAAAAGGCTGATTAAGACCTTTTAAATGGGTCTAAACCCTTGGTTTGACTAAATTGACCAGTCAACTGGTCAATGAGGCTGATGTGGCATCCAAGCAGGTCATGGAGCCTTTCCAAATGGCTGGATGGGTGTGGCTTGAGCTAGGTTCAATGGGTTGAAAGGTTTGACCATACAAATGGTTTTTTAAGCTTTGAGTTGACTGGTTGACCAGTCAACCCCATCAAAGGTTTGTAGAATTGCACCTAGGTAGTCCAAATTGGCTGATTAGGTGGATTGGGGGGGTGGTTCCAAGAGCCATGCATGTCAATTGAATCAAGAAGGCTTAATGGCCCTTAATGGGCTTTTAGGCCAAAACTGGTTGACTTGGTCAACCAGTTGAGTTCAGGGGCTAGAAATAGATTCAACAAATTCAGAATGTCATCCTGAGTCTACTGGATATGGTCCCAGGGTTTGGAGGGGTCAATTTGGTCAAAATCACTATTTGAACCCTTAAGGGCTTGTTTGGTCAACCTAGGTTGACTTGGTCAACCAGGTTGACCCAGGGTCTGGGTTTGGGCTCAACAGGTTTGAAATGATACTTTAAGGTTAATGGAAGTGGTTGGATGACTTAGAGAGGTCATTTGGGTCAAAACACATGTTTGGACCCTTAAAGGGCCTCTTGGGTCAAACCAGTTGACTTGGTCAACCAGGTTGACTCAAGGGTTGGAAATAGGTTCAAAAGATTTGAAATGACATTTGAAATTTGTCAAAGGTGGTTGCATCCAATTTGGAGCTCATTTGGTTTGAAATCCCTAATTGAGCCCCATAGGGGTATTTTGGTCAATTTTGACCTATTGATCAACTATGGTCAAAAATGGGTCTGGAAAATGCAGTTTACTACTCAATGGGTTAAAATCAAGGGTCTCGAGGTGATTGGAGGGTTGGATAAGGATTCCAGGGTCAAGATCTCAAAGGGGTTAGGTTCAGTGGCATAGGCTGTAAATATTTGAAGGTTTTACAGCCTTTGAATTTTAATTCAGATTCTGGGGTTAGAGACCTCAGAATGTGCTCAAAGTTGGAGGGTAACCTATAGAGACATGTCCTATCACTTTGCAAGTGATAGACCCTGAATCAGAGATCATTTGACTGGGTTTTGAAATGTTTGAAAAATCTCTGAAAAGGGTGTTTAGGACAGGGCCTCTAGAGTTTGGATTTGAGTCTAAATTCTGGGTTTGGATTTGATTTGAAGTTTGAATTAATTTGGATTTGAATTGGATGGAGTTTGAGATTCAAATTGATCACAGGTAGGAATCAAATTGAAATTGGAGTGGATCAAATATAGGAATTGATTTAAAATTGAGGTTGATCAAGGGTGGAGATTGATTTGAAGTTGGAGTGATCCTAAGATCTAGAAGAATTCTAAGATCTAGGATTTAAGGGAATCCTAGGCTCTAGAATAGGCTCTAAGGTCTTGGATCTAGAAGGATCCTAAGGTCTCGAGTGGATCCTAGGGTCTAGGATTAAATCTGGATTCTGGAAGGGTCTTAGTGACCTCATACAAAAATGAGGTCAACATCTCCATGTCAATTTTATGAACCTACATTATTAAGTCCAACTCAATATGTTGGGTTTTAAAATTATAAGGAATCATGTTGATCTTTTTTCTAAGATCTCAAAATTTTAAAACTTTTAGCTTTAACATTCCTCCTCTAAATAAGTTAAAAGTGTGGAAGATTCAAGCAAATAACACACTCAAATTTTTTTGCTAATTTTGTAAGCCTTCAAGTTGAGCACAAACTGTGTTTCAAAATCTAGGGAAAATTCATCAATTTTTTAAGATTAAAGGTCTTTTCAAAACTCAGTTTGAAATTGACATTGTCATTTGCTACCATACAACACTCCCTTGTAGTCTAGTATATTTAGTAAAAATTTCAATCTCCTTTAAATCATAACTACTCTTTATTGCTTATCATCAAATATTGGGTCATAAGTTTTATAACTCGACATATATGAGAAAATATAGGGCTTGTTATCATTTTTAGAGTTTAATTTCAAAAATATCTTATTCCAATTCTTCTTTCAAATTCCAAAACCTCAACTCAAATCAAATGGCCAAGAAGCTTATTTCACCTTTGAGAAGGGTTTAACCTACAAAGAGATTGATTTTAGAAAAATAAGTCAATTTGGTTTGGGATTTCAAACTATTGAGTTGTCAATGAATGTGGAAAAATTAGTTAACCTTGATGTTGCTATGCTTTGGGTCTGAGGCTGAATACCCTAATCACAATGTGGAGGAAGGAGAGTCAAAAGTTCATACTGAGAATACTGAAGTAAAATTTATTCTTAAGGAAGGATGGACTTTTGGGATCTTATTTACTTGTAAAAAATTAGAAGAATAATTATTTAATAAGGGCCAGAAAGAAGATTGAAAAAATAAGGAAGTTTATTGAAGTTAAGACTCTGGGTTAAGTAAATCTAGAGGCTGATGAGGATCAACATATCCCTACCTCCTTTCCCCTCCTTAAAGGGAGTCATTTCTACCCCTTAGCTATTGTTTTAGGGGAGAAGAGGGCGACTAGGAAAGCTAGTTACCCAAAATGCCCGATAGACTACTAAATTAAAAAATCTCTATAAGAAAAATGATTGCAAAGAACCAGTATTTTGCGGAATATAATCATACATGCGTTGTCCAGGCATGTGAACAAATTATTGCAAAGAACCAGTATTTTTATGAATATAATCAATACATGCGGTGTCTAGGTTTGTGAAACTAAGGACCAATATATAAGACACCTGTAGGGGATGATCTCATATAAGTTTGAAAAGAAAATCCTTAAGGAAGAAATATCTTAAACAATAAATTTAAATCCTAAGCCAATATGGAAGAAAGAGAAGTTTGTGAGATAGCAAACTACTTTTGTATAGGTAGATGGTTAAAAGTGGGTATAATACCCTCCACCCTTTAAAATGGAGAGGATTATACTTAATGGACTTGGAAAGGGCCACCATTCTACTAGCATGCCACTAGTGCCCTCGCCAAAGTTTTTAAAACTGACCTCAGCAGTAGTGAAAACTAAGGAGGGTTCTGAAATTAAATAGGTGATTGAAACTAAGGGAAATAGGCCCAAGTCCCCAAAGAAAGTATATCCCTAAGAAGATTAGTATAGTTGATGTTCTTCCACCTTATATTGAGCCATCTCGATCTTCAGTCAAGCCATCTCAAAGCCCAATCAGTGTTGCCCACACCCTAGTTAATCTAGTGGATGCCCTACTTGGTTTTGTATTTGTTAGTTCAATTGATGTTGTAGTTATTAATTAAGCTGATACTTCAATTGTTATCTCAAATATGTCCTTGACAATCTCTCTCAGATTCTACCTATTGTATCTGAGCTCCACTCCCAAAGATCTGAGGACTTTACCCTACCTGATATGGAGGCTATTACTGTCCAAGGCCTTACATCACCTTCTAAAATAGATGTCCCTCACCCAGTCAAGGATGCCACCCTTCAAACTACCAACCCCAGGGAAGTAAAAGGGGAGGGGACCATCCAAGATGAAGACAAGGAAATTATTGAACAATTAATGGTAGAGCCTTAGACATTTGATGATCTTAAGCTTCAAGCCATCATTTCTAAGCTACAAGATAATGAGTTTTATGATATGATGGATTAAAAGGGCTACTTAACCATCAACCTTGAAGAAATAAGGAATCGACCTGTAGACGAGGTAATACAGGATATTAAGGACATCTTTTTTCTTTTTTTTTTTGGTAAAAACCCACAGAGGGGCCTACGTGTTAATAAATAGAAATAATTACAAAGTCCTTAAAAGAGACCATCAGCTCATTAATGCTTAAACAAGCTACAAAATAATGTAAAGGAAAACCTACGAGCCGATAGTCTCCACTAAGCAAAAATATAGGATAACCTAGTAACATACTAACAATGCTATAGTTAAGCATCCAAAGAAGAAAGATATAAGTAAGGAAATGAAGCAAAATCTTCCTGCAAAAAAACTTGATGTCAGCCATAAGCAACTCCACCTGCAAATTAAAAAGGCTGCAAAGGAAAAAGCTATGACACAATAATTTATACAAAAACCCGAAATGATTGTCTAAATTTAGGATAGAACTAAAATAAGAATAATATAACCCAAGATCCAAACCAAGGAACCACATAAAGCAAAAAATGAGGATAAAGACTTATAGAGCTCAGGATAAAATTAGAACAAGAAACCTCATTAAGGTAATCAACAAGCCACTCAATCTTACCCTCAAGAGCAATCAACAACAGCCACTCAAAGAGACCCTAACAACAAAGCTTAAAGCCTCAAGAAGAAGAACAAAAATCCTCCATAATAGCACAAATACCCAGCCCAAAATAATAGTCCAAGCTAATAAACCTAAATAGTTGATACAGAAAACAAGCCAAAGCCCTAAGAGCGTTGAGGACCAACCAACTCATGCAAGCAGTAAATCGAGAATAGAGCCAACACAGCCCAAAAACCCAGCCAAACTCCCACGGATACCCCCAGCCAGCCAAAACAACAACATGAAGGTAGAAAAACAACATTAAGAAATACCATCAGCTAAATAACATGTGCAATCACAGCTAAAGTCTATATCGAACAAGACATCAACTGAAATGAGTGACATAGAGAGATGCCAGCAGTAAATCAATAACAACACAAAGAACCATATAAGCCCCCATAAGAGTAACAACCCAAATATGACACACCTCAAATAGTAACACCAAAAATCACCAAGCCCTCCGACAAAGAGAATAAACACAACAATAAAGAGCACCATAAACCTAGCTAGAAATAATGGCCCAAGTTAATCAACAAAAAGGTGATATAGAAACCAAGCCAAAGTCCTAAGACCATAGAGGACCAACCAACGCATAAGAGTAACTAGTAAATTGAGAATAGAGCTAACACTACCCTAAAGCACAGCCAAACTCCCACGGATACCCCTAGCCAGCCACCTGAAGGTAGGAGAGCAATGATGGAAAATACCATTAGCTACATAATATGTGAAATCTCAACTAAATTCTATATCCAAAAAGACATCAGCTAACCTGAGAGACATAAAGAGATGCTAGCATTAAATCAAAAATAAGACATAGAACCACATAAGCCCCCATAAGCAGAACAACCCAGACCTGACAGACCTCAAATAACAACACCAAAAACCATGAGGCCTTACGACCAAGAGAACAAAATCAATAAAAAAGAGCACCATATAACTCCAGGAAGAAAAAAACAACAAAGAAAATAGCCCAAGCATAACCAAAGCAGCACCCCCATGGATAACCAGCAACCAAAGTGGTCGATACAAGCAACTAATGCTAAAACACCACTAACCACTGGCAGATAAAATAACGACTCCAACATAAAAACCAACCCAACCATAAGAAATCACAACAAACCCTAACACACCTCTAGGAAACCAAAAGAACCTCACAAACATAGAAAAATAAGAATAAAACCTGAAACACAAATTAAATTTAAACATAGGGAAGACCAAGTGCATCCAGTCTAAGAAAATCTTTAAGTTCCATAGGAATGGTTGACCCAACAAAAGCTTAAAAACACTCAAGAATACACACCCAATTAACAAGCCAAGAGGTACATGCATTACCATCCTTACAAATATGGTGAAATGAGTAATTCATAAATAACAACATATTTTTAATTTCTCTGGCTTGATAAAAATCATTAGGAATGTAGCACATATCATCCACAGAATTTAAAAATTTGAAATCATAATCAAAGTGTTGCAACTCGAGCTTATGAGTTTATGTTTTTGATGATAACAAATATTATGGCTCACTTTCTATTATGTATCTGTACTTGCATGATATGTTTATTTGTGTGTGTACTAACTTTTTAGGATTACATGCACCACTCAAGGCTCAAGATTTGGTAGAACTATTGTTTCTATAATTTATATTGATATATTTTTTTATTTCTTGAGTCAAGTCCTATAATTGTGTATGCTTTCTTTGTAACCTTGCACAAACACACTTGGGGGATTTTTCTTCTATCTATTTATAGAGTTTTTTGTTTTTGGTCACATCATTTTGGATGATCCATAAATCATCCTGTTCGATCAGTCAAAGAACAGAAACCTTAATTGGGGCATCCTGGTCATGGCTGTCATCTTTAAGCACATCATCCTAGATGATATTCATATCGGCATGGATGATAGGCTCAAATCAAAAAGAATTAGCAGCCAGATCTATTTAGAAAGTTTTATTTTGTAATTATCATCCAGGACATCATCTTGGTTGATACTGTTCAATTTTGCCTAAATTGATCTAGTAATTAAGAAAAGCAATTAAGATTTGATTGCTGGATCATATCTTCCTGGATGATCTCAAGATCGACAAGGACAATCAGTTCCAAAATTCTTAGTTATTCCTGGATGATAAAGCATTAGCCTACTTCCATTCTGGTTGATTATCTAGACAATATGCGATATTTTGAACTAATCGGCTAGAACGATTGTGAGATCAACCTGGATGATCAAGCCATTTTTTCTTCATCCAGACTCTGATCTAGGGTGATGTTCTAGATGATATTCTATGAATTGAATAAATCATACAAAAATGATATACTATCAACCTGAATAATATGAACAAATTTCTTTCTGTTCGTCCCAAATCAACCCGGCTGATTGAGCTAAAATTGTATTGAACGTACAGTATGACAAAAATATCAACTTGGATGATAATGTCAGTTTTTTAATTTTATTTAAAGATCTCTTACTTTCTCAAGAAGAGCGTCTTTGGCAGCCATTGAAGCTTCATTCTTCTTGAGGAAACTTGCAGACATAACTTGAAAAGGAGAGAGGAAAGGGTGGAGTTTGAGAGAGTGAGAAGATCCTTGGAGAGGGTTTCAAGGGATTATGGAGGGGGTTTAAAACGGTTGCTTCGGAAAGCTCGCACCGGGGAAGGTGGAAGTGCTTTTGTAAGGGCTTCTCTACCTAGGTGTGGGGGCTAAAGGAGAGACACTGAGTTTAGTGCAATACTGAGAGGGTGCCTCTGAGGAGTGGACATAGGTCATGTTTGGACCTAGCCACTATAAATCTGATGTGTTCTTTCCTTTATTGCACTTTAATTTTGTTGTGATTAACTGCTTGGGTGAAATCTCTGATTGATCTTTTTATTATTGATTCTATTTGTTTCCACTATAAGATATAAAAATATTTATCTTTTATTTAAAGAAGATTTGAATAGCAATTCACCCTCCCTCTTGGTTAGCCTCAAGACTAGTTCATAAGGGCTTAACATCCCTATGAAACTTTTAACTGGTATTAGAGCGGGATTCATAAAATCTAGTTTTTTTTTACTTTTGAATTTCTATCCATGGCTAATTTTTTAATCGTAATATTCTGGAAGGATATTCAAACACCCGACCACCTTTTTTTGAAAATATTACTTTTGATTTTTAGAAAATTTGCATGTCTAACGTTTTGCAATCAATTAATTACAGATTGTGGCAAATAATTTTAACTGGTTATTTTGTACCGTCACGTGTTATAGATGGAATTAAAATTTATATTCCTTTTAATCAATGGATTAGGGAAGATAGAATCAATGCTTAATTGAATGCTAAATTGTTAAACTATTTTTTTGTACTTTAAATTCTGAAGATTATATGTTTGTATCCACGTGCACAACTGGTATGAAAATTTGAGATAAATTAAACACTATATACAAAGGCACTAGTGAAATCAAGCAATTTAGGATGAATACTTTAATGCATGATTATAAATTAGTTTGTATGAAATCTTATGAGATGATCTTAGGCATGTATACTAGGTTTATTCAAATTGTGACATCATTACATGCTTTAGGTTAAGAATTTTTAAACTTTGAAAAAGTCAATAAAATTTTAAGTTGTCTACTAGATAAGTTTGATGCTAAAGTTATTGCTATTTAAGAATCAAAAAATTTGAATGAATATTCTATTGATAATTTGATTGGCTCACTCATTTCCTATGAGCAAAGTTTGGGCCAAAGACTTTTGGATGCTGGTGAAACGATAGTGCTAAATGTTGAAAATATAGAGAAAAGTGTCTTAGTTGGTGACTTTAGAGATGACTTAACAAGCAAATTGAAAAACTCACAAAAGCATAAGCATCAACAAAAGTGGAATAAAAATGGTACGAATATTAAGATTTTGTCTAACGTTGTTTTCTTTAGATGTAAGAAACCTGGACATATGAAAAATCAGTGCCTTAATTTTAGAACTCTTCCTGCAAAAGAAAAGGGTAAGCTATTTTTTTGCAATTAGCGTTAAAGAAAGGAAACTAATTACATGGAATAAAAGCCTCGCATTCCTTCTTTAACAATCTAAACAATTAGAAGGAATGTCGGCAAACGAGTAACTATCAAAGAAAAAATTGTTACTTAAAGCTAAAGTAGCACAAACATCCGCTACTTTATTACAATCTCTATGAATATGATTAAAAAATACTTTATTGAAATCATTAAGTAATAAGAGATCTTTATTATACCTTGTGTTGAAGTACCATTTATGCTTATTCAAAGAATTTTGAATAACGTTGATGATATTTATGTTTTCACCTTCAATGATCACGCCTTCAGCTTCTAATATTTAAGGTTGTATGAATTCTTTATAGTTAAAACAACTTCTAATTCAAATTAAGAGATATCCCAATGAAGTTTCTTCTTTCCAAAGGCCAACAATAACCTTCCTTTGTGGTCTCTAAATACACCTCCAATTCCAGCTTGATTTGTCTTTAATAATGATGCATCAACATTTATTTTGATCCAATCTTACGGTGGAGGGTACCGAGGATTAGTAAATTTCCTTAGGTGATTAGCACCCCAGTTATCTAGATTTGGGAATAATTTTTGCTTTGCCAAAAACAGAACATTTGCTGTCACAGAAGCACTAGAATTGACATAATTACCATGAACCAAGTCATTTCTATTTTTCCAAGAAAGAAAAATTGTTGTAAGGTAAATTTTTACTATGTTTGGAAGTTGAGATGAATGGCTTCTTAGATCTTCAAAGAAATTATCAAGGTAATGGAAGACTAGAATAAAGAAACCCCATTCTCTTAATCAGAGAATGATTTCTTTGATGAATTTGCAATGAACTATTATATGCTCGTAGTTCTCTACCATCTGACAACCTCTTGGACATTGATCATTTTCGCTTAATTTTATCTATTTGAGAAATTCAAAAGTTGGAATAGCAAATTCGCTCTTCCTCCACCAGAAAAGCTCTACTCTCGGGTTTAGCTTTAAACCTCTCAGTGAAATCACAATCTTGCTCCTTAGGATGATTTTTTAATGATTCTTCATAAGCCATGGCAGTTATAGACTAACCATTATGACTATAAATGGTTTCCATTTAGTCTTCTCCAGCTTCATGATCCATTTTAACTTGTAGAATCAGCATAACGAGTTCTTTATTAAAGAAACTATGCAGCAAATTTATTGAAAGTTCGATGGGGATGTTAAGCCCTATGAACTTAGTCCCAAACTAACCAAGAGGGGGGGGGGGTGAATTGGTATTTTAAAAACTTCTTTTTAAAACAAGGAAATAAAATCATATAAACCAAATCACACCACGAAAATAATGCAGAATTTAAATGTGCGGAAGCAAGAAAAAGAACACAGAAATTTATAGGGGTTCGGTCGTCTCGACCTACGTCCACTCCTTGGAGGCACCCTCCAAGTATTGCACTACACAAAAAGTGACTCTCCTTTAGCCCCCACGGCTAGGTGGAGAAACCCTCACAAGAACCTCCTTTTTGCCACCCCGGCAAGGCAGAGAACCTATCTCCTTTTGCTTCCTCCTGAAGCTGGCAGAGAACCAGACCTAAAAGCAAAGCTCCTTACCTCTACCGACCCTTCCACGGACAAGAAACTCTAGACGAAGATGACGCAGAGAGATCCTTGAAGCAACCCTTGTGAAACCCCTCACAAGCTCCCCCTCACAAGATCTTCTCTCTCTCTTCTCTCTCTCTTTCTCTCCTCAAGGTCTTCTTAGGTCAAGGCAGCAGCCAAAGGTTTTGAAAAAACGTTGAACAAGAGCTCTTTAAATAGAAGAGCTTCAAAAGAGCTCATTAATTGCAAGTTGCCGACTTTATCGTCCAGGCCGATCTGGACATCGGCCTGGCCGATCAGTACAAAACAATGAAGATCGGCCAGAGTATAGCCCTGAATGGAAAACAGGACGATTGAAAAATAGCTTGATCGTCCAGGCCGATATCACGATCGTCCTGGCCGATCAGTTCAAATCAGAGGAAAATCGTCCTGATAATAGCCCTTAATACGAGCTGGCCGATATTGATCGTCCTGAAGTAACTTAAGGTTTTTGACTAGATCGGCCTGGCCGATCCTGCGATCGTCCAGGACGATATGATCGTATCAATCATCCTTAATTACTTCCTTGATTTCCTGAACAATTATGGCATAATTTGTGAATATACTCCAGGCCGATCCGAGGATCGTCCTGGCCGATAATTTAAAGATATGGTATACCATACTTGTCTATGGCGGCTACTTCTTTCTATTTTGAGCTTATCGTCCTGGCCGATACACGTATCGTCCAGGACGATCTGTTAACGTAGGCTGCCTTAATTAAGAATCCTTAATTAGACTTTCTATTTTAAGCTGATCGGCCAGGCCGATCGAAGAAATCGTCCTGGCCGATATGAGTAAAAACAGAATTTCTAAGTCTCTCAAGTGTGTGTGTGAAGGGTTACAAAGCATCAGTCTTTTTGACTATTACAAGAGGACTAAAAAGGTAAAAAACAAAAGTACAGACTGACTCAACCCTAACCCTACGCATTCCTGAACTTGGCTCCTTTTTGATTGTCCGATCGTCGATTCCTGAAAAGTTAGAAGCAACAAGCTGTCCAAGAAAAGTAGTGTTTGTCAATCATCAAAACATAAGACATGAAAAATAGATTTGCAACAATCTCCCCCTTTTTGATGATGACAAAACACAAGTAGGAAAATAAAAAGATTCATTAGAAAAATAAAGTTACAACATCAACTTTTTCTTACCACACCCTATCCTATCCTACTCCCCCTTTTTGTCATCACAAAAAGAGAGTCCATAAACAGTAAAAAAAAAAAAAATTAAAAAATAAAACACCACGAAGGACAAAAAAAAAACAAGCAACAATAACTCAAAGCACAAACTAAAAGAACGAGGGATCCTGATCATCAGATGGAGGAGGTGGAGGTGGCTGCTGAAAATAACTGGCAAGGGTAGTAAACTGAGCATTGAACCAGGCGATGTCCTGGTCATGCTGCTGCTGCTGGTGAGTAAGAAAGCTGTCAAATCGAGCTAAATCCTCAGCACGGTGATGCTCGTAACGGGCAATGTCCTCAGAGTGTTGCTGCTCCTGGGCAGCAACATATGCATCAAATCGGGTCTCCCATCGATCAAATCTCTCAATCAACTGATCAACCGGTGAGTGTTGGTGGAGAGGGACAGGGTCAGGAAAGGGAGCTGGAGCGGGAGCCTCCTCCTCTCGAGCCCCCTGAGGTTCCTCAGGGTGGAGACGAGTGCTGTGAAGGGTGCTGAAGGAGTTGTTTGAGTAGAAGGGAGTTGGAAGGTTTGGTGGTATAGGATATTGAAGTTGGTATTTAGTTTCAAGAACATAGGCTATGATGTGTCCTAAGGCTAGATTTGGCTTTCTTCTGTGACCTGGATCGCGAATTGTTGTTAGGTGATCAATGTAACGAAAAAATAGGTCAGCAGTGTTGAATTCCTTATGGGCCATGATATAGAAGGTAGTGAGGGAAAGTAGAGGGGTAATGTGGACACGGTCGCCGGCTTTTGGAATGACGGAGGTGCGAAGGACATGTTGGATTGTCCTAGCATCTCTGACTAAAGAGCTAGTCTCTCCAACATGGTAACGGACATTGGTCTGGCGAAGAAAGTGATTTGCCGTGGACCAGTCAAGATCAGGGTCAAGGGCAATTAAGTGCAGCTTATCTCCGGTGGTGGATAGCTGTAAGAGATTAACACAGTCCTGATATGTGATTTCGACAGGGCGTCGATTCACATAGGAGGACAGGGCTGTGAAGGTGGAGTTGATGCGCAGGTTTGCAAAAAATTCTAGAAGGAACTCAGAATTGAAGGGAAAAACAAGAGACAGAATGAAGCAAAGGGAAGTGTGAGCGAAGAGATCCATTACCGGGTAAGAGATGTGGACTGGATTGATAATTCTGGAAACAGTAATTCCACATTCTTTATAGCGGTGATATGCAGCTTCATCTTCTGCTTCACGGAAACGAGGGTCAACCCTTGCCCTCGAGGAACTTCCAGAGGTCTGATGGACGCGCTTCCCACCAGCCATTTGAGAGATCTTAAGCAAAAAAACACAAAGGAGAAAGGATGAAGAGTGAAAAATATGGCTGGATCGGCCTGAATTTAAAGAAACGTCCATATCGTCCTGGCCGATCGCAGAATCGTCCAGGCTGATATGTGTCAATAATTGCGTACAGGCCGATTGGTCAAAAAGGCGGTCCAATCGTCCGGGCCGATCAGATATCGGCCAGGCCGATTAGACACAGGCTATCGGCCCGAGGAGTCAGTCCGGACGACCGTTGAAAAAGTAGATCGTCCGGGCCGATTAGGTGTATCATCCAGGATGATGCACAATAATAGATCGTACCGGCCGAAGTTAAAACGTTTTAAATGCTTGCCACGTGTATTGTCCAGGACGAACAGTGGATCGGCCCGGCCGATGGTCCAATAATGGATCGTCCGGGGCCGAATTTAAAGATCAAAACGTACTGACACGTGGATCGTCCGGGACGGTCCAGTGTATCGGCCAGGACGATGCACATAGAATGCATCGGCCAGACAAATATACTATCGGCCAGGACTATCACAATGAGTTCGATCAAATCGTCCAGGATGATACTATATCGTCCAGGACGATGAATTTCAGTAAGCACAGAAAAGGTCAGCAGATGGATTTTGGAAAGAATTTGTCATATCGGCCAGGACGATATAAATATCGGCCAGGCCGATGTGACTTGAAATTGAAATCAAGAAAAGAATGGTGATGATCAAGACCCTAAAAAATAAAACAAAAGAAAAGACACTCAAAGACACAGAAATTCAAAAAATAAAACAAACACCGAATATTTTTTTTTTTTTGGATTTTAATTTTTCTATATTTTTTGTTTTATGGAGGTATCATATGAGAATTCTTTTCATGAATTTAAACTTTTAAAGTTTTAGGAGATTAAGAGGTTTAACAAAATCCAATTAGAAGAAGGTAGAAAAACTGATTTCATTTACCCTAGATCGGACATCCTTCAGGGTACAAAATTCTCTTAAAAACAACAGAGTCCTGACTCGGAATAACAAAAAAGAAGATCCAATCAAGACATGTTAACAACTAAAATATCTTATAAATAATAAACCAATATAGTTTTTCTCAATCATGGAATTTGAAATCAAATCTTTGAACGTATCACATAATCAATGAGTTTTCTAGTTTTAAGAGTTTTACCAAAGAGATGATAGCTTGCATTTAGTGGGCTAATTTTATGCCTCTTTTCTCTTTTATTGGCTCTTTGAGCATCTTTTGATTTTTGATACACTTTTGTGTATATAGTTTTCTTTTCAATTTGTCTTCATTGGCCTCTTTCCTTTTTAACTTTTGCAAGCTAAAAATTCTTTAATATACCCTTAAAAAAAACTTAGTTGTGAGTATATCCTCCAAATATTAGAGAATAGGAGCTCTCTCTCTAACATAGGGAAGAACAATCCACAACACAAAATCAAAATCACGTGATAACTGTAATGGTAAGATTTCAAAAGCTTGAATGATATCAAAGAATTTTGACTATTATGCATAAGATGATTTAATGTAACAAGATTAGAAAGAGATCTTAAAAAACCATTGGTTAAACTGAGTTTAGACTTTTGTTTTATAAAAGAAAATCATGCCACTAAACAAAGTCAGAAGAAGGGAAAAACATCAACAGTTTACTTCCTTTAACCAATTTTAAAAAGCTAAACTCTATCTTCAAAAACTCCAATATTTAAAAGCTTGAGAAGTTTTATCATATGGAAGCCCAAAATAAAGACCAAAGTGAAAAACAAAAACTCATAAAAACAGGACAAAGTGAACACAAAAACTAAAATAAAAGTCACACAAAGACTAAAGATTTCAAGCAAGTGATAAAACAACGGATTTAAGCAATTGAGCTGCAAGCCTCCTTATGTTCAGTTATCTTATGCTCCCACGAGGTCTTTGGTGAGAGCACTCCTGCAAAACTCAACAACAGTCAGTTTTAGGAACCCAAACAGATTTGGGCTCCTTCTTAGGAAATGTAGAGTGCAATGCATATGTGGTATGTATTGAATCATGCATCTTAGGTCTCCACACCCAATGTGTACTGCGGTGAACTGTGCAAGTGTGTGAGATGTGTCCTAACATGCCACAAGAAAAACATTGAACTCCAGGAAAAGGTTTTCTTAAATGGTTTGAGTAAAAATGCCTCTTCCTAGGTTCTGGCCTTTGATTAAAAATTGGTGTCATCCTAGCTTTCTTACATGTTTCCAAATCATTTTGAATTCTCAAGTTAGTTCTTTTTAATGCATCATTCTCAATCCTCAAATCTTTTTCAATCTCTTTAGATTTCTTAAGATCATCATTAAGTGAGGTGTGTGAAGCTTTTAATGTATTACTTTTCTCAACTAATTCCAAATGCTTCTTGTTTAATTCATCAAATTCATCAAGGAGAGCCATGTGATTTGAATCAATCGTTGCATGATCTTTGAGAAAAACTTCATGCTCTTTTTGTAGATTTGAATGTTCTAATTTTAGGCTAGCATGAGTTTTCTTAAGTTTTTTGTATGATGTATGGATTTTTTCACAAATTTCAAACAATTCATCATAGGTTGGTTTACATACCTCTTCCTCATCACTTTGATTTTCTCCCATGAAACACAAGTTTGTAGTCTCTTTCTCTGGTTCAGTCTCAGAGGAATCAGTACCAGATTCTGCCCAGAAGCCTCTTTGGATTTTCTTATTCTCCTTCCTAGACTTAGCTTTCTCCTCACCTTTTTCTTTTTCTTTGCTTGATTGATCTTGAAGTGTAGGACAATCGGCTCTTACATGTCCCGGTTTCCTGCATTCAAAACAAACAACATCAGAAGATCCTTTAATATGTTTATGATCCTTACCTTTTCTCCAATTTTGATGATGCTTTTGTTTCTTCCTTAGAAAGCTTTTGAATTGCCTTGTGATGAAGGCAACTCCATCGCTTTCAGACCCGGAAGATTCAGAATCCGATTTGTGTGCCTTCAATGCAATTGTTTTCTCCTTTTTCTTCTCACCTGCATCAAGATTTCTTTGATTCACCCCTTGCTCGTAAGCAATGAGTGAACCAAGCAAGTTATCAATAGAATAGGTGTTTAAATCTTTAGATTCAGTGATTGCAGTAATTTTTGCATCATAAGAAGAAGGCAAGCATCTCAAAATCTTGTTAACTTTTTCATAGTTCGAAAGTTCTTTTCCTAGTGCATGCAATGAAGTAGCAATCTGAGTAAACCTAGTGTACATATCAGAAATCGATTCATGAGGTTTCATACGAAAAAGTTCGTAGTCATGCAAGAGAATGTTTAAACGGGATTGTTTAACTTCATTAGTGCCTTCATAAGTAATGCACAATTTATCCCAAATTTCTTTACCAGTCTTGCAAGTTGAAACACGCATGTAATCCTCAGATTTTAAAGCACAGAAAAAACAATTCAAACATTTCGCATTTAGTTGAGCTAAATCTCGTTCATCAAAAGTCCATTCGGTAAAAGCAATTTCAGTTTTAAAACCGTTAATTTCACGAGAAGGTGGAGAATAACCTTCTTGAATAAGCATCAACATGCGATAATCAGTAGATTATAGAAAAGTTGACATGCGAGTTTTCCAAAAATCAAAAGGTAGGTTATCGAACAGAGGAGGTCGGGTAATAGAATACCCTTCCGTAGTGTTGCGATTCCCAAAGTTAGACATGGGTCAAATTCAAAAAGTTTTCAAACTTTAATTTTCGAATCAAGCTCTGATACCACTTGAAAGTTCGATGGGGATGTTAAGCCCTATGAACTTAGTCCCAAACTAACCAAGAGGGGGGGTGAATTGGTATTTTAAAAACTTCTTTTTAAAACAAGGAAATAAAATCATATAAACCAAATCACACCTTGAAAATAATGCGGAATTTAAATGTGCGGAAGCAAGAAAAAGAACACAGAAATTTATAGTGGTTCGGTCGACTCGACCTACGTCCACTCCTTGGAGGCACCCTCCAAGTATTGCACTACACAAAAAGTGACTCTCCTATAGCCCCCACGGCTAGGTGGAGAAACCCTCACAAGAACCTCCTTTTTGCCACCTAGGCAAGGCAGAGAACCTATCTCCTTTTGCTTCCTCTTGAAGCTGGCAGAGAACCAGACCTAAAAGCAAAGCTCCTTACCTCTAACGACCCTTCCACGGACGAGAAACTCTAGACGAAGATGACGCAGAGAGATTCTTGAAGCAACCCTTGTGAAACCCCTCACAAGCTCCCCCTCACAAGATCCTCTCTCTCTCTTCTCTCTCTCTTTCTCTCCTCAAGGTCTTCTTAGGTCAAGGCAGCAGCCAAAGGTTTTGAAAAAACGTTGAACAAGAGCTCTTTAAATAGAAGAGCTTCAAAAGAGCTCATTAATTGCAAGTTGCCGACTTTATCGTCCAGGCCGATCTGGACATCGGCCTGGCCGATCAGTACAAAACAATGAAGATCGGCCAGAGTATAGCCCTGAATGGAAAACAGGACGATTGAAAAATAGCTTGATCGTCCAGGCCGATATCACGATCGTCCTGGCCGATCAGTTCAAATCAGAGGAAAATCGTCCTGATAATAGCCCTTAATACGAGCTGGCCGATATTGATCGTCCTGAAGTAACTTAAGGTTTTTGACTAGATCGGCCTGGCCGATCCTGCGATCGTCCAGGACGATATGATCGTATCAATCATCCTTAATTACTTCCTTGATTTCCTGAACAATTATGGCATAATTTGTGAATATCGTCCAGGCCGATCCGAGGATCGTCCTGGCCGATAATTTAAAGATATGGTATACCATACTTGTCTATGGCGGCTACTTCTTTCTGTTTTGAGCTTATCGTCCTGGCCGATACACGTATCGTCCAGGATGATCTGTTAACGTAGGCTGCCTTAATTAAGAATCCTTAATTAGACTTTCTGTTTTAAGCTGATCGGCCAGGCCGATCGAAGAAATCGTCCTGGCCGATATGAGTAAAAACAGAATTTCTAAGTCTCTCAAGTGTGTGTGTGTGAAGGGTTACAAAGCATCAGTCTTTTTGACTATTACAAGAGGACTCAAAAGGTAAAAAACAAAAGTACAGACTGACTCAACCCTAACCCTACGCATTCCTGAACTTGGCTCCTTTTTGATTGTCCGATCGTCGATTCCTGAAAAGTTAGAAGCAACAAGCTGTCCAAGAAAAGCAGTGTTTGTCAATCATCAAAACATAAGACATGAAAAATAGATTTGCAACATTTATATTCCAAGTGCCATTGGTCAAAATAAAAACATACAGATTGAGGTTATTCAATTCTACACAAGCAGCAAGTGTGGGACAAGAGTTGAGGCATCTTTCCTAGAGCCATATGTCATTCACAACATTTATTTTCTTCCTATTAACCGCTTTCCATCTAACAATGGGCCTTAGATGCTTTCCACCATCCAGCAGAATTCTCCATGTTGATGAGCCGATTTTCTTTTCTTCAAATACAGTATCACAATATCTAGTAATAATATTTCTATGTATCAAATTGTCATGATATTCAATGAATCTCCAAGCAAGCCTTGATCTAAGAGGTCTCGTCCATTGGACAGCAAAATGTATTCCCAAGCCACCATCTGATTTTGGTTTGTATAAAACATCCCATGCAACATAATGTAATCCATATTTGCCCATTCCTTTATGCCATATAAATTCTTTACAAAATTTATCTACTTGATATAAAATTTTCTTTGGAATCAAAGAATGAGTTGATAAAAAACTTGGTAAGGTTAGGAGAGAAACCTTAACAAGAGTGATCTTACCAACCATGGAAAGATATTTGCTTCCCCATGCATTTAGTCTTTCTAATATAAGGTCAATCATACCTTGAAAATTAATTGTTCTAAGTCTTCTTAGAGCCATTTTAACACCCAAATAAATCATCTCCTTCACCACATTGAAACCCAACTTCTTCTTTATGAGTTTCTTCATTGGAAGTTTCACAGCCTTCCTAAATAAAATCTGGGATTTGGATGCATTGACTCTTTATCCAGACCATTTGCAGAAATCCGACATAATGGTTTTCAATTCTTGGGCTACTACTGAAGATGCTCGGGAAAATATTAATACATCATCTACATATAAGAGATGTGTAATTCTCTTGTGTTTGGGTGTTAAACTAACTCCCAAATGCTTCCCTCTTTAGTTTTTTTTTTCTTTTGAAAACAACAAAGATGCCTTAAAATCTAGGAAAAAGCAAAGAGAGCTACAAAGATGATTCCTCCTTCATTATTTGAACAAATGAAGGAGGAATCATGTCCAAAGAAATATCTTCCCAAATAAAACTACTAAGAAGGCCATATATAGCACACAAGTCAGCTAGTTTATTTCCTTCTCTATTAATATGTTTAAAGATAACATGATTGAATTATTGAAGAAAGTTTAACTCATCTGATTGTTTGAAGCCGTGATCCTTAGCCTTCTGAATCACCTTTATGACGTTGTAGTTGTCACTCTCAATGATTGCTCCCTTGTATTCAAACATCTAATCTTTCATAATATTCTTCAAGTATTTAATGGCTATAAATTCCAATTGGTTTATATCCCAATGGATACAAGAATTCCCAAAAGCCAACAAGAATCTTCCTTTGCAATCTCTGATGATACCTCCAACTCCTGCTTTATAAGAATAATAAAGAGAAGCATCTACATTGATCTTTAACCAACCGGGTGGAGGGGGAGGCCAAGCATTCAACAGTCTAGAAGTCTGATTAACATCCCTTGATTCAAGAATTTGATTAAAAATCATATTGGAGTATGATGAATGGAAAATTCTTGAATAGCAATTGATGTGGTGCTTTCAATAATGTTTTCATGAATCAACTTGTTCCTTGCCTTCCAAGAGAAATACACCATATTGAAAAAGAGGTTAAGAATCATACCATTCTTCTTTTGAATATTGTGAATCCACCTGCAATATTCCTGAAAGCTGTTAAACTCTGGCAGTTGAAAGCCCCATTTGTTAATAGTATTGATAACCTCTTTGATTTTAATGCAATCACAAAAAACATGTTCCAAATCTTCAACTCCGACTTTGCATCTTCGACATAAATTGCTCTCCAGTAATCTTCTATGAATAAGAAACTGGAACACGTTATGATAAATTGCTCTCCAGAAATCTCTAGTAATCCCTCTTTGGTTAATAGCTTGGGAAAGGAGCTAAAAACATATTATGAACAAGTAAGGAGATAAAGGGCAGCCTTGCCGAAGTCCACTTCGAGCTTTGATCCAACTAGATAATCTTCCATTTAAGATGAAGGAGAATGTAACATTCATAACACATTCCATGATAATCTTACAAAAATAAATAGGAAATCTATAAGTTTGTAAAACTTGATGCAATGTTGGCCATCCCATGCTATCAAATGCTTGTTCCATATCTAATTTTATTACCATCAATCCTTTCTTGTCCTTTGAGGTCCTGAATTTGCAGAAGATTTCTTGAGCAAGTAAGCAATATTCAGACATATATCTCATGGGGTTGAAAGTAATTTTTTCTTCTGAAATGATCTTGGAGATGCATAGCTTTATTCTATTAACCAGCATGGTTGTAACAAACTTATAAGTGGTTTGACACAAGCTAATTGGTCTAAAATTAGATGGCACCGTCGGATGTTTCACTTTTGGGATTAATACTATCAAAGTATCCTTCCATTCATCTTTCATATTTCCAAATTTGAAGAAGCTCTCAATAGCTTACCAAGTTGATTCTCTAACAATACTCCAAAAAAATTGGAAAAATGATGGAGTAATCCCATCCAAGACATGGGATTTGTTTTTTCCTTGCTAAAAAGCTCAATTTTTAGTTCTTCCTAAGTGAAATCATTGCTTAGGAATTTAATATCCATTTTTTTCAGGGAAAACTGGCCATCCTTCTAAAATGCAATATCTGGATTGCCATTTCCTTTCCAAAAACTTCTGGAAAAGAGATGAAATCTGTTCAAAATCTTCCACCAAGGCATTATCATCATTCTTGATTTGTCTGATAAGATTTGCATTCCTCTTAGCTTATGAAAATCTATGAAAGAAATTTGTATTTACATCTTCTTTCCATCTCACCTTGGCTCTTTGGTTCCACCATGTAGAAAGTCTACCCAGAGTTATATTTAATTCATGCACTTTATATCTAAGTAGCTTTCATCTTTTCATCTATCAGCCCACCTTGAGAAGCTTCTTCCAAGTGGATATCAACTATCTCTTTTTTTCAATCATCTTTTAATGCATTTAGGCTCATGCACTTGTTCTTGCTCAAGAAAAAAAGGGACTTCAAAGATCTTCTAAGCTTCCATTATAATACGTCCATCTCATTACCATAATCAATTTTCCTCCAATAGTTAGAAACAATGCTCCTCACCACTGGATATGATTTCCATGTATCTTCAAATATGATAAAATGAGTTTTGTATTGTGTTTCCAAAACTTTGAAAGCTACAGAGTAATTATTGGATGCAATTCTTGTTGAAACTTGTTTAATATGAATTAGGTTGTTAAACATTAGCTTATGTCCTAGCGGCTAACCAAGAGGGTGGTGAATTAGTAATTAAAATTTTTACCCTCTTTTAAACTTTAAAAGCAAGAATTTTAACTTTAGTGAATTTCATAGAAAAGGATTTTTCAACCACAAGTTAGAAACAATAAAACAAAAATAAAAGTAGCGAAAAAATAAAAGACATGATATTTATAATGGTTCAATCAAACACAACCTACATCCACTCCCCGGAGGCACCCATCAAGAATTGCACTAATATTACTAGTGACTCTCCTTTTGCACCCATAGCAAGGCGGAGAAGCTTTCACAAAACTCTCTTCTACCACTACCCGGTGCGGTAGAGAACCATCGTCCTTTTACACTTTTCTCAGTATTGGCAGAGAACTGTCTGTCCTTTCACACTCTCCCGATGTATGCAGAGAACCCTTCATCCTTTCACACTCTCCTAGTGTGGGCAGAGAACCATACATCCTTTCACACTCTCCTAGTGTGCGCAAAGAACCCTTCATCCTTTCATACTCTCCTAGTGTGGGCAGAGAACCCTTCATACTTTCACACTCTCCTAGTATGGGCAGAGAACCCTTCATCTTTTCACACTCTCTTAGTGTGGGAAGAGAACCCTTCATCTGTTCACACTCTCCAACTGTCGGCAGAGAACAGGATCTCCTTGACAGATCTTCTTCACAAGAAATCTAGGAGGAAGAGAGAAAAGAGTGAAGTAATCAAAAATCACAAGTTGAGACTCTTACCTTTGAGTACCAAGTGAAACCTTCATGCTCCAGTAGTAAGAATCCTCCTTCAAACACTCTCTCCTTGACTTTCCTTTCCGTAGGCACGAAGATCAGTAGCAAAAAAGATTAAGTGGCAATTTATATTGGACTTTATATAGGATAGACAAAAAAAAAACTATTTAAAAATTGCTAAAATTCAACTCTGTTAGTACTGGATCGTTCCGTACGATAGTGGATCATCCCGGACGATAATACTTTCTTCAGTTGAAAATGAACCCAATGTATATTGGTATGAACTGAATTCGTACAAAATAATCGTCCCGTACGAATAAGGTTCATCTGGTACGAATGGTTATACCTTAGGTTGGTTCCGAAAACTGCAGGAAGTTGCCAAATTTTTAAGAGTAGCTACCCTTCATCCTGGGATGAATATGAGTTCATCCGGACAAAATTTTTACAGAGGGCACTTCGTCCTGGCATGAATATGGATTTCGTTTGAATGAACATTTTCCATAAGAAATTTCATCATAGGACGAATTGGAGTTCGTATGGACGAAAATATTCTAGAGAGCATTTTGTCCTGGCACGAATATGAATTTCGTTTGAATGAAAAATTTTTAGAGCCCATTTTGTACTGGGATAAATAGGAAATTCGTCTTGGATGATCAGGACTTTAAAAAAGTTTCTTCACTTCCTGTTCGTTCCATTGCTCTTCCGATGAGATAACTGACTTGATCGTCCCGTACGAACTATGTTCATCCCGTATGATCAGTATAATTTTTAAAGATCTCCTTAAGTGTATGTGTGTTTATTTACACAATTACAATCAATCCCACTCAAACTCAATTTAAAGAAAAATACAAGTTTCAATTTACAAACTATGTCATGTTGAGTTTGATTTGAAGACTTCATTAGTCTAGAGTTTGAATTTCCTGAAATGTTAGTCCACACAAGAGCAAAAACAAATCTTCCAAAAAGTGTTAGGAGATAACAAAACTTTAAACAATAATATTTGGAATCATCAAAACTATACAAGTTGCAAGATTATAAGCAATTAGCAACTCTCTTAACAATCTCCCCCTTTTTTATGATGGAAAAATAATTATCATTTGTATAATTTCCAAAATTTAAGAATCTTTTGAACTCCTCCTGAATTGATGAACATTTGAAAATAAGGAGGCTTGGCACAACAATTTTATCACTCCTTTTCTTTTAATTTTAAAATGTAAAAAAACAAAACTATGAAACAAAAATACGATACAAACAAGGATACGAAAAGATACGAGTTACGAAAAGATACGAACAAATAATATTTTCTCCCCCTTTTTGACAACAGCAAAAAGAGAAGAAGAAAAAGACCAGAAATATAAACAGTCATATGATAATCCTATGCTAATTGATCTTTGAAAGTGATTAAATTAAATTTTGCAAATAAAATCAAATCATTAGGCAAACCAATATGATTCAAAGGATTTAAGAAGTGATATAACATTGATAATAAAAAGTACATATCAAAAACATGAATCAATTTAGACACTAAGATAAAGAATATTATTGCATAAAGGATGAATATAAAATTTGTATATTTCAAATTTCAATACAAAATATAAATGTACAGAAGATCAATTTGAATTAAGAGATCAAAAGATTGTGGAAAGAAATAACTACTGCATGTGGCGCTTTACGCATCTTTTTCAAATTTGTGGCACATTTTTGTGCATCTTTTCACTTGTTGGCTTATTTTGTGCCTCTTTTTTAAATTACCTTTGCAAATTCTTTTTGACATTTGTACATTTGTACATTTTTCAAGAGTAATTGTATTCTTTTCAAAATTAATAATAAAAAATTTCAAATGTTTCTACAAGCATTAATATTTATTGATAAGTGAAATACAAAATAAAAAAATATCACAATTGCAATAATAATATTAAACATTATTGTAGTCTAATAAGATACATGAAATTGATAATCTTAGTAATATCAAGTTATAAGAAAAACTTAAGTTTAGAAAAATTAGATTTTCTAATGAATTCAATTTTAAGTTACACTTAAAGTTATAGCACTTTTAAGATAAAACATTTTAAAGATTGTCATATTGGCTAACACACATTTCAAAACAAGATTAAAGCCATAATAGGATAACTTATATTGATATAAAAATAAATGATATTACAATCTAATCAAATTATATCAATATGATATAGAGCTCAAAAATCGGCACAACTAAACCAAAACACGTAACAATATAACACATCACAATACTAACACATCATCTAAAGAAAAATAAAAACATAATCAAGTACATGAAATCATTCTGAAGGTCCTTGATCATGAGGTAGAGGATGAGGTGCAGCACTGAAGATATTGAAATAAGTACTTATCATAAGCATGTTGGTATTAATAACATTCATATGTGCCCTCATAAACCCCATATCTTGAGTGTAATGTACATCCTGCTATTGCATATGAGCTTCAATTTGATCAAACCTTTGATCAAAGTGAGTCTCTAAACGGTCAAATCTTTGAACCAAATCCTGATAATTTGGTTCATTGCAGGTGCATGTGCAGCTTCATGTTCTTCCTCAGTATCACTAATGACATGTGTTTTTCTTGGTTCATCTTTATTGAAGATTGCTCTAAATGATCCATCGTTGTAGTAGAGCGGTTCTTCAAAATTTTGGTCCGGATGAAATAAAGTGTACTTCTTCTCTAGAATGTAAGCCACTAAATGTCCTAAGGCAATGTTCTTCTTTCTTTTATGTGCAACATGACAAATTTCAGAAAGTCAATAGAGATAGTCAAGAATAAGTTGGGCTTCATCTATTGGTTGGTCAGTCATAATCTAGTAGGTTACCATAGAAAGAAGAGGACTAATGTTGATTATATCACCAGCTTTAGGAATTATAAAAGTTCTAAGAACATGCTGGATTATACGAGCATTACAAACAAGATCAGATACTTTAGGTATATGCTCGTTAAAAATGATTCCTTTAATCACTGTATTAATTTCAGACCATTCAAATTCAAAAGTGGTGGTCAAGGTATGTGCTCTAGTTCCCACAATTCCTATGTTTAAAAAGATTCCTAGGTTAACCTTGGTGATTTTAATATTTTTCTTAAGGATATAGGAACGGATTACAGAATGGTCAGAGTTAAAAGACATGTTTGCTAAGAAATAGTGAAAGGTTTCTTTGTTGTAGAGATAAACTAGTGTGAGGATTAAACCAAACTGAGTGGAGGCAAATAAGTTCATTATCTTAAAGGTTAATTTTTCCTGAAGGAGAACTCTAGAGGGTGTGATCTTAGCTGACATGAATCTGGAAAAAGACTCTTCATTGGCTTTGGAAAGAAAGTTATCTGAAGAGTTTCTAGGTGGTCCCTTGGCTTGAATCTTTTGTCGCTTGCTTGAACATGCCATCGAAAAGGATCTAAAGGAGGAAAGGTTTTGAAAGTGATGTGTGAGTTATGACTAATTAGTTTAAAAGCCCACCAATTTATTGAAAAGTAACTGTTCGTACAGACGAAATTATTTTCGTTCCGTAAAAAATATGATTTATCCCGTATGAAAAAATTTTGTATGGGGAAATGAATGAGTCCAAAATAAAATGGCTTTTCATAATCACATAACTTACGAAGCATCCTTTCATACAGACTTTTGACCAAACAATCGTTTAGACGAATAGTTGTTCGTCCTGGATGATCATAGCTTATGGTCATTTTAATGCCAGTTGAAACCATCCCCACATCGAACCGCCAAGTGTTCGTTTGGACGAACCAAAGATTCGTACGTACGAAATATAGCATTAAAAACTACCTTATCCATTTAACTGATATTCAATCATCCCGTTGTTTGAAAAATGTCATCCTGGACGATCGTGACGATTGTACAGATGAAGTGAAAATTAAAAATTGAAAAAATTGCACGCAAATGGTTTAAATCCGATAGAATGACACACTACATAATTCGTCCCATACAAAAACATTTCATCCCAGACGATTGTCACTCAAATTGCATAAAATCACAAAAACAAAAACTCAAATACAAAAAATCACAAACACAAGAGAAATAAAATAATAAAAATATACAAAAATATTAACTAAAAAACACATATTAATGTTGCAAAAATATTTTTTAATGAAGCATTCAAATCAATTACTCCAATCCTTGTTCTTAATGCACTGAAAGTATCAAAGGCTAAAGGTTTTGTAAAAATGTCAACAAGTTTATTTTTAGTAGAAACATGAGTGAGTTCAATTTCTCCTTTGGATACATGCTCCCTTATAAAATGATGTCTGATGTCTATATGTTTCGTTCTTGAATGTTGAATAGGATTTTTAGAAATACAAATAGCACTAGTGTTATCACAATAAACTGGAATATTGCCTATAACTAATCCTAAATCAAGCAACTGTTGTTTCAACCAAAGTACTTGTGTCACACAACTTCCTAATGCAATGTATTCAGCTTCTACAGTAGATAGGGCTACTAAATTTTGTTTTCTACTAGACCAAGAGACTAAAGAATTTCCAATAAACTAACATGTTCCATAAGTGCTCTTTCTATCCACCCTACAACCTGCAAAATCAGAATCTAAATAACCAATTATTTGAAATGAAGAGCTAAACTTAGGATACCAAATTCCTAAGTTTTGAGTTTCTAACAGATATCTTAGAATCCTTTTTACGGTTGTCAAATGTGATTCTTTTGGATCTGATTAAAATCTAGCACACAAACAAACACTAAACATAATATCAGGCCGGCTAGCTGTCAAGTAAAGTAAAGATCCAATCATCCCTCTAAATTTCTTTTGATCAACAGATTTTTCCTTAGGGTCCTTATCCAACTGAACTGAGAAACTCATAGGTGTACTAATAAGTTTAGCATTGTCTATTTCATACTTTTTGAGAATGTCTTTAACATTCTTTGATTGACTAAGAAATGTACCTTTCTCAGTTTGCTTAATGCTAAATCATAGAAAGTAACGTAAATCTACCATTAGACTCATCTCAAATTAACTAATCATTATTTTAGAAAAATCATCACAAAGATTTTTATTTGAAGATCCAAAGATGATGACATCCACATAAATTTATATAATGAATATATCCTTTCCAAATCTCTTCAAAAAGAGAGTTGTATCCACACTTTCTTTTGCAAATGATCTTTCAAGTAGGAAAAAACTCAACCTCTCATACCAAGCCCTAGGTGTCTATTTTAATCCATATAATGTCTTTTTTAATTTGAAAACATGATTTGGGTATTTAGGATTTTCAAAATCTGTTAGGTGTTCTACAAAAATATCTTCTTGAATTACCCCATTTAAAAAGGCACTTTTCACATCCATTTGGTATAGTTTAAATCTTCTAAAATAGGCAAATGCTAACAAAACCTGAATTGCTTCAAGTCTAGCTACAAAGGCAAAAGTCTCCTCAAAATCAATCCCTTCAATCTGATTATACCCCTTAGCAATAAATCTAGCTTTATTTCTAATGACTACTCCTGAGTCATTCAATTTATTTTTAAAAACCCACTTTGTTCCAACTACACTTTGATCCTTTGGCCTTGTAGTTAATTCCCAAACTTTATTTCTTACAAATTGATTTAACTCTTCTTACATAGCCAAAATCCAAAACTCATATGAAGTGCTTGATCAATATTTATGGGTTCTACAGTTAAAATAAGTGCTGAATGATAGACTTCTTTATTTAATCCATGCCTAGTCCTTACACCCTCACTAGGTTCACCAATTATCAACTCCTTTGGGTGATTTTTGGAAAATCTCAAATTTTCTTCCACATTTTCTTCCAAATCTAATTTATCAATCTTTTGGAAGTTATCCTCAATCTCATATTCTATAACATTTGGCTCTTCTAAATATTTAGATTTATCAAATACAACAAGTGTGGTCTCCTCAATTACCAAAGTTCTTCTATTGAATACTTTATAAGATTTTCCAACACTTGAGTATCCAACAAAAATTTCTTCATCTGATTTTGGATCAAATTTTCCTAAGGCAAATTTTTCATTGTTATGTATAAACACCTTGCAACCAAAAACTTGCAAATGAGACAAAATAGGTGTTCATCCTTTTAGCAACTCATAGGGTGTTTTATTTAATTTAGATCTCAAATTCATCCTATTCAAAACATAATATGCAGTGCTAACCACCTCAGCCCAAAAGTATTTAGGATGTGAATATTCTGCCAACATTGCTCTGGCGGCTTCTATTGATATTCAGTTTTTCCTTTCGACTACCCCATTTTGCTGAGGGGTCCTAGGTGCAGAAAAATTGTGATCAATTCCTTTCTCCTTACAAAATTCGTTAAATCTTTCATTTTCAAATTCTCCTGCATGATCACTTTGTATAGTCATGATTTCACACCTAAGTTTTTTTTGAATCCAAGTCGAAAATTTTTAAATTCCTCAAATGATTCTCTCTTCTGAAATAGAAATCAAACCAATGTGAATCTTGAGTAATCATCCACAATCAAAAATTCATATACCTTCCCTCCTAGACTTATAGTTACAACTGGTCTAAAAAGATCTATATGCAAAATCTCTAATGGTTTACTAGTTCTAAGATCCTTATTGGACTTAAAAGAGAACTTTACTTATTTTCCTAATTAACATGTATCACAAAGGTGGTCATTAGTAAAGTCTAGTTTTGGTATACCTCTCACTAAGTTCTTTTGGGTAATCCTCCTAAGGTTTTTCATGCTAGAATGAAAAAGTCTCTTATGCCAAAGCCATGACTCATCAGAAATAGTTTTTTTAGAAAAAATGAAGTAGGAGATTGAATTCAATTCAAGTCTAGCATATAAACATTGTTTACCCTTATACCATTCAAAACATCATTTCCATTTAGGCTTAAAATGCAGCTAGTATAAAAAATTTTTACACAATATCCTTTGTCACATAGCTGGCTTATACTTAATAAATCATGCTTTAAGCCTTCTACCAATAACACATTTTCAATATAAAAATTCTTAAGATTTCCAATCATACCTATCCCAATCACCTTCCTTGTGGTGTTATCTCTAAGTGTAATTTTGCCTCCACTCCTAGCTTCCAATGATATGAATTGTGCAGTATCTCAAGTCATATGCTTTGAATATCTACTGTCAAGGTACCATATGCTATCACGAGGTCTTAAATAAGAGCGACCCTGCAAGATTATCAAACGTTAGACCTAGGAACCCAAACAAGTTTGGGTTCTCCTTTTGGCAATTTATAAAGAGAAGCATGTATGATATGTCTAAGTTTATGCATCTTAGGTTTTCACACTAAATAAGTTTTCTTCTTCAAAGTACAGGTGTGAGCTATATGTCCAAACAATCCATAATTGTTACATTTGACTTTTGGAAAAGGATTCCTAAGTCTACTACTATTCATTTGTCTATTTAGGGATTGCATAAATTTAGGATACAAATTAGGATTAGTGAAATCTTCAAGTTTAGGGGGTATCCTATTATCCTTGAGAGATTTTATCGTTAATTTGTAAAATGAATTCAAATCTTCCAAAATTCGATTTGTATAATTTGATATATAAATCTTGCTCTCCAATTCATCCTTAAAATTTCTAAAATCTTTTTCAAGTTCTGCATAGGATGATTTTAAATTTTATTATTTTTATTCAAGTTATCAAACTCATCAGATAATTTCATGTGGTTGACATCAATTAAAGCATAACCCTTTCTAAGGATTTTAAGATTCTTTTGTAGTTCTTCAAATTCTAA